>CM076569.1:389497945-389835480 GCA_034641835.2 Pinus albicaulis | reverse complement strand
CCCCACCCTCGTTTACCAAATTTCACCGGAAGGGAGCTACGACCCTGACTGAAGGCTACAACCCTCAACACCTCTATGGACCACGTTTCATCAATTTTCACACTGGATCCAAAGCATCCTTTAGGACACCACTTGCAGGCCACGCTTCATCATATTTTCAGACTGGACCCACTCCATACTTTTAAGCACAGTCAACCATGAAACAGATACATATAACTCACTGACAGATATCAGTAAACCAGCAGAACAGATCAGACTTTACCACAGACTTCAGCAAACCCTAGTTTGTATACGCGCTTTCCTTTCGCTGATGTCGCGTATATACGCGCTTCCGTTCACATAAACCAGCGTATACTTCTGTACATATTACAGATCCAATTTCATTGCGCATACGCGCTTTCTCTTCAGCGAAGCCGCGTATATATGCGCTTCCTCTGCGACGAACTAGCGTATGGATCTTCAACCATTACAGAGCTGCATACTTCTTCAGATCAGATATTCAGTTCAGATTCAACCCTTTACTTCAGACAGATGTTCGCCTCATCACAGATCTAATCACTCCATAAACAGATCTAGTAGATACAAATATATTTCAGATCTAGATCCCCTTCTTCATCATTTTCTTCATTGGTGCATCATAGATTCAGATCTATCATCAAGCCTTTACCCTTTCCATACAGATATACTTCACAGAGAAGTATTCATTCAAGCTCAGACATATTGCTCCCACACTCATGATTTGCACAATGAATTTCTTCTCTTTATATAGGTTTACCCTTTTTCAATACCATGAGCCCCTTTTTCAATACCATGAGCCAAAACAATATTACTTCCGATGGTATTCCTGGACGGGGTCATTTAGACGAATCATTACCCAATACAATGGGTCAATACCATGGTGGTTACCCCTGGTTTTGCACTTTATGAGCGCTTTTTCCCATACGCGACTTGGAACGTTGTTTCCAGCGTGCATACGCGACTTCTCCTAGGCAAATCCGCGTATGCCTTGAGACATACTCTTTTTATCATAGATCTAGCACATACTGAATTTCTTTCTTCATTCCCTTCTATAATCATTGTAGATACATCAGATTTACTTCATCAAGAACATATTATATCAAGCACAACTTCATCAAGTAAGTTGTCATCATCTTCCTTAAGAGGGTTGCCATTCAAGGACAACACTCAGCATTATATTGCTAACAAACATCATTTCATATCAGATTTACATCATCTACCAAGTCCATCAGGTCAAGAATAACTTCATCGTGTGGATTGCCATCAAGGACAACACATGTCAACAATCTCATGTCTTCATCTTCATTCAAAGGGGTTGCCATCAAGGACAACACTCGCATCATATTGCCAACATAGTTAAACATAATTCCACCGAACAATGATTGAAAGTGTTGATAAACACAGTGAGCAAGTGTTAAACAACACAGAGAATGATTGGTAGGATTCAGAGAATCCTACTAGAGGTCGCCGAAGGTCCGCCGCCGTCGAGGATGCAGAGAAGTCGCCACAATGAACCTCGCCATCGCCAACGCCAACCATGGAACCCTGTGCCTGCAAAAATACAAGAAAATCAGCAATTTTATCATCAAAATTGGCATTCTCTCAGTGAAAAATAAAAGAATTGCAAAAATACCTGAAGAATTTGACAAAAAAGAGCAAACGAACCGAAACCCTAGCAGTCTAGCATCAGAGGAATGGCGGACACAATGACGGACTTCGCGTCCAAGAACAGGAATGGGCGGCGAGCTGCAACGTCCAGCAACCAACAAACACATATACCCAACAAGATCAACAATGCGGAACCGGCGAACATGTTTACCAACTGCAACAAACAACTAACCAGCAAGGGTGGGCATTGAAAGGCATAACAACTAACAAGAAATGGCAACAGGTTGCGCAGGTTCTGGAACCCGCAGCAACCACCACCAGCGGAGCTGAACGCCCACAGACCAGTCCCGAGCAAGAATGAATGGGAGCTGATAGACACGGCGGGGAAATCGACTTGCACAAACCCTACTTGGAGTTAAAACCTGCGCATTGAATACACCCACCAACCCAACACGTGGCCGGTCCGAGTGGGCAGCTGTCGTACAACGTCCACGTGGTTTAAGCGATCCATCGCTGAGGTGGACGGGAGGGCGCCCAACAATATCCCTGATCGATGTTTTGCAGTTTTATTTAATTCAAGTTTCAAAGAATTTCCATTTGTAATTAGGTTCCTTTACAAGCATGTGTTTATTCTTGAATTTAGAATTATGTACTACATCTTCACAGCATTACTCTTGGATGAATTGCAGCCTCAGACAGAGTACACTCTTGAAATAAAAAGTCGCTCCCGGATTGATAATTAATGTGAGATAAATAGGTGTTAAAAAGACACCTTTTATACCTCAACATTTTGGCGCCGTTGCCAGGGAGAGTGTATGCTATTTAGAAGGAGTGATTCACATTTGACCTTTTTTTCTGCTTGGGAAGAATTGAGTTTTAAATATGGAAGATAAGAACCTGTTCACCGAGCAAGGAACATACTTGCTCACTTCCCGCTTCACAACAGAATGGGGTAAAAAAATTTTTAGGTAGGAATGAAGGCTTGTTTTAAATGACTAAAAAATATAAACAAGACAAAATTCCTCCCAAACCTGAAAAACTTAAGGGATTGGTGACTCTTGGGAGAAGGACCTTTATTGACGAAATTCTTAAGAAAACTTAATCTCAGCCATCAGTAGGACCTAGGAAAGTTATTTCTAGACAACCTACTACTTCCCTTCAGGCCACAGAGTCACCATATATAGTCTTTGCTGAGGTACATATCCAAACAGAAGAGATTGAGTGAGATTCCCAAGAAATTGAGAATTCTTGCCCAAATTTATTTTACAAGAAGGGAAGTTGGCCTCTCATACCCTACTATTTATCAACATGCATTTTTCAAATTTGGGTATGTATAGAGGCCTTATTTTGGAAATGGATCCACTGGGAATACTCTTATACATAAGCATATTTTATTTTCAAATAAGAGTAGATTAGTGGAGAAAATAAAATAAACACATTTTTTTTTTATTTTTTTTTTGTAAAAATAGTTGTTTTTTTGTTGCAACACGCTGTGGAAATCAACATTGATGATAGATATTCTAATTTATTTGTGTATGTAGATGAATTATATTGCAAATAAAAATTCTACAAACACTCATATTCATTTTTATCATCAATATGAAAATAATTGTTTGAATATCATTTTTTTGGCTTGCGGGCTTGATGAAATTTCTGAAGACACAGTTGGGACAGTCATGTTTTGGGGGACCAAAATTAAATATTTTTAAAACTTGTTTCTGTCCTAAGTAGCTCTTGATGTCTAATTTCCAACCCAATTTGAATCACTCAATTTGGATTTGAAATGAAAAAGTTAGAACCAAAACATTGACAGGGTGTCTAGTAGACAGCTCAACAACAGAGTTGGGACAGTCAATTTTTGGAGGCATAAATGATTATATTTTTAAACCCTATTTTTATGGTAGATTCCTATATGAATCTAGTTTACAAAGTAATTTGAATCACTCAGTTTCGATATCTTATGAGGAATTTATGACCAAAATACTGACTGCCTATCATAAATCAGCACTCTTGAAACTCTGTTTTCTCGGCTGTTCCTTAACATATTTGACCCATCAATTATTCTTGTCTTCAAAACATGTTTCTATTTGAGATCAATAAATGAATCTACTTCAATCTCCAATTTGAATCAGTTCAATCTGCCATTAAACGAATACTTTATGCTTGAAATACCAATTGTTGGTCTGAGCTGGAAAATCGAAAATGACTCTATTACGTAGGTTGTTCTAAGCAAGTTTAACATACCATTACATGGAATTTTTAAAACCCGTTTCTATTGGATATAAAACTTTGAATTAGCTCTCAATTTTCTTTGGAATCACTCGAATCGGATGAAAAATAAAGAAGTTATGATTGAAACACTGCAGGTTAGCATGATTGGCTACTGCTCTCCCACAGGTAATAAATTAATTTTACTTTGTCCATGGATTTGTTCTATAGAGTAACTACTTGTTAGTTTTTTGCATAATTCTTGGATTAGGGGAGCTTAATCACTTCTCTTTCTCCATGATTTAATGTTTTATTGTAGGTAGACACTCGTTTTTTGCAGGTCTTAACAAAACAAAGAGGGTCAATTTATAGACGAGTGATTATTGAAAGAAATTTTAGTAAAACAAGGGAATTTCATCCAGTTCATTACTTAACGGATTCATAATAGAAGAAATGAAGAATTCATTTTCATTTGAAGATTCATGCCACTACTGCCAAAACATTTTTAAAAAAGATCATTTTTTTCATTAATAGATTGATATTCTCTTAGAAATAACATCATAGATGTTGTAACTTAATAAAATCGTTGTTTCTTTTTTGATTTTTTTTATGCTTTTGTGTTTCAAGGGTCATTCTCTTCAAATTATAATTTCTGCTCTAGTGGCAATTGAACAATAAGGACCCCACCATGCAAGTTTCAATTGCAGAAGGCAATTCTTCAGTAGCATCAATTCTGTAAAAAAATACTTTTTCTTGAAACCTGTACATAAACTTTCCTTTCTATTTGATTGGATTTGCTTGACAATGGATTGCACATTAGTTTTGTTCTTTCCTCTATTTTTTTTTTCCTTTTTGTGTGTTTAGATCTATTTGTTGTTCCTTTTAAGGGACAATTATTGTTTCTCTTAAGGAACATCAACCATTCCTCTTAAGAAGCAGTGCGTTTATGTGTTAATTTTGTTGTTCCTTCCAAAAGGAACAACATTTTCGTTGATTAGTTTTCTTTTAAAAAAGAACAACATTTTTTTTGCATGTTTTTGCTATTCCTTTCAAAAGGAACAACACCGCTCGTTTTTGCTGTTCCTTTCAAAAGGAATAGCAGTTTTGCTGTTCACTTCAAAAGGAACAACACCGACTATTCTTGTTGTTCCTTTCTAAGGGAATAGCATTTTCGTAGATTGTTTTTTCTATTCCTTTTCAAAGGAACAACACTTTTTTAGTGCATTTTTCTTGTTTTTTTAAACAACATTTTTAGAATTTTTTTTTAATTTTTATGATTTTTTGAAAGACAAACATGCAATTTATAAAAGGATACACAATCATACAAATTAAAGCTTACTGTAATCAGCAAATCAAAAGAAATCGTCATTTTTAAGAAAGTTGTTTAGTAATGATAAGAAAAAGGAAAAAGGGACATAATCAATAACATGATCTTGTTGTCTTACTACCACTAAATTCATGTGATCGATTATATTTAGCATGTTGGTTCTTTCCCATATTTTATAACTTTCTTTGATTTTTACTTGTGGAGTAGGAACAAGGGTATATTATTTTCTATTGAGCTATTCAGACTTCTTCCACCATCCCTACTCTTAAGGAGTGCTGAGCCATCCTTTATGAATAAATAGGAAACTGCTATATGAAAAGAAAAATATTTACATATTTCATTAATAATTTTATAATTTGACAGATGGAGGATAGGGAGTCTCATCAAGAGCTGACCTACCATGTTCATAAGGAAGCAAGTGAAGTGGCATTCCCATCATGGCCACCAAACCAGGGATATGGTCCAATGGACAATTGAAAAAATTAAGAAGTCCTTGGAATATGAGGTCTCATCATGAGCCGGCCTGCACACTTTTCACTTCTTCCCAGTGAATGGCATTGTGATTTATCTAGTCACCAAGCCAGCACAATGGCCTCCGTTATGAAAATTAACAAGCACTTCCTCAGCATAAATAAAGGACAATGGTTCCAAGGGTGAGAGAGAAACTCTGTCAAGGTTATGGACACCTGTGGGAAACAGTGTTCTGTTGATGGTATTGAAGTCACATTTATACACATCAATAGTAATATTAAACCCTTTTTCCTATATCTCTATTTAAATATCAGATAAAAGTATGAATCCTTAACCTTTGATTTCGAACCTATTATACATGAAAATCATCATAAATCGATCATATTAGTTTAAGTGGGTAATAAATGCATTTGTACTTATGTTTATCTTAAGCTGTCCCTTCTCCTTATCCTTGAATCATTATAACACTTCTATATCTGTTTATGATTTATCACATGCATGGATTTCAGTAAATGTTATAATTTCATTGATTGTATCATAAATATGTATGTCTTTCCATGCTGTATAATTGTTGTGCAGTATGCTGCCATTTTGCCACAATATTCATACTGCATTTCTACATATTTTTTGTTGATTGAACTTTTTTGCATGCATCCTATCTGTTGCCATTCAAAACTAAAACTGTGGATTCAAGAAAATTGCATACAGAATTGTGATTTGTTTGCAGGAGAACAACCAGTATGGGGGGAATTCTATTTGCAGCACAATCACACTATTGCAACTAACAGCAAAGGCTCACGAATGCGCACATGGCTTCCACCTTTTGCATCACTTTCAGTAACCGCTCAGCCTACATCAGCTTCAACAAAGGCCAGTCCCTACATGTCTTTCCACATTTTTTTCGGAGGTAACACTTAAGGTAAAATAGCATAATTTTTTGATTTATTATGAATTTAGGAGAATTTCATGAAAATCCGTTGAGCATTATTTATTATCATTCATTCCACATCTTTACCACTTTCCATTTTTTTAGACACATCTCATCTTTCAGTTTGGGGGAGTGTTGATTTCCTTCATATATTTCTTATGAACATGTCAGTAATCTTCTTTGATATTCTTATTCATTCTCAACACCTCCCTTATTCCATGCTGTTTTACACCAAGCATAGATTTCAACAGATTGTAGCAACCATCTCTCTTTGTTTTCTAGCATCGCATGAGGACATGCTAATTCTTCAGTTTGGGGGGAATTGCTACACATGATGGATGTTTTCCACTTCTTTCTCATTTAAGGCATACAATTTCATTTGTATATAGTGCAGAAATTGTTTCGCATATATCTTTAAAAGTATGAACTGAATTCTTGTGATTTCTGGATAGTAAAGAGGTATCATTAAAATACACAAAACCAGATAATTTCACGCTAAATTAGTTCATAAATTTTCGAAAATTATGCACTATCACCTACAATAATTTTTTTATATATCTCATGATCCGTGCATCAAAATGATCTGATTTTTGAGAAAATGATTAATGAAGGTTGTTGTTACTTATGTCACATTTTTATGCAACTTCATATACATATAGTTGAACGTCAACTGTAAAAATTGCCTCTATTTCTAAAATTGAATATTCATTATTTGAGGAAACATGCATTTGTTCCATCCATTTCATGAGTTGGGATGAACAATTTTCTTTGTTTGGTTAACACATGGGTTTTGTCTTTGGATTGCATGAGGACATGCAATATATTCAGTTCTGGGTTGCATGAGGACACACAATATATTCAGTTTGGGATATGTTGGGTCATGAATACGACCACTTTTTAACACTTATTTCATCCATTTTTACTCTTCTTAATCATGTCATTTATTATAATTTATCATATAAATCCATTTTATAATGATTTATTCTCTTATGGATGAATATTATTTCTTCTCCTTTATTTTTAATAAATTGATGATTATTATGCATGATTTTATCAATGATGGTTTATTAATATATTTTGTAATATCACTCACCATTTTAGCCTCCAAGATATTTTCCAGACTGCAGATTTGATTTCCAAATCATCATGAAATATTCCAACTCAGAAATTCACTGGAATAAGAAGTGAAAGTTTTGTGGTTGATATTATGGGAAAATGAAGAAGAATCTGGAAAATTCGGAACATGGGTTTTGTCCAAAACGGGCCCAATTAACTTTATAGATGAACGGTTTGCCCAAATTCGGCCTGTATTGAGAGAAACACAGGGTTATTTGAGCATGATTTTCTCATATTTGTTGTTGCGGCCATCCTCCAAATCTCAGCTGCAAAGCCAAATTCGCCTTGCTCTTGTTGAAAGATTATTGGAAATGTATTTTCTGGTTGATCAAGTTGTTGGGAACAATCCAATATTGTTATGGAAGATCATATTTGCTATTTAATTTCTCTTCCTTCTGGTTATAAAAGGAGAACATGTATTGTGTATTGAGAGAATGGATGATTATTGAATTCCCTTTGTAACATTGTAATTCTTTGACTCTTGTGAACAAAGAGCAACTAATGTAAAAGCTATTCATGTTTTATTAATACAAAGAGGCCTTCTAGTTCCATTCCTCAAGCTCTGTAGTAGCCCAGCGGCGCTTTCACCGGCAGTTGAGGGCCCGGCCCTGGTGGAGCGATATGCTATTTGTATTTCTATTCTTTTATTTCTGTTGTGTGAAGTGTGTCTACTGTTTATTTCAATTATAGAGTTGATTGACTGTTGTTAGATTGAATACGGATCCATTAACGAATTGCATTGCTATTTAATTTTCCGTTCATTTATCTTGCTATCATTATGAAAGCTTTGTCGTTATGTATTCGATTCCAAGTTATTATTCTTTGTGATTGATTGATCTGCAGTATTGGTCGGTGATAGATTGAAGTATTGAGTTCAGTTAAGTTTGTAATTGTTGTTCAAATTATATTGTTGTTCCATTTCTAGTTATTGTTTATTTCTGATCCATAGCTTTACTTTAGCAGATAGTTTTGTTACAGTTGCTGTGTATGCATAGAGTTACAAGATTGTTGTTCCTTTTTAGCCTTTGCAGTTCCTTTCAATTATATTTATCAACAAGTAGTTCGAGTTCAATTTCATTTTGATTGTTTTAAGATCACCAACTGTAGAGGACAAAGGTTACTGCTCCCAAGTCCCCAGATTGGTTATCTTGCATCGATTTCTAAGGGAAAGAGTTATTGCTACTCTATCCCTGATCGATGTTTTGCAGTTTGATTTAATTCAAGTTTCAGAGCATTTCCATTTGTAATTAGGTTCCTTTACAAGCATTTGTTTATTCTTGAATTTAGAATTCTGTAATACATCTTCAAAGCATTACTCTTGGATGAATTGCAGCCTCAGACAGAGTACACTCTTGAAATAAAAAGTCGCTCTTGGATTGATAATTAATGTGAGATAAATAGGTGTTAAAAAGACACCTTTTATACCTCAACACTTACAAGGCTCAAGCTCAAAAGAGGAGAAGGAAAATTGGTGGAAGGAGAAGGGTCTCAAAAGGAGCCAAAGCAAAGGAGAACAAGATTGCCACAATCTCCACCACCTATTTCACCTCCTAAATAAGCAGAAGCGCCATTAAGCACGCCTCATGAGGAAGGAGAAATCCATGAAGAAGTTGACCCTAAGGAGGAAGAAAGAGTGTTCAAGAAATAATTTCTTGACATGTCTGAGATGGTTAGAATCCTTTATCAAGAAAGGAATGAGATACTGGAAGGAGAAGGATCTAAACTTCACAAGGAAGGACAAATATCTTTAGGAGGTCAACATGATGAAGACAAGTCAAAGAAGGGAAATAGAGGAAATGGAGGCAATGGAGAGCCACCATCTTCATCCTCATCATCATCAGCATCATCCTCTACTTCTTCTTTAGTACATCAACCACACAATTCCAAGAGCACTGGTAAATCTCCAAGATTATGATACAAAAATTCAATTACCTTCTTTGAGAATGGAAGGTGCAACACTTGTTTGGTGGGAAGCTAAGACAAAGGAGGAAATTAAGAAAAATGGTAAGATATTGTATCATGGTCAGATTTCGTTACTGCTATTAAACAAAAGTTTAACCCATTATCTCATATGCAGAAAGCCATCATGAATTGGCAGAACTTTAGGCAGTTAAAGGAACAAAATGTGCAAGAATACACCCAAGAATTTAGGAGAAGAGCTCTTTTATTAGGGGTGGATTTGCAAAGCCAAGATACTTTGCTAAAGTACATAGGAGGCTTACATGGCTACCTAAAACATACTATTCTCATGTTTAACCCCACCAGTCTATATGATGTTTGTGTTCAGGCCACACATCTAGAAGCTAGAGGGAAGAACGTTTATGAAGAGGGTAGAAAAAAAACTTTTAAGGGTAAAGCTCAGGAAAAGACCTCAAAATGTAAAAAAAAAAAAAAAGAATGCATATGTTGAAAAGAGGGAAAAAAAAGTGAATTTTAAAAATTTTTCAAAAGAAGTCCATGATGAAATTCATTGTTGGAAATTACATCCTGAATTGAGGCCAAAGAAACCCAATAAAAAATGGAAACAGAAAACTGCTGCTACAACTCAACATGATTTAGGATCTGATTCAGGTGATGAATCTAAAATCACAACCATGTGATTGAAGAACATGAAGGGAAAAGAAATTGAAATTAAACCCAGTACTAGTACATCATACTATCACATAAAAACTCCAAACGAAGAAGAAAGAATATATCTGTTTCATGTGAGGGTAATATCCAAGCATACCAAGATTGACACACTATTTGACAGTGGGTCACAAGAAAACTTAATCTCTAAAGATTTGGTCAAGAAACTTAACCTTGAGACCATACCACATCCAAAACCATATCCATTGGGTTGGATTTGTAAGGATGCAAATCTACAGGTTTCAAAGAAATGTATATTGAGGTTTGCAATCACTGCAAGATTTGTTGACACAGTTGAATTAGATGTGGTTCCTCTTGACATAACTGGTATTGTATTAGGGAGTCCTTAGTTGTATGATAGGAAAGAAATCTTCCATCGCCATGAGAACAAGTATCATTTATTCAAATATGGCAAGGATTTCATTGTTAGTGCACATCACAAGAAGACAAATATTGCTTTGCTAAATGCTGGATAGGTAAAGAGGTTGGTAAATTCAAGTAAGAATTTTGCTCTTCTTATGATTAAGCCTAAAGTTGATATTAATCATGAATATTTTGAGTAATGTGATCCTAAGTTGAAATCATATTTATATGATGTGGTTAATCGACATCATGATATGTTTCAGGAGCCGACAGGATTGCCTCCAAAAAGGGAAAGTCAACATGAGATTTAGTTGCAGCAGGATTGTCCTCTTCCAAACATCGGTATGTATCACATGTCGATAATGGAGAATGCTGAAATAAAAAGGAAAATCAAGGAGATGTTGGAGAAATGAATCATAAGGCCAAGAAGCTTTCCATGCGGTTCACCCATAGTCTTGATACCAAAGAAAGATGGGACTTAGCACATATGTGTAGATTTTCGAGCTTTGAACAAGATTACGGTAAAAAATAATTACCCACTCCCAAGAATAGATGATTTTCTTGTTCAGCTGAAAGAACCAAATTTTTCAATAAGATAGACTTACGAAGTGGATATCATCAAGTAAGAATTTCAAAAAGAGATATATGGAAAACTGCATTCAAAACCAAACAAGGACTCTTTGAGTGGCTAGTTATTCCTTTTGGTTTGTGTAATGCACTGACAACTTTCATGCAAGTTATGGATAGTTTTTTGCAACCATTCCTTGATGACATTGTTATTGTGTACTAATATGACATTTTAATTTTCAGCAAAGCAAGCGAAGATGGTGTCTTGCATGTGAATATAGTGCTTGATATTTTGAAGAAAGAGAAATTCTTTCTTAAGATGTCAAAGTGTGATTTTGGAAAGACTTATTTGGTCTATTTGGGGCATATTGTAGGAGGAGGAGAATTGAGAATTGATCCTTCTAAAGAGGAGGCCATTGTGAATTGGCCCACACCCAAAATAGTAACCGAGGTAAGAATTTTCTTAGGTGGAACTTAATATTGGAGGAATTTTATTGCTAACTTTTCTTCCATCGTAACTCCTATGCATGTAGTGACAAGTGTGAAGAAAGGCTTTCAATTGGGAGGCAAACAACATCAAGATTTAGAAGATTTAAAAGACAATATCAGTTTAGCTCCAGTCCTTGCATTACCAAATTTGAGACAACCATTCCAGACTCAAATTGATGCTAGTGATTATGCCATGGGTGCAGTACTTTTGCAGCATGGTAAGCCTATCGCTTTTCGTTTAGAAACTTTTAATGGTGTTGTGACGAATTATCCTACATATGAAAAAGAAATATATGTGTTGGTACAAAGTTTCAAGAAGTGGAAACACTGCTTGATGGGTAAAGAGACTATTGTACATACCAATCACCAACCATTACAGTACTTGCCGTCGCAAACAAAATTGGAGCAATCAAGACATTTCAGGTGGATGGGATTTCTTCAATAGTTTCACTTGGTTATAAGGTACAAAAAAGGTATAGTCAATAAAGTTGCAGATGTTCTTTCGAGACCAATCATTAGTGCTTTTACTTTACTAAAAAATTATTCAGTTGTACATGAGAGTTACATAGAACAATATGCACATGAAATTGATTTCCAAGATGTGTATGCTAGTTTGAGTGAAGGAAATCAAGTTGAAGAAAAATATTATCACATGCATAACAATTTTTTGTTTCATTTGGGAAAGATATGTATTCCACAACAAGAGAGGCTAAGTGTCATGAGAGAAGCTAATTCTTCTCTTATTTCTGGACACTTTGTGATAAGAAAAATAGTGGCACATCTACAGAGTTATTGTTATTGGCCTCACATGATAGGTAGTGTGTCACGTTTTATAAAAGGTTGTTCTATGTGTGCAACAAGTAAGCCTAGTAATAGGAAGCTTGGATTGTACACGCCACTACTGGTACCATCAAGGCCATGGAAGAGTTTCTCCATGGACTTTGTTGGAGGTATACCTATGTTAGGAAAGCAACATGATTATCTTTATGTAGTTGTGGATAGATTCAGTAAAATGTGTATACTTATTCCATGTAAGAAAACTATTATTGTTGAACAAACTACTCAACTTTATTTTCGAAATTTTTGGGTTCATTTTGGATTGCCAACTTCTATTGTTAGTGACAGGGATTCTAGGTTCATTGGGAATTTTTGGTCAAATATATGGAGAATGATGGACACAAATTTGAAAAAGAGTACTGCTTTTCATCCAAAAACGAATGGACAAACCGAAGTGGTGAACAAAATAGTTGTGCATCTATTGAGAGGATATTGCAGCAAACATCCCAAGTTGTGGGATGAACAACTACATTACATTCAACATGCTTACAACCAGGAAAAGCACTCTTCAACACAAACCTCACCTTTTGAAGTATGCTTTGGTTATTTTCCAAAATCGCCATTAGAATTCATATTTGGGAAGGATATTGCAATTGATGGCCATAGTGATATTGATAAGGCTCAAAAGTTCATTGAGAAAATTTGGATTATACATCAACAAGTTCAAGAAAAACTCTTGAAAATTAAAATCAAATACAAAGAGAGGCATGACAAACACTGGGTTGATCACAAGTTTCAAGAGGGAGATGAGGTATGGTTGCACATTAGCAAAGAAAGGATGCAAGGGGAAGGTAAAAAGCTCAAACCCAGTCTCTATGGTCCTTTCAAGGTCATATAGAAAGTTGGTAATAATACATTCCAACTTGACTTGCCTTCTTACATGGAAATATATTCAGTTTTTAATGTTGAAAACTTACGCTTGTATGAGCCACCTTTGATGGATGATCAAGGAAGTGATGTTCAGCTACCTTCTATTGAAGATTTCTCGCCAGAATTTATGGATGAGATAAAAGAAGATACGATTCTTGATAGGAGGAAAAGAGCATCAAAGATGGGAAGTGTTGACTACCTTTGAGTTGGGCTCAAAGACACTAAACCAAGCAAGTCAAAATGGATGGAGGTTGGAAAGGTGAGGGAGCTGTACCCTCATCTACAAAATAGGTAATCAAGTCTTTTGGGGTCCAAAAGCTTCCCAATGGGGAGGAATGATCAGGAGTTCATAAATTTTACTCAAATTTCTAGGTTACAAGATTGGGTTTAAGCCAACATTGTTGCATAGATTTCATCTTCCTGATTCTAGCACCACGAACGGTTTGAAAAACCGATGTTGTATGAGGGAGATATCATGTTCTGATCGAAATGCCAAACAAGTAAAATTATGACAGTTTGACTAGGTTTGATTGGGATGCATAGTCAACAAGGTAGATGTAAAATAAACAAAATAGAATATTGCTTGTAATATTCCTTCCAGGCCAATTGGATCATGACAAATGTGAGCATCGAGTTGGACAGGTTGAAAGTTGGGCGAATCAATGGGTGCCATATGGCAAGCGTGGAGGCCACCACATGGGCCCAACAGTTGGTATCAAAATTTTATATGGGAGGCAGGGCTTGAACCCCTGACCTCCCCCACAGATAGCACGCTCACGTGCCAACATGCCACACAAGTGGTTCTTCATAGACTATGGATCAACAACATATTTAAGCTTTAAAGGTTTTTCATGCGAGGGAGCGGAGGGGCCAACTCCTCCCCCATAAGATCATGCCCGTGACCCAAGGGATAAACCATCAGTGTTCATAGCTTGAACCATGGGATTATAACTGTGAATCCACCTTCTTAACACAGATTACAACCACTAATCCCCAGATTAGGGTAGTAATCCTGCTTACCATTAAGTGCGGATTAATCACCCTTAATACGAGGATTAACCCTAATTAAAACTCCCACTAAGAGTGGTTTAAACGAAGAAGAGTTTAAGGGCATGCCTAAATTGGTGGCTAGCCCAATTTTAACTCTAGTTCAGTGGAGTTCTCCATTTTTAGTGGAGCTTTCCTAGGTGAAACTGGGAAAAAGAGTAGGTGACTCAATTTCCGCCCATTCCGAGTGAATGAAGAGTCATTTTTGACTAATTGGAGCATTCTGGAGCCATTGGTGCAGAGAAAACAACCATTATAGCATTGCAACTACATGTAATAGAAAATTTTTGAGCATAATGAAAGATGGACCAGCAAATGTAGCCTAGGAGGGGTGAACTGGTTCATCATGCTAGCTGTGTAGAAATCATGTGGTGACTTATTTCTTTATTTTACACTACTGCTCAGTGTTTTTTATACCTATTATATGCTTCTAATTCAGTTAAGATATTCTAAAAATCATGGAAAAACTCCTTAAACCTTATGGAAACTAATGAACACATATGCACATGTTTTTAAAACTGAAAGACACTTAGCACAACAAAACTAATATAGTCATTTAAGATCGTTCTCTCAATTTCAAAGTAATATTGTTCCTTTCTTGATACAAGAACATATGACCTTTCAGCTACATACTATCCATTGGCTGCAAAAATGTTAGTTATTGAACCTTGCTTAATTATATCTATATTCATATTAAATTTAATTGAGTTGTTCACCCAATTTTTCAATTGTAAACTCAAGATAAACTCTTTACATTAAAATGATCTTTAGATCAAAAACAAAATTTGTTCATGGATTGTAATTTGAAATCCTTTGCGATCTTCTTTCTCTTCTACACGTATAAGAGTTATATCAACTATTTTTCCTCCATTCCAAGCTTCTGAGCCAACTAGTTTCTTTCTCACATCTTCTTGTTTCCATAAGGAAAACTAATTTTCTACATTTCTAAAACTTACATACTCTTTTATATATGCACACACAAATATATCTCCAAAAACAATTTGTCTTTCATCCTGAAAAACACTTTCAACAGTTAATAATTCAAAAATCAGAAAACATATTACATTTTCCATCTCTTTCCTCATTAACTTTACTCCAAGTTTTCTCTGATTTGTCATCTTCTTGATATGAATATGACATGTCAAACTTGACATATCCTCTTTCATGTTGTCTTGTCTTGGAAAAGTCTTCTTTGTCTTCACTCTGTTTTGAATGTTGTCTAATTTCTAAATTCTGTTTTTTATTCTTCTCTTTGGCCTTGCTTCCTTTCATATTTCTTTTCATTCTTCCCCTTTCTTCCTTACAAATCTGTAAGCCACTAAGTTTCTTTATCCATTACTCTTTCTTTTCAATCAAAATCTTCCAAACTCTAATTTTAGAAGCTAAAGTTCTCTTTGTTTCTGTACAAGAAACAAAATCACCATATACAACAGATTTTTCATTCCACTATAAAGTCCCTTTTACAATAGTAAAAATTACTATTAACACCATGAATATCACATTCCATTGAACCCCTTTGCTGCTCACTGCAAATGCATAGTTCACTAATGCATCCTTGCGTTCATCTTCTGAGAATGCTTGTCTCCTTTTAGTTTTCTAAATACGTTCACTTTTACTCGTTTTGCAAATGGTACAAATAACATCATCTTTAATTTTTTGTCGTGCATCAACCTCTGCACACTTATTCTTAATTTATCGATTGTCCTCTTTTCCTTTCCTCTGCATAGCCTTTACTGGACTAGTTGTACCTCCTTGGACTATATGATCCTTATAAATTTCTATTCTACCATCTTCCACGGTGAAACATTTAGTAATATCCCTTTCCATTAATGGTACATTATGTCCATTCAAGACAATTTCTTGCCCATTTACTATCAATAGAGGTTCATGATTTTTGAATAAAAATTGAAGAGATAATCCCATTACCTCAAGTGTTTTCACTATACATATACTCTTGTTTTATCCTGTCATAAAGCCATGTTCATACCTCTTTTTTACTTCTTCCTTTGCAAACTGCAATTTCCTTTTGTCATCAAACTCTCTGTTTTTTCCAAGTCTTACTAGATTCATCATATTCAACTTCCATAGTAGTCTTCAATAATTGTCCATATTTAGTGTCTTTGAACACATTTTCAATAAAGAACTATTCTATTACAACCATCTCTTCTAAAAAATTCATTTCTTCATCAACATGCATAAAGACATCTTCTGAAGGTTTTTCATTACCTTCAAACATAAACAAAGAATTAGTTTGAAAAATATAATTCTCCTCTTCCTTTGATGTCTTAATCATCACATCTCTCTGTTGATCCGAACTTGTCCAACAATTTAGAAAATCATAAATAATTCCTTCCTCATAAAGGTAAACCTCTTGCTCAGGTCTACAATAGTCATCTTCCACCTTTAACTCAGCTACTATGAGTTCCTCTCTTAACCTGATGTACATTCTCCTCTTTATATGTTTCTACAACAACTTCCATTTTATCTTCTTTATTTTCATTATCCAACCATACCTTTGGTCCCTTTTAAAATATTCTAGCAGCATTATTATTGGTTCAATACTTGATTTTAACACAGCAATGTCTTTGTCAAGTATTTGTTGACTCATCTTCTCTCCTTTGCCATTTTCCTTGGAATTTTTCTCTTTTTTGTTGTGGCTTCTCTCATGACCCCTACTAGTCATCTTGGCTTCTTCATGTGGACTTCCTTTGCCCACTATTATCTTACAATAATTCTCTCTCATTTCTTTGCAACAATTCTTTACTTGTCACCTACACCAAGTCATCATATTGGTTTATTTCCTTGGGTTTCTGCAACAAAACCACTTTTGAGGACTCCTACTCAGCTTCCAATGTTGTCAGGATTTTGTAAACAATGCTCACCTACCTCTCTCTCTCTCTTTTCTACAACAATATTCTTTGCTTAGTGTTTACACTAACAAAACTTGTCTTCCATTTACACAATCTGTCATTGTGTGTTGGATGCTATCATTCTCTTCACTATGAAAATAATTCAAATTAGACCATATATCAAAATATAACTCATAGCCAAGAGATATTCCAATGATCTTATATCCTTAAGCTTTCACTGGCTTGGACAATAAACATGTTGCTTTAATTTTTCACTATCTTCAATTCAGTTCTTCTTCCACTAATTTTATTTTCCTTCTGAGAACATCCATGTTCTCTTCATTGCCTTACAACATCTCTTGCTGCAATTTCTTCACTTGATCCCTTGTCCTTTGTCACGGCTACCTGGCTAAAATTTCTTGTTACTACTTGCATTAACATACATATATCATTAAAGTTCTTAAAACATACAAGATCTTTCCCTGATCTTGTATTCCTCAAGCCTTTTTCCACAGTCTGCCTTGAATGAAATGGCTGAAGTTTTCATTGCCTGCAATATTTCAGAATTATTTTCTGCATAAAATCTCTTGTGTTGTGATCTCCCAATGACCAATTCCTTTCAGATCATAATCCCCTATATCTGGGTCTATTACCAATGCAAATTATACACATACTAAGAATAAAATTCAGTCTTTGAACAAAAAACCTTAAAGAGCACTAGTCTTGCTCTATACCACATGATGCAGCAAGGCTACAACTTTACACAATCCTTGGACCTGTGGGTTATGGCCCACTTAAATTTCCACTACGTATGATAGATCGCAATACTCAGAACCCAGGTTATGTAGCAATATTGGGGATCTAGGCTCATCGCAATTTTCGCACCCAAAAAATATCGTAGATTACATAATTAAACCTCATTGCAGATCGCAGAATTTAGACTCATCGCAATATCAACTATCACTTCAATAGGTGAATGCTCATCACAATCTCGAACTCCTTTCGCCATATGCGATATGCAATGAAATTTCCATCTGACACGTGGCTCCTCATTGCAGTCCCGAGGGTATTTTAACAACCTTGTATCTATGAATGCAATATTACTCCTCTTCTGTCCATCTCTTTCTTCATTCCTGCGACACAATCTTGATTTTTCTCCTTCCACTTCATTTCTACGATAGAATCTTAATTTCCCATCTCTCTTGCTTCAGATCTACAATATGATCTCTTCCATCCATTCAACCTTTGGCTCTTATTCTGAATTCTCTGGAATTTTGGGGAAAAATCATGGTTTTTGCTTTCGGAAGAATGTAGTCAGTTTTCTCCTATCTACAAACACCTTGCAATATGATCCATGCTATTTCAATAAGGAAATCATGACTCAAATGCACTATGCACACGGATTTATAAGAAAAGTATAAACACCAATTCCAAAAATAAAAACTTCAGAAAATTTCATCAATATCGCTCAACATAGAGCAATCTTCTTATTATGCAGATTTACAAATTTGATTATTTTTCAATGCAGAAACTCTCCTGGGTTTGAATTCTGATCTGATTCACACTACACTATCTACACAGTCACAAATACATTCACTTTACCACTCCCATATTTTGAGATTCAACAATTTCTAATCATGTTTCACATAGAGGCACACACTATAATATTAACAATATACAAAGACAATTTTACAATTTTCAGATTGATTTAAAAACAAACCAATTCTATAAACAGACTCAAAATTAAATAACCTGATATACAAAATATATATATGGGCATATCGAGCCCTTGAACCTCTACCTATCTCATCACTCTCCACCTCTCTACCCAGTCTAACTTTCATTTCTCACCAAATTACATTTTTAAAGAAAAGGATTCTGATACTAGATTCTGGTTTAAATCCACGCAACCCTCTTTAATAACTCATAAGATATTATAGATCCAAAAAATATTCACTCTTCCTAGGATTACAAACTCACCCATAAGATCTCTACAACTCACGAGATATTATTCATTAATCAAATTAAATTTAAATCTCTTTAGAACTCAAAATAAATAAAATAATTAAGGGAACCCACTCCCTTTACTAGATGTGTGATAAGACTCCTAGGTCTTATAAACCTTGAAGAATTATCCTGCATCAATAAGGTTGTGAAATAATACATGAACATCTTCTCCTCACTCACAGGGGTACCCTTTCATTGTCAGGGCAAGCTTTCGATCGATTTGTTTCCTGACGCACCTCTATCCAATAGGAGGATACATTGTCACTCAGTCAGGAAAAATTACAGATCAAGTGAAAAACATATTAGTTGATGAAAAAAGGGCACATCCTACCAAGTTCCTCATCTTGTGGGAGACCAATTGTACTTGTAAAAAATAAGGATGGGACATGGAGGCTTTGCATTTTTTATCGATAAGTAAACAAAATCATTGTCAGGAACAAGTATCCAATATCACAAATTGAAGACCTTCTTGACAAACTAAAGGGGCCCAATTATTTCAATAAGATCGATATGAAGTATGTCTATCACCAGGTTCCAATAGAACCCACAAGTGTATGAAATACCGCCTTCAAATTCAAGGAAGGCCTTTTTGAATGGTTGGTTATGTCCTTCGGGTTGAAAAATTCCCCTGCTACTTTTATGAGGATAATGAATGACATATTGCGGCCCTTCACCAAATAATTCGTGGTTTCTTATCTGGAAAACATCCTCATCTTCACTAGGAGTTTGGAATAACACTTGAAACACATCCGGTAGGTCCTTCAAACCCTGCGACAATACAAACTGTGTGCCAACTTGGAGAAATGCACCTTTGGCATGAGCCAAGTCCAATATCTAAGTTACATTATAAATGGGTGACGTATGCATGTGGATCCTACTAAGATCCAACTCATTCAGGATTGGTCAGCCACATCCACTCTAACAAAGCTTTGCAACTTTTTGGGTCTTGTAATTTTTTATCAGAGGTTCGTGTTGGGATTCTCCCATATTAGTTGGAATTTAAGTCATATTACCAAGGGCAGAATGAAAGCAAATTTCTCCTGGTCCAAGTCCCAATAGAAGGCATTTATTGAGTTGAAGTGCCACCTCTACTCTGCACCAATACTCACATTTCCAGACCTCCAACAACCATTTGAAATTGAGACAGACGCCTCCAACTATGTTATCTGTGTAGTCCTCACCCAACATGAGCATCTAATGGCCTATCATAATGAGAAACTTTCTGATACAATTTGAAAGTACCCCAACTATGATAAAGATATATATTCCACCATGCAGCCTTGTCGGAAATGTAAGCATTACATTCCGGGGAACGAGACAGTCATCCACATCGATCACCAACCTCTCCATTTTGTACAGACACAAGGGAAGTTGCAAAAAAATCGCCACAAGAAGTGGTATAAATATTTGAAAAAATTCCACTTGAACATTAAATACAAAAAGGTCAACACCAATCATGTTGCAGACTGCTTTAGCCAACCCCCAGTTGCAACACGGACTACTTTTCTCAAATATTATGGCCACGAGATCTCTATATGGCTATATCTATACAAAAATGATCCAAATTTCACCTCCACATAGAATATGCTAGTAGATGTCAAGAAAGTTCTTGATTTCCACCTCCAGGATGCATTATTATGTTACCTAGGCCACCTTTTTGTTCCTTCAAGAGAGAGTGCCAAGCTAATTTGGGAGGCTCACTACAGTCGGGTTGCGAGGCAATTTGGTTTGGATAATATTATGGTCATACTACAAAAGTACTTTTATTAGCCAAAATTCCAACAGGATGATGGGAAATATATCATATCTTGCAATTCCTGTGCCTTCGCCGAGACAACCATCAAGAAAAAAGGCCTCTACACTCCTCTGCCTACTACCAACCAACCTTGGGAATCCATCTCCATGGACTATATGTCTGTCATCCCTTCTACCAAGCTTGGTAATGACTGTGTATTTGTGGTCATGGACAGATTTTCTAAGATGGTTGTATTAGTGGCCTACAAGAAGAGTATCACAATAGAGGACACTGCCAAACTCTTCTTTGAATGCGTGTGGATACATTTTAGGATACCATAGACCATTGTATCAGATCAAAATAGCAGGTTCCTAAGCACATTCTGGTCATGCCTCTAGACATTATTGGACACCAATCTCACCAAGTCGATTACATTCCATCCCCAGACTGATGGCTAGACAAAGTTCGTCAACATGATGATAATGCCCATACTCCGCATGTAAAACTACAATATTCCACAAAACTGGGATAAAGAACCTTCCCTATGTGAAATACAGTTATAATAGAGCTATCCATAGCTTGACTAGTCGTAGTCCCTTTCAAGTGGGTCTAGGATTTCAACCATTGTCTGATTGATGTTGCCAAACCTCATGTGACTACACAGACATAATCCACACACATATTATTCGAGGCTGATAAATAACCCATATTGATTAAACACATCCAACATGTCTGCCAGCAGGTTCATGACATTTTGGGGAAGTCTAAGGCCAAGTACAAGCAGCGACATGATCAACATCGAGTGCCACACAAGTTTTAAGTAGGTGAAAAAGTTTAGTTGCATTTGCAGAAATAACGCCTTACGAAAGCTCAGACCACTATGATATGGGACTTACACCATCACGAAGGTCATGGGAGACAATTATTTTGAGCTTAATATTCCCCCATTCCTTGGCCTGCACCTAGTGTTCAATGTGGACCGCCTTCGACCATACTTTCCACCATTATTGCACACATAAGACATTGCAGAACAACTCACACTAAAAGAGTTAAAACTTGACTGCTTAAGACAAGAAAAAAATGATCAGATCATGGACACGTAGATCAAGAACACTCGTCAACAAAATATCCAACTGTACTGGGTTGTTAAAGCTGGCGAACTCCTGCACCAAGGCAAGTGGCTCACCAAGGACCAAGTTTAGCAGAAGTATCCCCATCTCATGGAGGCACTCAATGCAATGGGGAAAATTGCTTCCTAAGGGGGGAGTACTGATACAGGTGTATATTGGTTACCACCCACCTATTCCACTTGGACCCCACATTGTTTCTTTCATTTTTTTAGTTTCCTTAATTGTCAAAAAATTTACTATTTTTGGCATTTTTTTGGGTCGTGAACTTCTTAATCTGTTTTGAGGCCCTAAATGACGTTTTTTGGGATAAAGAAAAATATGAGTCTATGAATCATATTTGTGATCAAAATTTTTATTCCTCAGATAAATCTTTCTAACGAGGTATCATGCATGTCAAACAGAGATCGTGTGTCAAAGTTACAAACTAGAGAAGTTGATGTACCAATCTATCCCAGCAGGGCCACAGTTTTGGCGATTCATCTCCTAGGGTTAGGTTTTCGGATGTTTAGGGTTTTCCATTATTTCTCAATAATAAATAGGCCTTTGAGCCTCATTATAACACAACTCAAGGGCATGTAGCCACCACATCTCTTCTTAGAGACAAGCTACCATTGCATGAGCTAGTTTATTTCCATTCTGTATGTAAGCATATTTTAGTTCTTTGATATTAATGAAAGGAATTTTTATTTACACTGCATCTATGTGTTTATTTTTATATATGTATTATATTACATTCTTGTATAAGTCTGTATCAGGGTATATTAAATAAATTATAAAATAATAGTGAAAATAATCAAATAAGATTATATTACATTATCAAATTTTTTAGGGAAAAAAGAAAAAACTACTTTTTCAACTTGAATTTTCAACTTATCTCCCTATGAGTTTACTAAAATTTCTCGTTTGATGCATAATTGATCCCTCGTGCAAGGAGTATCCATGTTGCATACTTTCGATGGAATCTGCAACATGAAAAATCCGAAATACATGAAAAATGTTATTGTAATAATGTTTTTCATGTAGCAGAATCCATCGAAAATATGCAACATAGGAACTCCTTGGATAAGGAATTAAATTTTTCATCCAACAAGTACTCCTGCTCAAAACTTGAGTAAAACCTTACGAAGATAAGTTGAAAATACGAGTAGAAAAAGTAGTTTTATTATTTTATTAATTTTTAATATTTTTACTTTTGTACTCCAAAAATGGTGAATCATCCCCCATGGTTGACATCATCATGTTTAATCATACTAATTCTTATAAAGTTCTCCTAGGGTGACAATTGATCCCAAAAATAGGTCTAAGAAGCCATTGAAACTTACGAAGATGTTGTCCCCCATGAAACTTAGAGTTAAATTTGCTCATTGGAGTCTTGTTTTTCATGACAGAAAATCCCTATCAGATTTTGAGATCCTAAATGAAGTTTCTGCATTTATTTCTGAGTTGGTGAATACCTGGGGAAGAAGCAAGTAGTATTTCACAACCCTAACATTGTATTGGTAGACAAAGACCCTATTGGGGAGTGGCTTGAAGGACATTATGGAAGAAAGATATAATATCCTTGCTAGCATGGCTGATGTCAAAAGAGTCTAGTGTAACTAGTAGGGTGTGTTTAGAGAGGATAGATGCAAGTTTGACACACATTAAACCTCATTTTTAGTGTGAGCCTACTCCTCATGCTCCTCTAGGTTCTAGTGATAGAGATCCAACTCTTATCACCTCTTCAAATTCTTGAGTATGGATGTTTATTTTAAGTTTTTAGTTTTACAGTCTTCTTATAGGTGCTTTAGTGATGCTATAATTGCTGCAACTTTTAGAAATTTTGTTAAGTCCCTATTTTAATAGTGTAGTCCCATATTATGTTAGTGTAGCCCCCCTTATTGTTATTGTTGTACCCCTGTAACCCCCATATTTTTATTATTGTGCCCTTACATTATTATTGTTTGGTCGGCTAGGATTACATTGTGGCCCCACTAGGATTATATTGTGGCCCCATGGACTCTTATATATAGAAGGAGGTTTTGGTCATTTGTATCATCCAAGAATTGTTCATTCGTGTAATGTATTGGAGGTTTCCCCCTCGAAGTGGCTTATTTCTAAGGCGTTGATATCTCTTTTCTTCTATTTTTGGAGATGGTTTCTCAACATTTGGTATCAGATCTTTGGATTCTAGGGTTTTGCTAATCCAAATAGGTCATCGTGGCATTTTTTCTATAGCGTTTTTTCTATGAAGGTTCAGAAGCTGAAATTTTTAGAGTGCGAATCCAAAATACTGAGGAACAATGCCACAAATTTTCAGAGCTTGGTTTGCAATATTTTCGGAAATATGATTTGTGGAAGTTGGGTCTTTTTGGAGGCTCCTGAATTTAACCTAAACAGGTCATCGCAGAATTTTTTCTATAACAGTTTTTCTACGAAGTTTCATAAGTTGAAATTTTTAGAGTGCGAAGCCGAACACCTGGGGAACATTTTTTCACAATTTCAGATCCTGGTTCGCAATATTTTTGGAGATATGGTCTATGGAAATTAGGTCTTTTGCAGGCTCCCGAATTTCATCTCAAAGAGGTGATCGTGGGAAAATCTTCGTAACTCTCTCTCTCTCTGGGCATCGGATTGAAATTCCATAAAAAGTGGCCGCAAGTACATAGACTGTAGTTTCCTTTCAATAAATTTCAGAGCTGAAGGAGGAAACGGTGACACATGACAAGTCGTACAAGTTCGCTCTACTGAACGAGTCCATAATTAGGTCATCATAGGAGATTGGGCACAAATTTGTCTTAAAGAATCCAAATTAGGTCAGACCTATGGCATTAGAAAGAGAATTAATAGGGCTACTGCAGTGCCAAATTTCAGATATTGAATATCCAAAATCACAAAGGTAATTTAGTTTCAATATCGAGCTCCTCAAAATCAAGAAAAAGGTGTGTATTTGGTTTTTAAAATTGCATAACGTTTGTTTGAAAAAGAAGTTTGAAGTGATTCCAAGGGCATATTTTAGAATTTTTATCAGTATTGGGTTCTATAATGCCTCCACAAAATAATTTCATACCCATTAAGCCCTCAAAAAGCTATACTATGACGCATGAAGATGAAGAATTGCAGTATGAGATATCAAAATTACAGTACCAAGTGCGACAAATTTTGATCTTACGAAGAGCAATTGAAGATGACATAGATGGTTTAAAAGCAGAAATGGAGGCTAAGTTGGATGGTTTGAAGGATCAAGTAATAGCTAATATGGATGATAAATTAGTGGAATATCACATCAAGTATCAACAACAAGTTCTCCAACTCTCAAAGGACAACCTAACTTTGGTGCAGAATCTAATGAAACAATAGGAAGATCAACACCACATTGAAAGAAGTTCTGAAGCAGTCACAAAAACAAGAACTTGACAAGTACGATCAATTTCAGAGTATCTCATCAAGTGGAAGAACTTTCCTATAGAATATTCCACATGGGAGGATGAGAATTTTATACAGAAGCATCAAAAAATAATCAAGCATTGAGGACAACACTTGTTTGAAATAGAGCAGCATGTTAAGTCCCTATATTAAAAGTGTAGTCCCTTATTATTTTAGTGTATCCCCCCTTATTGTTATTGTTGTACCCCTGTAACCCCCATATTGTTATTATTGTGCCCTTACATTATTATTGTTAGGTCAGCTAGGATTACATTGTGGCCCCACTAGGATTATATTGTGGCCCCATGCACTCCTATATATAGAAGGAGGTTTTGGTCATTTGTATCATCTAAGAATTGTTCATTCATGTAATATATTGGAGGTTTCCCCCTCGAAGTGGCTTATTTCTAAGGCGTTGATATCTCTTTTCTTCTATTTTTGGAGCTGGTTTCTCAACAAATTTAGACTAATTCCTCTATTGGCAGGTGGTAAAAAATATCAAGTTTTCGACTAGGAAGATTAAGACCACCTACTCAATGACATGGTTGATGTTTTACATGATATTTTGAGGCAATACAACTTACACTTACAAAAATAAAATAAAATTACATTCCTTATCTTTTTTTTCTAATACACATCTACTACTCTTATATTTGTTCACAAGTATGAATAATTCACCGCATCTACCAAAGATTGTCAAAGGTAGACCTAGCACAGTTACTCTACAGAGCCTTTATGAGTATATAGAGTCTTTAGAGAAATGTAGAGAAGAAAGAGAATTCAAGCTAAAAACTGAGTTAGAATCCATGCTGCAAAAATAAATTTACATCTCTTAAAGACAAGATCCAAAAACAAATAGAAAATAGAATAAAACTATTGGAGAATAAAATGGAGACAATGGAGATTATATTACAGGCAATAGAAAAAAAATCGAAGATATGAACCAAACATCCCAACAGGGAGATGATGGTACTTTAGAAAGTCTTAAAATGAAGGACATGACTAAAGAACTAGAAGAAAAAGTTGATAATAATCTCATCCTAAATAGTTTGGCAGGTAAATTAGATATCAAACGCATTAAAAAAGAAATGAAAAAATTGATAGAATTATACCATGAGTGTAACAAAAGGGTCTTGAACCTTATAATCTTCGGTTTGAAAGAGGAGGTAGATATCCCAGAAAAAATCCCATAATATATTACAAATTGAAACAATGTGTCTCACAGAAGCAATAAGGTTGGGGAAATTAACAGAGAATAAAGGAAGGTTGATCCAGATAACGGTGAGCTCTTTTGACCATAAGTATTACATACATAGTAAAACCTCAAGTCTAAAAGGAACGAGAATATTTATAAACGAAGATCTCATTCCAAAAGGTTAACTAGAATTAAGAAATGAGGTTCAAAAGGTAAAAAAAGCTAGAAAGGAAGGAAAATGGGAAATAATCAGAAATAGAAAATCCATTATTCGAGATAGAAACAAAAAACGTAGTAATAAATAACAATTCAACATGCTCTAGATTATTTATTGGAATTGTCGAGGCTTTCCATGGAACAAAGGCCCCAAGCTAAGTTGGATCTCGAATGAAGTTGATATTATATCGGTAGTTGAAACTTGGGAGCATGAAGAATCTAAGATCCCTAACATAGATGGCTTTGTACAATGGTTAATCTGGAACAAGCGATCCTACCATAGAGGCATTGGGGGTATAGCTTGTTACATTAGGAAGAATATCTCCCCCGATGCTAGGATTTATAAAAAAATACCCTTACAACCAATATATTTGAATAGAGATTACTAACATTAATGATAAAAAAACCTACATAGAAATATGTTATTTTTCCCCTATCAATCCTAACTTCTGTAAGAAAAATAATTTAGATAAAAATGGTCCTTACAATGGTTTAGAGAATGATTTTTCTAGCCTAAGGAATGAAGGTAATATCTTCTTAATGGGTGACTTTAATGCTCGAAGTTCAAGCAACCAAACTATTCTTCTAAGAAATTATTCCGACCCTAATCCTCTTTGGTTAGACAAAGACCTTACTCTAGCTATCCAGTACAAAAGAAGTTCTAAAGATCCAGGGAAAAATTGTTTGGGTCTGAGCTAGTCAAGCTCAGCAATGCTCAAGATCTCATAATTTTCAACGGTCTAAAGAAGTGGCCCAATTCTAGCGAGATTACTTGTATCCATGGGCTTGGTAGCAGCGTGGTATATTGTGTTATTTCTGATATCCCTTTATACAACAAAACAATAAATTTTGACATCTTAAACTACCACGAGCCTGACTCACATCATAAACCTTTAATTGTAACTCTCAATTTTGTCATGCATAGATATCCCATAGAAGATAATCCTTGCAGCTAAAAGAACTTAATCTTTGATAGAAATAAAAATGATCTTTTTCTAAATGAATAAAAAAATAATTTACTTCCTTTATCTAGTACAGACAACATAGAAGATCTCTATCATAATTTTACTACAACCCTCTCATATTCTATTAACAAGTTCTCAATTGAAGTTTCAAGTAGTAAAAGAAATAGGAAAACCAACCCTTGGTATGATAAATATTGTAACAGTGTGAGGAGAGAAATTGAGGAAGTTGTTGATGAGTCCCTTAAAATTGGCAAGATAAAAATATACACAGCCTTAACTAAAAGGAAAAAAATACAGTATATTCATAAAAGAAGAGAAAATCTCTTACACATCTCTAAGGTATCTGCTACTAAATTCTGGAGGCAGATTCTAACTAGAAAAACTAAATATAATAATAGAATTGCTTTACACGACTCGAATTCCTATCTTAAAAAGCTTTATGAATCTCCAAATTTTATCAATAA
Source organism: Pinus albicaulis (assembly GCA_034641835.2). Taxonomy (NCBI): domain Eukaryota; kingdom Viridiplantae; phylum Streptophyta; class Pinopsida; order Pinales; family Pinaceae; genus Pinus; species Pinus albicaulis. The sequence continues at coordinate 389,807,037 of CM076569.1, read as the reverse complement.
CTTTGAAACCATGCTCACAATGAAATAATTTTTCTCATTAGAAGACATATATTTTGGGGTTAAGTGCCTAAAAAATGGAAAAGGTAAGGACATTGAAGGTTACCAAGAAGAAATATTAAAAATTGGAGGTCTTCTCCTCATCCCTCACGTCCACAAGCTTTTCAATCAAGCAACCAAGCAAGGGTTCCCTAAACCATGGACTGAGAACCTCATTATTCCTATTTTAAAAAGTGTGGATACATATAACCCCTATAATTATCGGACAATTATGACTAGCCCTCTCTTATCCAAGTTATATGGTATTTTTTTGGAAAAGAAGATGAGCATATGGCTTGAAAGTGAAGGTAAGAGGGTTTTAGAAGGAAAAACTCAACAACGGACCACCTCATTACACTTAGGATCATTGTGGAGGAATGTCTTAATGATAAATCCAATCTCTTTTGTTGCTTTATGGAATTTAGAAAGGCTTTCGATACTATACCTAGAAATAACCTATGGAATAGATTAGAAGAGCTAAAGGTTCCTTTCAAGTTGACAGATTCCGCTATAAGGTTATACAAGAATGTAATTTCCAAGCTTAATAGCAATGAGGGGTGGTCAAAATATATTAAGTGTAATATCGAAGTTAAACAAGGTTTCCCCCTCTCCCCTACCCTATATGGCATTGGCATCGACAAGCTAGAAGGTTTTTTAGAGGAAGCAGGCTGTGTTGGAACGATCTTAGCTGGAATAGTCATCACCCTTCTTATTTATGCTGACGATATTTTTCTTCTGGCAAGGTGCCCATATGATCTTGATAAGAAACTAATAATTCTTAAGGATTTCTGCTCTACCATTGGTATGATTGTTAACACTAACAAAAAAAAAGTCATGATTATCAAATCCAAGAACGACACTTACGCTAATTTTGTGTATGACAATAACAACTTGGAGGAAGTGTCTTCTTACAAGTACCTAGGAATTGATATTCATCACAAGTTCAACTGGAACTATAGCATTGAGAAAAGGATTAATGGAGGGTAGAAAGCTTATTTTGGTCTTGAAAATAATTGTAAAGCAGCAAACCTTGTGATGTGGGATAAAAGGAAGCTCCTCTTTGAAACTTTAGTCACTCATGTTATCTTGTATGGATGTGAGGTTTGGGGTTGTAGCATCTCTAGAGAATCCTGGAGAAATATTGAGAAAATACAAAAGAATTTTATAACGTATAACCTCAAAATTAAAAGCAATACACCTTATCCTATTCTCCTTATAGAAGTATGTCTTTCCCCTATCGAGAGCCTAGCTATGACTAGAATCCTGTTTTACAAGCACAAAATCAATAACATGGGAGACCATAGACTTCCTAAGCTAGCTTTAAATTCTAGCCAAAACCACCTAAGGCTAAAACGAGGTTGGTATAAAGATACCAGGGTTTGGTTAAACCATTGGTAGATCGAGGAAAATGTTGCATTGCAAGATATTAATAACATTAAAAATATTGTTACTTCTAAGTTTAAAGAGAAAATGTGGTGTGAGAAAAATTTAGAGGCTAAAATAAAATTAAGATATTATAAGGAAATCATCAACCCTACTCTAGAGGATCAAAATTATCTCTCTGTTTTAACTAGCTCAAAGAAAAAAAATTAATATAGCCAAGATAAGAATGAACTCTCATGAGTTCCATAGTGAAATAGGTCATTGGAAAGTTCCTAAAACACCATGGGGGGAAAGGATCTACCATCTCTGTGAAAATATGAACACTGAGGATGAAAATCACTTCCTCTTAGAGTGCCCTGCATACACCCACATTAGATCTCAATTTCATAATCTTTGTTGCAATACTGACCTTCCTAGCCTTTTAACATGTTAAAATTGTAGTGATCTTGGGACGCTTCTCTCCAAGCTCTTTGAGCATAGGAGTACAATTTTAAAGAAAACTAAATTATTTGTTTCGTTAGGTCCGATAGACCAAATTTGGTCTTAGTGGACGTTAACCATCATCATCATCATCATCATCAACATGTCAAAATTATAGTGATCTTGGGACACTTCTCTCCAAACTCTTTGAGCATAGGAATACAATTTTATGGAAAACTAAATAATTTGTTTCTTTAGGTCTGATAGACTAAATTTGGTCTCAGTAGATGTTAACCATCATCATCATCATCATCAACTAGGTTATATATATATATATATATATATATATATATATATATATATATATAAAGAAAATAACTCAAATTGTAGATGGATTTAATTCTCACTCTACTTGGATTTTATTCTCCAAAAAAAATTAAATATTAAATAAAGAATAAAAAATAATATTCATTCCAAAATTACTAGATTTCCAATCACAATTAAAAATAATAATTATTTTATTTTTCTATTATATCTAACTTATACTAATTATAACATAAGGTAAATAACGTAATCCTTATCTCATAAAATAAATGCAAAGAATATCTCACTAAATATTAAACAATGATTATAATACTAATTATAAAACTAGGATAAATAATGTAATCCTTACTTCATAAAATAAATGCAAAGAAGATCTCAATAAATGTTGAAGAAAGATAACAAATTAATATAAAAATACAAAAACCAAACAATGGTTATGAATTTCGTATTCAACCTCACCCACCCCATTGGCACCATATTAATGTACAATGATTTAGATCCACATTAACTATTACCCAAAAATGCTAATTTTTTTAAAATGATCTAATTTGGATTTAATTTATTTATACTAATTGTATCAGGATTATAAAAATTGTAGTTTATTTAATAATAAGTACAACCATGTTTATAAATATAGTTGGTATATGTTAATAAATATATGTTATTTTGTTTATTTATCAAATTATTATTATATTACTTATTATTTAAATTATTTAATATTAATATATAAAAAAGTATGTTTCTCATTTTATATATTTTTAATTATTTAAAGATAATATAGCAAAGATTATATAAAAAAACATATAACTTTTATATATTTCTATTATCAATATTATTTTAAAAGATAATTAATTTTAAGTAAATTATTATTAATTTTTTTAATATATGAATTTTCTATTAATAAAAAATTTCAAATTAAAATAAATTTTTAATAATAATAAATAATATTTACAAATACAATAATCATATATTAAAAATTATATAATGACTTTTTACTAATAACAACTGTCGAAGCCAGTGTTTATTTCTTCATTTTCTAAAAGCATGTACAAAGGCTCAAACATAGAACAGCATGAAAAGTGACAACAATAAATGAATAAAACAATACAAATTTGAGCATTGAAGTGACTCTATTTAGAGTGAGAAAAGTAAGGCGAACCTTATTTCCACTGCCATAGGCCCATAAATGTGCCGAGGCAGGGAATGCCCACCGTTAGATTAAAGTTGTTGATCATCGTGCGGCGAGCATTCCCTGCTTGGGCGCATTTATGGGCCTATGGAAGTGGAAATAAGGCTCGTCGAAAAGTAATATGCATCAAAACATCACATCATGCACATTCCCCAAGTATAACTAGTGAAGTATGTGCGATTGCAACTTGGAAGTGTCGTTTATAACAACAAAGGTGTTATGACTATGAAATGGATATAGAGATGTTCTAGTTAACACAACGACACTTGAAAACATTCAAGAATGTAGTGAAATTTTGGAGAGTATTGTAGCAGTGACAACATGTGGTTTGTTAGTAATTGTTTTATTTGTTCACTATTTTTCGCATTTTATATATTGTATGCATAAACAAAAAGAAAAGTAAAGCATCTTTAGAGAAATCTACTTTGCAGTTGCATCACTTCTGGAATGCCCTAGGCCTCTGCTTTTCTCCATCTTTAAAAATAACTTACAAAATACATATAAAGTTCTTTAACAAATTAATAAACTATATTATTAAAACACATTTTTTCAATATAAACTATGGATGACCATTACTAATCAACTGGAGTGATGAACATGCATCTTTTATTTTATTTTTAATAATTTTATTTTTAATAATTTTATTTTTAATAGAGATGGGAATAACAGAACTTTGTATCATAGCGGGACATAAACTGGAAATTTGAGTTCTCTTCTTTATGAAACCTGTGATACATTGCTTTGAATTAAACTATTTGCATAAAATAAATTTAAATTATTCGTAAAATGAAATAGAATTCCAAATTTTGCAACGGCCGTGATTCTTGAGAGTAGAGTGATGTACAATAATGACTGGCAACTCATCTCTGCAACCCCAATGGCCTCACCATGCACGTAGCAACCCGCATGCACTTGCGTTAAATCTGAATGCCTATCTCTGAGATTAAGGATTAAGGTTTTCATGAAAATATGCATGCCCCGTCTGAGGTGGAGAGTGGATTCTTTTTGGAAATTGTAGTGGGCAAGAGTGCCTTTGTGTTCAGTTGCTTACCAGAAAAGATTATCCATGGTTGGTCCCGAGGGATTCCTTCCTTATCCTTGATCTTCGCCTTAACACATCACTTGCTCAATTATAGAGACTGGTCATAAAGCTAAAAAAATAACACGAACGAACTTCACTATGAAAAAAAAAATTAATCTAAATCTTAGTCAAAACCCTTGGGAGAAAAAAAAAAACCCTAGATACATATTATGGATTCAAGAACCCTATAAGGCAAAATTCAGCAATAAACTCCATTAAAACACATAAATTAAGGATTTAAAGATGCAAAGAAAATAAATAACAAATGTTTTCCAACACCGGTTTGCTAAAATTTTCCAGAGTTTTATAAGGTAATCGACTATGGCATAGAAGACAAAAGAAGTGTTACCTGAACTTGAATGATAGAGACATTCCTTTTGCTTCCTTTATTGTTTGCATAGAACTGATGAGAAATTTTGAAGAATTACAATTTTTCAAAGGCACACGTTTTGAAATGTAACACACTATAATGCAATGTAATGCACGCATTCATCGGACTTGAAACTTCTAATTTCATGTTATCTGATCTTGATAAGTGACAATTAGTATGGTTTTTGGCACATTTTTTACGTTGATCTACATGTAAATTTAATATTAGGCTTTTGGAAATTCATTTTTAATTTCCAAAATTTATTATTAATTTCATATTTTTAAGTTTGAAACCGAAAACCTTGATCTTTCATTTCCTAAACCCCTAATTTAATATGTTGTAGTGAGACTTTACTTAATTTTTAATAATAAATAGAAATTGAATTCATATTTAAATATTTAATTTTTGGATATATATTATGGATTCAAAGTTATGTTGGGTAGTTACCCAATTCAACGGAATATCAATTATTGTTTGAACTTACTCTTGTAAATGAAGTAAATAATAAAGTTTTCTTGGTATCTGGAGATTTGATGTTAGTGATTAGATAATAAACCACAATTCTATCTCCGAGGGATATAAATTAGAAAATGTTATCTAACTCCTTTGATAAATTTTCCCATTACCATATCAATCGAAACCTAATGAAGTTGACCATTGGCCAAACAAGTCACTAGTCTCGACACACTCTTTCAAAATAGGAAATTTGAATTAAATCTCATCCCCTAAGTATCTTCATAAATTGGGTTCTTCAATATCATTTGGTCATTTTTTTTAATCTATGTTTTTCTTTGGAATATTTCTATACTCAGGCCATCTTTGAAGACAAGGTGTTGGGGATCTCTTAGCCTTGATCTATCACACTTGTTTGCATTTCCCATTGACTTTACTTATGCTATAATTGTTTATTTTCCTCTTTCCGCTTTAGTAATTACCCTTTGAAGAACTTCTAGGAGGACCACATGTGGATGAAATCTGAAAATTGGTGATGATTCATGTGATTCAATGTAGAATATTTGTAATCTAAAAGAAATTGAGTTAAAAAAATGGTTTCTAGGTAATCCTTGGCCTTTTCTTAGATTTTTTTCTCTAGAACTTGTATCTAAATTTGGAACTTTTTCAAATACATTAATTTGGAATGCCTACACGCTTATAATTACTAAGTCCAAAGGTTGGGCTCTAGTTAATACATCATCTTCTCTCATATATTTTGTCTTTGGTCACCATGTATGTATTGGTTTTGGGACCTGATTATGTCTTCCTACATTAGCTTAGACTCTTCAAAAAGTATTGGTAAAAGATTTGCAATTGTGAAGGTCTAGAACTATAAAGAAGCTACGAGAGCCTCTTTGCAAGGTATCCTATTGGGACTCTAGTTTCTAGGTGGGTAATATCTCAGCAATAGAGTATACTAGAATAGAAATCTCAATTTCCATACTTACATATAATCTAATTGATAATTCGAGCTCTATTATTTAGGCCCATAAGAATTTTGGAGGTACTCATATTGCCTATTGCAATGTAAATTTTAAAGATACTTTCATATATGCATATCATTTCAATTGTGCAAGGTTGGATGACATGGAGAACACATAGGTATAGGAGTTCAAAAGAGTTATGATGTGTCATGAAGACATCATAATATCCAACATAAGCATGTTGCGCTCAATATCCTCTTAGGTCATCGAAAATGAGCACTTATGCATGAGCTAGCAAGCCAACATCTTGAACCTGTTAGGATAACATAGAAAAAGGATAAATATCCTTGAAGTAGAGAGAAACATGCTCCATCATTTGGCACTCAATATTCACAAGGATCTTCATGAAGGGAATCAAATAACAAGGACACAAAGAAATTAGTGCAGGATGAGTTAAAGGATGAAGAAACTATCCACCAATAGAAAGATCTAAAGGATATTGAGAGATAAAGATCTCCTTAGTTTGAAGAGGGGCACGAAGAAGTGCGTAATGTCCAATTTTATCAATAATTTTATGCATTTATATGTTTTTACATCTTTACCTTGTGTTTTTGTAAAGTGGGCCACTTGTAGGTGGACATAGAATATTTGATTTTTAATGTATTGCAAGTAATTTTTTTTTTTTTTTTTTGCGTATTTAGACCAATGTTTTAGTTTGTAAAATACATTCTGAATCAAAACTATGCAAAGTGTTGCTAACCTTGGTTGCGGTCTTTTTCATTAATATAAAATTACTTACTAGCTTTAAGAAAAATAATTTTAAGTTAGAGAATCTCACATTAAGAAAAGTAAAATTGAAGCATTCCAAAATTTAATAAATTTTGCGATTTTTCATTGTGTTAACATTGTGAGAAACAAAATAATATTTTACTTGAACAATAAAATTAAAAAAGTTATGTGCATGCCACATACCTAACAAGTGATGTACTCATTTATATGATTGACACCCCTAACCTAGCATAAGAGATGCATTAGTGCAAATAAGCAACAAACCAAAAACACAAGTGATGCATTAGTGCACATAAGCAACACCTAAGATAAGATATTGAGGTATGGTGACCATAGTGGGACCTTGATTTTGGATTTTGACCACATTGCATTCTCATTAGGCTTTAAATTGAGTATGAGAATTTTACACAAAGGCAAAATGCCCTAAGTAATCGAACATAACTTATCATACCCTTCCACATTGAAAAACCTAAAAGAACACACCCAATAACGTGTAGCCATCCAAACCATGTATTGACATCCTTGTTATTGCATTCTCTCCTACTTTAAAGCCTATCTTTATTACTCCATCTGACATATAAAATCTTCAAGTCCTCTTTTTAAAGAAATAAAGATTTTCTTTAGTCCTTACGGCAATGTGGCATGTTCCAATCAAAATAAAACTACAAATACTTAAGCTTTAAAAACAAATAACATAATTGATAATCGTTGGTGGCCCAAAGATGGCTCCAAGTACATTGTTGTTTCTTTTAAAGAAAATAGCACACTTGATGATATTTGGTCGCACAAAGATGACTCCTAGTACTTTGTTGTTTTTTTTTATCGTGTGTGGAAGTTTATGTTTGTTGCTATTAATAAGTACGTTGGTCATACACATTTGCATTCATTAAGTCTTAATTTGAAACATTTGCAAGAATATACTATGGAATATATATATTTTTATTTGAAAATGAAAGAGATTTGAATTGGTATTAGTTTAATTTTACAACATATTTTTATTAAAAATTTAACATTTTTAAAAATAATTTATTAAATATATTTTTAAATATAATATTATTATAAATAAATTTTAAATATAATATTAAGATAAATAATTTTAATTTTAATTATTTTATTTTTTAATTATTTAAAAATATGTTAAAAAATATCTTATCAAAATTTTTAAATAATTTCATTTTATTAAATTTTTTTAATTCAATTTTTTTTTTTTTTTTTAAATTAACCATATATTTTTATGTGTCGATGGTTTTTTACAATAATTTGAATGGTTTTCCATATATATAAAATTTGATAAGAAAAAACATATAGATCAATTTTATTTAATATTAGTAAATGTATGTTAAATAAATTAAAATAAATATAATTTTATATTTTAGTTATTATAATAATAATTTAATTTAATTTTAAGGTTATAGTTAATTTATATATTAATTTATTATATGAAATTTATATTCTTATTTATAAAATAATAGGTTGATTATTTAATAAATTAATGATTTCAATTTTTAAAATTAATGTTGTTTTATAAATTAAAATGGTTAATAAATATGTATAGATATCAAGAAAATTATGTTATATTTAAAAAAATCATAAAATTTAAGAAAAATATATCTTTATTTTAATTATTATTATTATTATTATTACATCATTTCAAAAGAGAATTAAATAAATTGTTTATAAGTAAAATAAAAACTACTTGACACTATTGACAAATAAAGTTGTCATTTAAACCATTTAAGGTATGACCTATTCTATTCACATATAAATCCAAAAAAGTTGTTATGTAAGCAGGAAAAATTCTTCATCTTAACAACTAATAGGAAGGAGTGTCCACCTGAATGGTGACAGGTGGACTATTTTCTTCACAAAAGGTTATGAAGTCCATGTTTTCCAATGCTTTAGCGAGCTTTGTCACTTTTGCATCTAGCTTCCTAACTTGTTTATGAGACTGTTGAGATAGTCTAGATAAAGCAATATCTCTTGTTATTCTTCCTAATATTTCAACCAACACTCTACCCTAACCTGTTTTCGAGTCTTGTTGAGATAGTCCAGATAAAGTAATATCTCTTGCTATTCTTCCTAATCTTTCAACCAAGACTCTACCCATTAAGGTTTTAGGTTGCCTAAATATATATATAGTTCACATATATTTTGTTTGCCTTGTTTTAGTGGTACCCATATTAGGGGTTGCACTGTCTAATTGCTCCAAAACCCGTTCACTTCAGACTGAGACAAATTCTTGCATCCATTTCTATGGTTTTAATTTCATGTTGAATTGCTTGTGGAGTCTGGGACTAGTAGATTCTTGATGAAGCTTTTGCAACCAATTGTGCTAGGAAGAGGAAGGACTAACTCCATTTTGACGAGATCTTATTTTAGCTCCCACCTTTCTTTGGCCATATCATTGATTTTGTCAATATCCAAGAAGTTGTGGATGGAGGGATGGAGACAACACTTATTCTTCAAGTGCACTGCAAAAACCAATGGAATATAAGGATGCAGTGATGACCTTGGTGTTAGAAGTCAAAAGTCTCCTCACTAGCCAAATTGGAACAAAAGACATAGCAAAGAGAGATTCTTGGACTGAAGCAGATGTGCACTAGGGAGATAACCACATATGGGGTCTTTAAGTATCACCTTAGTATTTCATTGACAACCTTTCTTTTTCCTCACAAACCATATCAACATTTTTGTGAGGCTTTATAATGATTTCATTTCTGATCTCATAGGGCGATTAATTTTGTGACACATTTTATGTAATCAGTTGTGTACAATATGTTGTTCCAGTCTTATGGAGAACAATATATGTAATAGTATTTTGATAGGCTATATGATCTTTCTTTCTTGGCCAGATCTTGGTGGATCCATATACTAAAATACATGCATGTCATGTAATTACGAAATATAATTTTACATATTAAATAAAAATAGGCTTATTTCTTAGGGAAAAAAATTATTGGCTAAATATTTTTTATAGAAAATTAGTGATTTAGAAAAGCATGCAAATTAGCCACCCATATAAATTGAGACATAGTTTAAACTATAAAATTTGTCAAATGAGAATCTTTCAAAATGTCATGGAAATAGAAAAAACCCATATCAACTCATGCAAAATCAAACTAGAAAGTGTATATAAATAGAATTTAAAAGGAGAACCTTTTAAAACTTTGTGGAAATAGAATAAACTCATATCAGGGCTAGTAAAATAAAATAAAAATAATAAACCCACATCAGGTCAAGTAAAATAAAATAAAATAATAAATACTAAGTAGAATAAATCTATATCAACACTGAAAAAATATATAAATTTATAAGCAAAGGCCTCCCTTCAGAAAATCTCTAGTGTTAAAATGGAAAAACCCTCATGTTTAGCTTCTAAAACTCTTGAACAAAATAAAAAGTACATTGAATAATGTTCCTTTATCCTAGAGTTAACATGCTGGAGATAATGAGATATCTGGAGAGGTAAAATCTGGCAATGCCCATGCAACACATGGAGTAAGATGTGAAACCATTGTTTGAATCTAGGAATAAATTTCTCGCTTCTGTGAAATTTGATGATTTTTATTTAACTTTATTATTTTCAAAGTATTATGATGAATACATTGTAAGTGCATAGATAGATTCCTTAGAGGAAATTTCAGTGTAAAAGTGACCTCCTAAGGAAAATTAATAATATAATAGTTAAAATAATAAAATAAGAGTTATGAATTTTGGAGGGAAAAGAAGAAAACTATTTTTTCATTATATTTTTGGGTTATCTCTTTATAGATTCACTCATATTTTAAGTGTAGACACTCGTTGGATGCATAATTAAATTCCACATCCAACGAGTACCCATCATAGCATACTTTGGAGAAGACCCACATTGATAAAAATCCCAGGTACATTAAAAAAGTGTGTTAAACACAATTTTTTAATGTATCTTGGATTTTTATCAATGTGGGTCTTCTCCAAAGTATGCTAAAGACCCACATTGATAAAAATCCTAGATGCATTAAAAAAATGTGTTAAACACACTTTTTTAATGTATCTGGGATTTTTATAAATGTGGGTCTTCTCCAAAGGATGCTATGATGGGTACTCATTGGATGTGGAATTTAATTACACATCCAAAGAGTGTCTACACTTAAAATTTGAGTAAACCTATAAGGAGATAAGCCAAAAATACAATTAAAAATGTAGTTTTTCTTCTTTTCCTTCCAAAATATTTACATGTAGCCCTTTTTTAAAATTTAAAGGATTTTGATTGGTTTAAATATTATGAAATGGAAAATACATGAAAATTTCATGGGCATTTTTAGGCTGAAATTTCTTCTAATGGATAATAAAACAATCTATGGGACATTTGGATTTTTCTATCCGAATGGAGATGGGTTGATTAGTTAAGTATGCTACTATATTTACGCAATTATCTAACCATGAGTGGATCTCTGGATAATTTCCACGGATAAATAATATGAGGAGTTCATAATCACCATTTGGTGATGTCAAGTTTCTGCCAAATTATTCTTCTAAAATAAATTTGTGTTAAATATTAAAATTTAGAGTCATCCAATAAGATCTGAATCTGATTTTGAAAAAAAATGATAATAAACCCCTTCATATCCATTCTATTTCCTCAACAATTGATAGCTAAACTCTGGTTTTAACAATACGATTTTGAAGACTTAAAAACCAACTGGAACCATTACCCATACCACATTTGAATGTTTAAGCAATTATTGTATTTATTCTATGCATGCATCTAGCCGCAACAATATTATCACTCACACACAAATTTGTACAGAGTAATGAAATACCACCAAATGGTTGGTTGGAGTATGCATCAATTTTATAGAGTAATGAAAGAACAACAAATTGTTGCTTGGAGTATGCATCAATTCAGAGAATAAATTGTGTGTGTGTGTACATGCATTTGAAATACTCCACCAAAACCAAACTAATATCATATGTTGAGAAAAATATTACATCAAGGTAGTTTTTTTCTTCAATGAATCAAGAAAGGATTTATAATAGAAAGAATTAGCTTTCTCCTCCTCTTACACTCATACTTCAATTCCTTCTCTAGTTCTCCACATGCTTATTAATTTTTAAAAAATAATCTAAATCTAAAATAGGATCAAGATCCATAATAAGTGGATAGGAACCATTATTTTAGTAACTAATTTGGAAAAATAAAAAACAAGATTACTTTTTTTCTCTAACCTAATCCATAATATTATATCATAATAAGTCCAACTAATTATTACAAAATTAAAATAATTACACGAGGAATCAAACTTCATCAAAAATAATAATATGTTTATAAAAGTTTGTAGACGCTTTTGCATGAGACTCCCTAAGAACAAAATATTCCTGGACTTTTGTCTAGACGAACTTTAACCCTTTGTCTATAACTTGTATTTGGCTAAAAATTTTCATGATGACTTAAATGTCCTCCAACATCCCAAGGTTCTCCATTAAATAAATGAATACAGTTTTGGTATGCTCTTGGAAACATAGCTCTCTCAATTCTTTTGGCTAATTCTTTTGAATTTCTTTGGAAGGACCTGATCCTGTACAATTGAAATCATCTTTCTTGTGCATGAAAAAAACATGTGAGAATTAATTTCAATCTTTTTTATTTATCATTCCCAAGGTACTTGCTCTATTGACAGCTTCCATTTCTTGTCCAAAATATTTTGCATTATTATTTTATTCATTTGGAATTTCGAGTTTTTCACACATTAATTTCTCACTAGTTTCCAAAGCAACCTTCTCCTTGACATTCTTTTGTTGTTCGTTCATTGAATCTCTTCATTCATAACCATTTATGCCATGGATACACTTGGATGATCTCTATTTTCTACCATAAACATTTCATTGATTATCATATTCTCATATTCATTAAACAAATCTTGTTTTCCTGAAAATAAGTGATTTACCTCAATTACTAGTTCGTATTCCTTGCATTTTGCTTCATCGTTTGAAAAACCTTTTATATCCAGCTTTAACACTTGATTACTGCTTGGATCCTTTAATGGTAGAAGTGTATATAATTTTCCATCTTTCTCAAAACTACAAGTGTTTTGGTTCCCATTATGTGTTACGTCCCTATCGTATTGCCAAGGTCTTCCTAGTAGAATATGACAAACATCCATTGGCAAGACATCATGCAGTATTTCATCTTTATAACTTCCAATTTTAAATTCTACCTTACATTTCTTAGTAACCAAGACTTGATGACCCTTTTGCAACCAAGAGACCTTATAAGGTGTAGGATGTTGTGTCTTTTTTAATTTTAACTTTCTACCATTTCAACATAGACTAGGTTATCCATGCTACCACTATCAATCAAAAATTTTCAGCACTTACCTTTTTACTTACACATAGCTCTGAACAATATCCTCCTTTGAGATGGTTCTTTGGTCTCATTTTCTGCTTGGATCAACAATCTTTTTAATAGAAAAGATTCACCTTCATTATGATAATTTACAACTACAACTAGATCTCCATCCCCCCCCTTTACCTCTGTCACATGAGCACCCCATTGGTTTGATGATCTATGTTCAGGATATTCCAAATACACGTGTCCTAATTTTTCACAATTGAAACATCTAGGTTGATAATCTCTTCCTTTACCTCAGCCTTTAGAAAATGATCCACTCCCTCTGAAATCACTTTCCCTTAGTGTTTTACTACTAGAAATTCCTTCTTCTTCTTTTGGAGACTTAACTCCTTGTCTGCTGGTTTGTCCTTTATTGTCTATAAGACTTCTTCCTCTACTCATTAGTTTTTATTTTCGGGAAATCTTCTCTTATGCTGTCAAAGCTGCTTGATATGTATCTATGAGATTTTTCAAAGGAAGTAAGTTAATTTCATCTTTAATATCAAACCTTAAACATTCTCTTCTACATATCCAACCCTATGTTTAGTTTGTAAAATTTCTCAGTGTATTCTTTAATAGTCACGTTCCTTTGTTTAAGGTTCTACAATTTCTTAAAAATATTAATACGATAATCATTAGGTAAAAATTTACCTTTAATTTTTTCCACAATCCTGTCCCAATATTTAATTTTGGCATTTCATTTTCTCCTTTGTTCAACTTGTACGTCGCCCCACCATAGAATGCATGTCCTTTAAGTCTAGTTACTACATACTTGACTTGCTTATCCTTGTCAACAACCTCATAATCAAAGTATTTATCTAATGAATGTATCCAATCCATTAACTCATCAACATTCAAGTTACCTTCATATAATGGTACTTCCATTTTTGGCTTGAAAAAAATCTTGGCAAACATCTTCAACATTTTCTCTTCTGCAGTTTCGTCTACTTCTTCCTCACTAGAAGCCTATTCTTCAACATCACTAACATCTTCCATGTGAGTTCTTCTTCTTTTTTAGCTTTCATGGCTTCCATCCTCTTATGAATTCTCCACAATTCTCCCTGCAAAGTCATATTTGTTTCAGGTCTACCCGCTCGTGCTCCCCCTCCTTCTATTCCTCCTCAATCTACCATTTTAAAACAAATATTGTTGCTTCTCTGATGCTACTTGATGCTAAGGTTCTACCAAATTATTCTTCCAAAAATAATTTGTGTTAGATACCAAAGTTTACACAGTCATCCAATGAGATTGCAATCTGATTTGAAAATTAATAATAACAAACCCATTCATATTTCAAAGACTTAACAACCAACTCTGGTTTTAAGAATATGATTTCGAAGTCTTAACAACCAACTGGAATCATTCACTTTAATACCTTCCAATATTTAGTTTTAAATGATGTAATATTGAATTAACAATCATAAATTAATCACACTAGCAATTATTGAATTTCTTCTATGCATTCATGCCTACTGCAACAATATTATCACTCACACACAAATTTTTACAGAGTAATGAAATAAAAAAAAATTGTTTATTGGAATATGCATCAATTCAAAAAGTAAATGAAATCCCTCTACATTCATTTGCAATCCTCCACCAAAACCAAAATAATATCCTATGTTGAGAATTGTTTTACATCAAGATAGTTTTCTCCTTCAATGAATCCAAAGGATTCATAAGGGAAAGAAACACCCATACCTCCAATCCCTACTAATTTATAAAATATATTCAAAATATTAAATAAGATAAAGTTTCATAATAAGTGGACAAGACCCATTAATTTAATAACTAATTTAAAAAAATCAAAACTAAGACTACGTTTCTTTCTCTAACCTAATCTATAATATTAGATGATAATATTTCTAAATTCCAACTAATTATTAAATAATTTCTAGGGGAGAGATTATTAATTATGAAAATTATATATATATATATATATATTAATTAAATTATTAAAAATAATTAATATATTAATTAAATATATAAGAAAAATATTATTTATATATAAAAACAAAATATAATATTGATAAATAGAAATATAATTATTATTTTCAATTAAATTGAAAAACAAAAAAGACATAACTATATTTCAAATAAATATAATCTTCTATTCATATCTACTACTAATACTATTTAATATTACTTGGATGTTAATTGTTACTATCCACCTCCAAAATAAACTCAGATATATAACATTTTTTTTTCAAAATAAGAAACATAGAATAAAAATAAGAGAGTACAATCTTTGAATTGCATAGCAACTCACTTGATTTCCTAACAGAAGAAAGATTAACTTGTTACTAGAAAAGGAAGATTAAAGAGATTAAAGAAAAAAGAATTAAGATGAAAACATCAATGTGAAATTTTGAACACCTACAAATACCAACAACAAAAAGTAGAGTTTTCTTTGAATGCTGCTAGGACATTATGCTTCTTGTAATAGTGAAGGATTTGAAGATAAGCAAACTGCTGTTGTAATTGTCTGATATTTTTGTCCATGATTCCAATGAAAGGATTATAAGATTCATGTTTCCATTGAACTAATTCACTCTTATATATAGAGATAATTATAACACTAGACTTACTTTATTATTACAAAAATCAATTTTCAATTTCTTTATTTACATAGTGAGAAAAATTATCATAACTTAGTTGCCAAATAAATCTAATAAAATTATTTTACATTTTCTATTAATTTTAGATAATTGTCAAATAAATCTAATAAGATTATTTTACATTTTTATTAATTTTCTAATAGATGGAATTGAATAATTTATCAAATCTACTCACTCATCCAGCCTTCCGTGGATCTCTTTATAATTATGCCAACTAATTACCCTTAATCCGAGATCTCAAATTGCAGAACTGGATCGTCATATGAACTACTTTGTTGTGGATATTTTATTTATATTCATGCTTGTAGGTTTTGACTAGAGCTAACACGTATTATATTATGTTAGGCCTACAATCTCCCCTATAGAGCCTACATCTAAAAATCTTAATCCGGGATGTCAAATTGCAGAACTGTATCGGCATATGGATTACTTTGTTGTGGGTATTTTGTTGTGGGTATTTTACGCTTGTAGCGTGTAGGTTTTGGTTAGGGCTGACCTACGTTATACTAGCAATTGCACCAGGAGGTGCAAAGAACGCTGAAAGGAGACCTCCCAATGATGTTAAGGGGGGCAAAACATGTAGATTTTGAGTTAATTCTTCTCCAACTTCTCGCAGGAGAACAGAGGAGGAAGAATAAATGGCCTCCAGGGACTGAAATCAACCGGATTCACTATCATGCCGTCTCTGGTAACATAGCAATGGAATGTACAGTAAAAAAATTCAAGTTTCAATGGTAATGATGGGTACGGACCATTGCATGCATAGTAAGAATCAACAAGAAACTAAGAAATGGCAGCTGGTTGGTTAGAATACACAAATACAAATTTGACACCCGAAGTTGGTTCAGAAAAGAAACCTTATCAAGGATCATTACTCGTGCATTACATGAATGTAAGATGCAAGCAATAGAATTTTCACAAACGAAACCCTTAACAAGTGAAACCGGCTAACTCCACAAATTTCAGAGGCATATTTCCAATTACCATTTGAAGCATTAATAAGAAGAAATAGAAAAGTTGTATCAGGGCTTGAAGCAAAGCAGCTAGACTCAATTCTGCAAATGGTTTGGCAAGGTCAGAATAAGAATTCTTTGCTTCCAGTTAGGCAGTTTTACCTGATATGTGATGACATTTTCTCTGCTTCCTCTCTTGCAAATCAAGAAATACTCCAAAAATAATTTATTTTATTTTAAAAAAAGTAAACCAAATGATCAAAGTTTATAATTTGAATTTTAAATATTTATATTTATTTTAATAAAAATACTAATTTTTAATTTAATATTATTAAATTGTAATTTATGTAATTTTATTTTTATCTCATTTTATTTATTTATTTGTTTATTTATCAATCTTTATTTTATTTTATTTTATTTCTATTTATTTATTTATTTTATTCTTATTTTTGTAATTATTATTTTGTTTTTTTTTGTTTTTTGAAATTTAAATTTAAATTTTATCTTTATTTAAATTTATTTCTATTTATTTATTCATATTTTATTTATTTATTTCATTAATTTTTTTTTCCTTTTTTTTTAATCTTTTCTTGCCATAGCATGTAATTATTAAAAATAAAATAAATATATAAATTCAAACTTTACATATTATTTAATTACTTTTAACATTTAATTTATTCGATAATAATAAAAACAAATGAATATCCTTTGAATAATGCACCGAGGCTATCTCGCTCTTTTATAAAGCGCTTGAATATCAACCAGGTGATTGGTGTCTCCTTCCCATATCTGAAAAGAGAATCTTATGCATAACTGCCACTGCCAAGCAAGACACTGCACCAGATAGAAACACAGAAACAGTTGTAGGGAATCACACTTTGCCTGCTTCAGATTCTGGGAATCAGTTCGGAATGACACTGTTCCCATAGTATTGGCAATGGATAGCCTGCAGTTAATGAGACAGAGAGACATAAGGCTACCATACTTCCACTATACATTAACTGTCACTGTTATCAACACCACCACCAAAAAGAAAAAGGCAATGAATAAATAATAGAAAAAACAGCATAAGCAATATAACCTCCACTTTCCAGGGGTAGCACAATTGTCCATGTTTGGTTCCAAGTATATTTAACCAAAGATGTTTGTGTTGTTCATGATCTCCCTTCGAATTAGAGATTAAACCAATGAAAGAAAAATGAATTTTCATAAAAAAGAATGAAGAATTACCAAAGCCTCATGCATCCACTCAGACGGTATGCCCAATTTCTCAATAAATTGCTTTTGTGTATCAACTGAACTCCATGTTTCACAATATTGGCATAAAATTTATTTGATAACTTTCTCATGAAGCATGGGATAATCTGGTGTAGGTGGCATGTGAAGAACAACATAGATGGCCCAATGACACTCTCGCACACAAAGCAGTTGTGAGACAAAGCTCATGTATAATACATGCAGCTCTTTTGAATCCACTAAACCAATTGCTTGCAGAATGGACTGTTGGTGCCAAGTCATATGATAATCAAGGGCATCATAAGTGGATGAAAAAGAAGTGAACATCTTACTCAGATTCACATAATTCTTCTCATCGCTAGCATGAAGTAACATGAGATAATAAGTCAGATCATACCGCCCTTCCACATTCAAATTTGATGCCTCTTCTAGAGGTCCTTCATCAATGTAGATGGGAACCGGTGGTGGTGCTACTCCTTGGTCAACAAGCTGTTGAAAAAATACCGATAATGGTTGGAAGAGCACTATCTGGCGCTAAATGATACCACATCAACAGGCCTAGATAACGTTTCCAATCTGCTTCCATACCCTTAAGAGCACCTTGAATATCTCCTCCGAGTAACTTATACAGCTTCAACCTGTCCTCCTCTATGAAATTATAATCCAACCCTTCAGTGTCCCATGCTTCCAGTTGGGCAGCCATATCCGTTCTGTTAATCATTGACCCGCCAGCTTGACTGATTAGACAAGCCATTCTCACATCTCCTGTATAAGCAGACAGTTGGACGGCTTCATCCAGTTGTCTCCCAGTCAAAAGTGAAAATATATGTTTCAAGTCATTCCCCTCTTTTAAACCCCTAACTTCTTCCTGTACACGGTGATCAACGCTCTCCTGCAGCCAGCCACTAAACTCTGCGCTGCGAATTAAAGGTTCTGTATTCGAAACTTTGCAAACGAGAGAAGCTTCGCTCTGGGGCTCTCCACCAGTTATGTGGGGTTGAGCGCGGCGGTTTACACCTCCATCCAGTCCGCAATAGCTCCCCACGGAAAATCCCTTTTCCTGCTCTTGAACGATGGGGTTCCTGCCATGGTCTGCTTGCTCTCTTTGCCTTTCGTTGGAGGAGCAGAACAAAAGGAAAGTGCGCAAATACAGAGGCCATCCTTGGCAGCAATGTCCTATGGAATCGCCATAGTCACGGGTGTGTATTTGTTGCTCCTGGACTTTCAGCCGCTCTCGTCCTCTTTTGGCAAGCTACATTTATCAATTCTGCTTGGCCTTCTGCTCGCACCTGTCACACTCCCTGCAACGCTCTTTGTCATGGAATTGAGAAACCACGCGGCCATTAAACGCCGACAGGTGCATCGGGACGCTAGGGTCCTGGCAATTGATGCACTGGACGAGCAAGATGAATCGGAACCCACAATTGAAATGAATGGAGCGGGCAAACGAGGCTCCATGTCCAAATACGAAACTGAAATTGAATTTCCCCTGCAAATTCAAGATCAAGAAGCCACCAGCCCCAGCAGCAGCGTGCCCCAAGCCGGGTCATGCGAGACCAAACCGAAATCCAGGCGTCCGGCCCTTGGGGAGGATCATAACACAATCCAATTGATCAGAAGCATTGATTTCTGGCTATTTTTCCTGGTCTATCTCTGCGGAGGCACGTTGGGTTTGGTATTCATCAGCAATTTGGGCCTAATTGCAGAGTCCCGCGGCTACTCCAAAGCTTCCATCTTAGTTTCACTCTCGTCTTCTTCCAGCTTCTTTAGCGCCCGATAATGGGAGATCAAAGCAAAGGGGCAATCAAAGGGGTCGGAGCCGAGAGGCACCACTGGGCTGAGCACGAGTAATGGGAGATCGAGCATGCTGGGCGACAGGATTTCAGGTGAAACAACAAGGTAAAAGCAGATGCCTGTGCGCTGGTAAGAGGAGCAGCCGGAAAATGGCACGTTTTAAGTGGTTCGAAGAACGATGATAAAGCCCTCTTATTGGCTTCGACGAACAATACATTCAGCCAAAGCCAACAAAGGGAACGCTTTCAGCGTAATTACATTACGCTTACAATTTTCCTTATAGAGTATCTAATGTGTAACACTTATACATTTCTCCTACTTAATATCTAGACACTTCTCTTATACTGGTTCTCTTATACTTGTTTTATGGTGTTTATTGGTCTAATTATTAATTATAAAAATAATTGATATAAATATATATCTAAATATAAATTATATATATATATATATATATATATATATATATGACCTTTTTTTAATTAAATTGTTAAAATAAATTAATATATCAGTTAAAAACACATAGATACATATATAAAAAAATGATATAGAAAAACATAGTAATGTGTGAGATTAATTCTTAATAACTAATCATTTTTTTTAATAATTAAGTAAAAATTCTAAAGTTTATGAAAAAATAACATAGAAAAATAGAGTACTGTTAATTCTTAATAATTAATTATTGATTATTAATAATTGAATCGAAATTCCAAAAGCTAACATGTTATTGGAAAAGAAAGATTAAAGAGATTAAAGAAAAAAAATCACGATAAAACACCACTGTGGAATTTTGAACAGGTACAAATATTAATATCCAAAAGTAAAATAGTGAAGCATTGAAGATCATCAAATTGTTGTTGTAATTTCTGGATCTTCTTTATCCATGATTCCAATTGAAAGATTATAAAATCTATCTTTCTATTGAACCAGTCCACTATTGTATATAAACACAGTTGTAACAATTTACATACTTTATTACTCTAAATATGAATTTACAACATCTTTATTTACATTATGGAAAATGTTATCATAACTTAGTTGTAAAAGCAATAGTGTGAATAGCCATTATTAGTATAGGAGAATGTAGTCTAATTTATCATTATTATTCAAAGAAAACCAGAGAACTTAAAATTAATGAACTGACTTTGACCTACCAAATACCTTTGGATTTCCTTATATCAAACAGAAACAACTTTACAACATAAAAATTACAACTTCTTTCTTTTAATATAAACTTATAAGATTTTAAAAAATTAAAATTCAATGTAAAATGAAAAGAAAAAACTTTGAATTTCTATAAAATTAAAATTCATATAAAATGATAAGAAATTCATATAAAATTGTAAGGAAATAGATATAAAACGTTCATTTTCTTAAAATTAATAAAAATTAAAGTAAACATTATTTATTTGCAGCAGTGACACTGGGTGTTGCAGTCTCTGGTGCCCCTCGAAATTTAGTGTTTCATAACAGAGAGAGGAAATTTCGTGATTTTTTTTTGCAGCAGAGTTCAAGTGGTAGGCCTTGTCTAGCAAACCAGTGTAGGAGTGGGCAGTATCTAGGCGTGGGTTCTAAAAGCACAAATAGGCAAGCAAACTGAGACTGGGATAATGGAGAAAATCAATCCAACGATTGTTATGGGAAAGTCCAAGGAAAAATTGGTAGCGGAGAAACATAAAGAGGGAGATATTTGCTTCCATTACCGAATCAATACTCTACCTCCTCAAAAAGAGTGGAACAACTTGGGTTAGAATCATTCGTTATGCCATGGGGGGCTCTCCCAATAACAGCGGCTGCCCTGAAAAGACCATGTCACTCGGAGGGCCTGCCTGCTGTGTGTAAGTAAATTTAACTGGATTTGCATTTACTTACAATGACTATTCAACACAGCTTGCAATTAATTTGCAGTGAAGTGCTAGTTACCCTAGGTTAGAGATTTTAGTAGGTTTTGGTTAATTACAACGTTAAATTTACATCCATAGGCATGGTTTATTCTAGAATAGGTTTATAGAATTTTCATTCTTAAAAATAGAATAGAAAAGGTAAGATAAGATGGATGGTGTGAATTTAATACTGTGAGAATGTTTTTTTTTTTTTTTTTTTTTACACAATGCAATGCAATTAAGGATTTTCCAAGGATTTTTAAGTTTTTGATATACACTTTTATATTGTCTTTACATTCTCAACTTTGTTTAACCTTCCCTCTTAGATGTCAATATTATATATTTTCAAAATTATAAAATCATGTATAATTATTGTAATGAATATCCGAATTTATTAACCATTTAATTTATTCTTTAATTTTTTTTTTTAATTATATAAATATAGTTGTCTATAATGTACTAATATTATATATTCTCAAAATTATAAAATGACACATGATTATTTTACATAATTATTTTGATGACTATTAACATTTATCGACCATTTATGTAACATACATTTATATAATCATAAAAAAAAAAATTACGCTTCATCGTTTTTATCTTCAATTATAATCAAATTTATACATATGTATGTCACACTTCACTTAACAATAATACAATCATAATCCACCTGAGATGTATAGTTGTTTCACATTTTAAGAGTTGCACTATATACAAACAAAAGATTTAATCCTAAGGTTAATATCTAGCTTTCCACTTCATGACGTGAATAACTGATAGCATATCAACTTGGATTAAATGGAGATATTCGTCCTCTCAGATTAATTGGTATCATGTACTTTGCATTCATGGTATCTATTAAATGATTAATTATTATAACCCTATCACTCAGCTTTATCACCGTAGTGAAATCTTGCAATTGATTTGGTTTTATTGGAAAGTCCGCTTCGTTTTGGCATTTAATTTATGGCAGACAACTAGACTACCCTCTCCATTGTCGATCTGATCGCACCCGTGATCCAATGGTTGATTTGGTTTAGGGTTTCAAGTCCTATGGTATTGACCTCCTAACCCTAACAGTTTCTTTGTCATTCGGGCGTTTGCCACTGCGCTCTGTAAGAGAGCCTTGTTGCCTATGCGTCAAACCCCATTAGGATTTTTCTCTGTGTTGATGAGGTTTTCACCTTCCATCCTTTTAGTAAGTGAACCTACGGTTTGCTGTGAGATTCTAGAAAAGTAATTTATAGTAAAGCGGTTTATCATAATCGACTGTGAACATAGTTTATGTTTGATATTTTCTTAAACATGATCTCCTCTAAAACCCATCCTCGTTTGCTTCTAAGATTTGGTCATCTTCTTGTATAAGGCCGCAGCAATGATTCGAGCCCGTCCTTTGGATGGAATCCTCACCACTTCCGTGCTTCTACAGATGAAGTCCATGGTAAAACCCTCTACTTGCAGCAGTAATTGTTTTGAGTTTGTGTAGGTTGTTTTTCCAAACATCTACAGTTATATTAACCATTATTTCTTGATGGTATTACTTGCAAGTTGTCCCTTCTGTTTCCGGCAACAGATTCTCATAGGTAAGGCTACCTTATTATTGCATCAATTTCTCCTTTAGTATTTGGGTGTGTGTAAAACTTAATTATCTAACCCTCTTTCTCCAATTTGTGCAGGTAAAACTCTTGGTTTGGCATCGTAGCAAATAATTTTCATTAAGCTCGACTTGTTATTTCTTCTAACACTTCTCATACCTGCCCATCAGGTACTCTTCTCCACTCATGACTTGGTCACGGGACCTCGAGTTTGCAAAATATTTGGTTCACAGTGGAGTTTTCCGTCTTGTTCTGGTTACTTTAGATATATATTCCATCATGCAGCCTTGTCGGAAATGTAAGCATTACATTTCGGGGAAGGAGACAGTCATCCACATCAATCACCAACCTCTCCATTTTGTACAGACACAAGGGAAGTTGTAAAAAAATCGCCACAAGAAGTGGTATACATATCTGAAAAAATTCCACTTGAACATTAAATACAAAAAAGTCAACACCAATCATGTTGCAGACTGCTTTAGCCAACCCCCAGTTGCAACGCCGACTACTTTTCTCAAATATTATGGCCACGAGATCTCTAGATGGTTATATCTATACAAAAATGATCCAAATTTCACCTCCACGTAGAATATGCTAGTAGATGTCAAGAAAGTTCTTGATTTCCACCTCCAGGATGCATTATTATGTTACCTAGGCCACCTTTTTGTTCCTTCAAGAGAAAGTGCCAAGCTAATTTGGGAGGCTCACTACAGTCGGGTTGCGAGGCACTTTGGTTTGGATAATATTATGGTCATACTACAAAAGTACTTTTATTAGCCAAAATTCCAACAGGATGATGGGAAATATATCAGATCTTGCAATTCCTGTGCCTTCGCCAAGACAACCATCAAGAAAAAAGGCCTCTACACTCCTCTGCCTACTACCAACCAACCTTGGGAATCCATCTCCATGGACTATATGTCTGTCATCCCTTCTACCAAGCTTGGTAATGACTGTGTATTTGTGGTCATGGACAGATTTTCTAAGATGGTTGTATTAGTGGCCTACAAGAAGAGTATCACAATAGAGGACACTGCCAAACTCTTCTTTGAATGCGTGTGGATACATTTTAGGATACCATAGACCATTGTATTAGATCAAAATAGCAGGTTCCTAAGCACATTCTGGTCATGCCTCTAGACATTATTGGACACCAATCTCACCAAGTCGATTACATTCCATCCCCAGACTGATGGCTAGACAAAGTTCGTCAACATGATGATAATGCCCATACTCCGCATGTAAAACTACAATATTCCACAAACCTGGGATAAAGAACCTTCCCTATGTGAAATACAGTTATAATAGAGCTATCCATAGCTTGACTAGTCGTAGTCCCTTTCAAGTGGGTCTAGGATTTCAACCATTGTCTAATTGATGTTGCCAAACCTCATGTGACTACACAGACATAATCCACACACATATTGTTCGAGGCTGATAAATAACCCATATTGATTAAACACATCCAACATGTCTGCCAGCAGGTTCATGACATTTTGGGGAAGTCTAAGGCCAAGTACAAGCAGCGACATGATCAACATCGAGTGCCACACAAGTTTTAAGTAGGTGACAAAGTTTAGTTGCATTTGCAGAAATAACGCCTTACGAAAGCTCAGACCACTATGATATGGAACTTACACCATCACGAAGGTCATGGGAGACAATTATTTTGAGCTTAATATTCCCCCATTCCTTGGCCTGCACCTAGTGTTCAATGTGGACCGCCTTCGACCATACTTTCCACCATTATTGCACACATAAGACATTGCAGAACAACTCACACTAAAAGAGTTAAACCTTGACTGCTTAGGACAAGAAAAAAATGATCAGATCATGGACACGTAGATCAAGAACACTCGTCAACAAAATATCCAACTGTATTGGGTTGTTAAAGCTGGCGAACTCCTGTACCAAGGCAAGTGGCTCACCAAGGACCAAGTTTAGCAAAAGTATCCCCATCTCATGGAGGCACTCAATGCAATGGGGAAAATTGCTTCCTAAGGGGGGAGTACTGATACAGGTGTATATTGGTTACCACCCACCTATTCCACTTGGACCCCACATTGTTTCTTTCATTTTTTTAGTTTCCTTAATTGTCAAAAAATTTACTATTTTTGGCATTTTTTTGGGTCCTGAACTTCTTAATCTGTTTTGAGGCCCTAAATGACGTTTTTTGGGATAAAGAAAAACATGAGTCTATGAATCGTATTTGTGATCAAAATTTTTATTCCTCGGATAAATCTTTCTAACGAGGTAGCATGCATGTCAAACAGAGATCGTGTGCCAAAGTTACAAACTAAAGAAGTTGATGTACCAATCTATCCCAACAGGGCCACAGTTTTGGCGATTCATCTCATAGGGTTAGGTTTTTGGATGTTTAGGGTTTTCCATTATTTCTCAATAATAAATAGGCCTTTGAGCCTCATTATAGCACAACTCAAGGGCATGTAGCCACCACATCTCTTCTTAGAGACAAGCTACCATTGCATGAGCTAGTTTATTTCCATTCTCTATGTAAGCATATTTTAGTTCTTTGATATTAATGAAAGGAATTTTTATTTACACTGCATGTATGTGTTTATTTTTATATATGTATTCTATTACATTCTTGTATAAGTCTGTATCAGGGTATATTAAATAAATTATAAAATAATAGTGAAAATAATCAAATAAGATTAGATTACATTATCAAATTTTTTAGGGAAAAAAGAAAAAACTACTTTTTCAACTTGAATTTTCAACTTATCTCCCTATGAGTTTACTAAAATTTCTTGTTTGATGCATAATTTATCCCTCGTGCAAGGAGTACCCATGTTGCATACTTTCGATGGAATCTGCAACATGAAAAATCCGAAATAGATGAAAAATGTTATTGTAATAATGTTTTTCATGTAGCAGAATCCATCGAAAATATGCAACATAGGAACTCCTTGGATAAGGAATTAAATTTTTCATCCAAAAAGTACTCCTGCTCAAAATTTTAGTAAAACCTTACGGAGATAAGTTGAAAATACGAGTAGAAAAAGTAGTTTTATTATTTTATTAATTTTTAATATTTTTACTTTTGTACTCCAAAAATGGTGAATCATCCCCCATGGTTGACATCATCATGTTTAATCATACTAATTCTTATAAAGTTCTCCTCGGGTGGCAATTGATCCCAAAAATAGGTCTAAGAAGCCATTGAAACTTACGAAGATGTTGTCCCCCATGAAACTTAGAGTTAAATTTGCTCATTGGAGTCTTGTTTTTCATGACAGAAAATCCCTATCAGATTTTGAGATCCTAAATGAAGTTTCCGCATTTATTTTTGAGTTGGTGAATACCTGGGGAAGAAGCAAGTAGTATTTCACAACCCTAACATTGTATTGGTAGACAAAGACCCTATTGGGGAGTGGCTTGAAGGACATTATGGAAGAAAGATATAATATCCTTGCTAGCATGGATGATGTCAAAAGAGTCTAGTGTAACTAGTAGGGTGTGTTTAGAGAGGATAGATGCAAGTTTGACACACATTAAACCTCATTTTTAGTGTGAGCCTACTCCTCATGCTCCTCTAGGTTCTAGTGATAGAGATCCAACTCTTATCACCTCTTCAAATTCTTGAGTATGGATGTTTATTTTAATTTTTTAGTTTTACAGTCTTCTTATAGGTGCTTTAGTGATGCTATAATTGCTGCAACTTTTAGAAATTTTGTTAAGTCCCTATTTTAATAGTGTACTCCCTTATTATGTTAGTGTAGCCCCCCTTATTGTTATTGTTGTACCCCTGTAACCCCCATATTTTTATTATTGTGCCCTTACATTATTATTGTTTGGTCGGCTAGGATTACATTGTGGCCCCACTAGGATTATATTGTGGCCCCATGGACTCTTATATATAGAAGGAGGCTTTGGTCATTTGTATCATCCAAGAATTGTTCATTCATGTAATGTATTGGAGGTTGCCCCCTCGAAGTGGCTTATTTCTAAGGTGTTGATATCTCTTTTCTTCTATTTTTGGAGCTGGTTTCTCAACATTTGGTATTAGAGCTTTGGATTCTAGGGTTTTGCTACTCCAAACATGTCATCGTGGCATTTTTTCTATAGCGTTTTTTCTATGAAGGTTCAAAAGCTGAAATTTTTAGAGTGCGAATCCAAAATACTGAGGAACAATGTCTTAAATTTTCAGAGCTTGGTTTGCAATATTTTCGGAAATATGATTTGTGGAAGTTGGGTCTTTTTGCAGGCTCCTGAATTTAACCTAAACAGGTCATCGCAAAATTTTTTCTATAACAGTTTTTCTACGAAGTTTCATAAGCTGAAATTTTTAGAGTGCGAAGCCGAACTCCTGGGGAAAATTTTTTCACAATTTCAGATCCTGGTTCGCAATATTTTTGGAGATATGGTCTATGGAAATTAGGTCTTTTGCAGGCTCCCGAATTTCATCTCAAAGAGGTGATCGTGGGAAAATCTTCATAACTCTCTCTCTCTCTCTAAGCATCGAATTGAAATTCCGTAAAAAGTGGCCGCAAGTACATAGACTGTAGTTTCCTTTCAATAAATTTCAGAGCTGAAGGAGGAAACAGTGACACATGGCAAGTCGTACAAGTTCGCTCTACTAAACGAGTCCATAATTAGGTCATCATAGGAGATTGGGCACAACTTTGTCTTAAAGAATCCAAATTAGGTCAGACCTGTGGCATTACAAAGAGAATTAATAGGGCTACCGCAGTGCCAAATTTCAGATATTTAATATCCAAAATCACAAAGGTAATTCAGTTTCAATATCGAGCTCCTCAAAATCAAGAAAAAGGTGTGTATTTGGTTTTTAAAATTGCATAACGTTTGTTTGAAAAAGAAGTTTGAAGTGATTCCAAGGGAATATTTTAGAATTTTTATTAGTATTGGGTTCTATAATGCCTCCAAAAAATAATTTCATACCCATTAAGCCCTCAAAAAGCTATACTATGACACATGAAGAGGAAGAATTGCAGTATGAGATATCAAAATTACAGTACCAAGTGTGACAAATTTTGATCTTATGAAGAGCAACTGAAGATGACATAGATGGTTTAAAAGCAGAAATGGAGGCTAAGTTGGATGGTTTGAAGGATCAATTAATAGCTAATATGGATGATAAATTAGTGGAAGATCACATCAAGTATCAACAACAAGTTCTCCAACTCTCAAAGGACAACCTAACTTTGGTGCAGAATCTAATGAAACAATAGGAAGATCAACACCACATTGAAAGAAGTTCTGAAGCAGTCACAGAAACAAGAACTTGACAAGTACGATCAATTTCAGAGTATCTCATCAAGTGGAAGAACTTTCCTGTAGAATATTCCACATGGGAGGATGAGAATTTTATACAGAAGCATCAAAAAATAATCAAGCATTGAGGACAACACTTGTTTGAAAGAGAGGAGCATGTTAAGTCCCTATATTAAAAGTGTAGTCCCTTATTATTTTAGTGTATCCCCCCTTATTGTTATTGTTGTACCCCTGTAACCCCCATATTGTTATTATTGTGCCCTTACATTATTATTGTTAGGTCAGCTAGGATTACATTGTGGCCCCACTAGGATTATATTGTGGCCCCATGCAGTCCTATATATAGAAGGAGGTTTTGGTCATTTGTATCATCTAAGAATTGTTCATTCATGTAATATATTGGAGGTTGCCCCCTCGAAGTGGCTTATTTCTAAGGCGTTGATATCTCTTTTCTTCTATTGTTGGAGCTCGTTTCTCAACAAATTTGGACTAATTCCTCTATTGGCAGGTGG
The DNA here is from genome assembly GCA_034641835.2 of Pinus albicaulis. Taxonomy (NCBI): domain Eukaryota; kingdom Viridiplantae; phylum Streptophyta; class Pinopsida; order Pinales; family Pinaceae; genus Pinus; species Pinus albicaulis. Next base: position 389,777,810 of record CM076569.1, on the reverse strand, counting down.
TAAAAAATATCAAGTTTTCCACTAGGAAGATTAAGACCACCTACTCAATGACATGGTTGATGTTTTACATGATATTTTGAGGCAATACAACTTACACTTACAAAAATAAAATAAAATTACATTCCTTATCTTTTTTTTCTAATACACATCTACTGCTCTTATATTTGTTCACAAGTATGAATAATTCACCGCATCTACCAAAGATTGTCAAAGGTAGACCTAGCACAGTTACTCTACAGAGCCTTTATGAGTATATAGAGTCTTTAGAGAAATGTAGAGAAGAAAGAGAATTCAAGCTAAAAACTGAGTTAGAATCCATGCTGCAAAAATAAATTTACATCTCTTAAAGACAAGATCCAAAAACAAATAGAAAATAAAATAAAACTATTGGAGAATAAAATGGAGACAATGGAGATTATATTACAGGCAATAGAAAAAAAATCCAAGATACGAACCAAACATCCCAACAGGGAGATGATGATACTTTAGAAAGTCTTAAAATGAAGGACATGACTAAAGAACTAGAAGAAAAAGTTAATAACAATCTCATCCTAAATAGTTTGGCAGGTAAATTAGATATCAAACCCATTAAAGAAGAAATGAAAAAATTGATAGAATTATACCATGAGTGTAACAAAAGGGTCTTGAACCTTATAATCTTCGGTTTGAAAGAGGAGGTAGATGAGGATACTTTAGCAATATCCCAGACAAAATCACATAATATATTACAAATTGAAACAATGTGTCTCACAGAAGCAATAAGGTTGGGGAAATTAATAGAGAATAAAGGAAGGTTGATCCAGATAACGGTGAGCTCTTTTGACCATAAGTATTACATACATAGTAAAACCTCAAGTCTAAAAGGAACGAGAATATTTATAAATGAAGAGCTCATTCCAAAAGGTTAACTAGAATTAAGAAATGAGGTTCAAAAGGTAAAAAAAGCTAGAAAGGAAGGAAAATGGGAAATAATCAGAAATAGAAAAGCCGTTATTCGAGATAGAAACAAAAAACGTAGTAATAAATAGCAATTCAACATGCTCTAGATTATTTATTGGAATTGTCGAGGCTTTCCATGGAATAAAGGCCCCAAGCTAAGTTGGATCTCGAATGAAGTTGATATTATATCGGTAGTTGAAACTTGGGAGCATGAAGAATCTAAGATCCCTAACATAGATGGCTTTGTAAAATGGTCAATCTGGAACAAGCAATCCTACCATAGAGGCATTGGGGGTATATCTTGTTACATTAGGAAGAATATCTCCCCCGATGCTAGGATTTATAAAAAAATACCCTTACAACCAATATATTTGGATAGAGATTACTAACATTAATGATAAAAAAACCTACATAGCAATATGTTATTTTTCCCCTATCAATCCTAACTTCTGTAAGAAAAATAATTTAGATTAAAATGGTCCTTACAATGGTTTAGAGAATGATTTTTCTAGCCTAAGGAATGAACGTAATATCTTCTTAATGGGTGACTTTAATGCTCGAAGTTTAAGCAACCAAACTATTCTTCTAAGAAATTATTCCAACCCTAATCCTCTTTGGTTAGACAAAGACCTTACTCTAGCTATCCAGTACAAAAGAAGTTCTAAAGATCTAGGGAAAAATTGTTTGGGTCTGAGCTACTCAAGCTCAACAATGCTCAAGATCTCATAATTTTCAACGGTCTAAAGAAGTGGCCCAATTCTAGCGAGATTACTTGTATCCATGGGCTTGGTAGCAGCGTGGTATATTATGTTATTTCTGATATCCCTTTATACAACGAAACAATAAATTTTGACATCTTAAACTACGACGAGCCTGACTCACATCATAAACCTTTAATTGTAACTCTCAATTTTGTCATGCATAGATATCCCGTAGAAGATAATCCTTACAGCTAAAAGAACTTAATCTTTGATAGAAATAAAAATGATCTTTTTCTAAATGAATAAAAAATTAATTTACTTCCTTTATCTAGTACAGACAACATAGAAGATCTCTATCATAATTTTACTACAACCCTCTCATATTCTATTAACAAGTTCTCAATTGAAGTTTCAAGTAGTAAAAGAAATAGGAAAACCAACCCTTGGTATGATAAATATTGTAACAGTGTGAGGAGAGAAATTGAGGAAGTTGTTGATGAGTCCCTTAAAATTGGCAAGATAAAAATATACAAAGCCTTAACTAAAAGGAAAAAAATACAGTATATTCATAAAAGAAGAGAAAATCTCTTACACATCTCTAAGGTATCTGCTACTAAATTCTGGAGGCCGATTCTAACTAGAAAAACTAAAGATAATAATAGAATTGCTTTACACGACTGGAATTCCTATCTTAAAAAGCTTTATGAATCTCCAAATTTTATCAATAACTTTGAAACCATGCTCACAATGAAAGAATTTTTCTCATTAGAAGACATATATTTTGGGGTTAAGTGCCTGAAAAATGGAAAAGGTAAGGACATTGAAGGTTACCAAGAAGAAATATTAAAAATTGGAGGTCTTCTCCTCATCCCTCACATCCACAAGCTTTTCAATCAAGCAACCAAGCAAGGGTTCCCTAAACCATGGACTCAGAACCTCATTATTCCTATTTTAAAAAGTGTGGATACATATAACCCCTATAATTATCACACAATTATGACTAGCCCTCTCTTATCCAAGTTATATGGTATTTTTTTGGAAAAGAAGATGAGCATATGGCTTGAAAGTGAAGGTAAGAGGGTTTCAGAAGGCAAAACTCAACAACGGACCACCTCATTACACTTAGGATCATTGTGGAGGAATGTCTTAATGATAAATCCAATCTCTTTTGTTGCTTTATGGAATTTAGAAAGGCTTTCGATACTATACCTAGAAATAACCTATGGAATAGATTAGAAGAGCTAAAGGTTCCTTTCGAGTTGACAGATTCCGCTATAAGGTTATACAAGAATGTAATTTCCAAGCTTAATAGCAATGAGGGGTGGTCAAAATATATTAAGTGTAATATCGAAGTTAAACAAGGTTTCCCCCTCTCCCCTACCCTATATGGCATTGGCATCGACAAGCTAGAAGGTTGTTTAGAGGAAGCAGGCTGTGCTGGCACAATCTTAGCTGGAATAGTCATCACCCTTCTTATTTATGCTGACGATATTTTTCTTCTGGCAAGGTGCCCATATGATCTTGATAAGCAACTAGTAATTCTTAAGGATTTCTGCTCTACCATTGGTATGATTGTTAACACTAACAAAAAAAAAGTCATGATTATCAAATCCAAGAACGACACTTACGCTAATTTTTTGTATGACAATAACAACTTGGAGGAAGTGTCTTCTTACAAGTACCTAGGAATTGATATTCATCACAAGCTCAACTGGAACTATAGCATTGAGAAAAGGATTAATGGAGGGTAGAAAGCTTATTTTGGTCTTGAAAATAATTGTAAAGCAGCAAACGTTGTGATGTGGGATAAAAGGAAGCTCCTCTTTGAAACTTTAGTCACTCATGTTATCTTGTATGGATGTGAGGTTTGGGGTTGTAGCATCTCTAGAGAATCCTGGAGAAATATTGAGAAAATACAAAAGAATTTTATAACGTATAACCTCAAAATTAAAAGCAATACACCTTATCCTATTCTCCTTATAGAAGTATGTCTTTCCCCTATCGAGAGCCTAGCTATGACTAGAATCCTGTTGTACAAGCACAAAAACAATAACATGGGAGACCATAGACTTCCTAAGCTAGCTTTAAATTCTAGCCAAAACCACCTAAGGCTAAAACGAGGTTGGTATAAAGATACCAGGGTTTGGTTAAACCATTGGTAGATCGAGGAAAATGTTGCATTGAAAGATATTAATAACATCAAAAATATTGTTACTTCTAAGTTTAAAGAGAAAATGTGGTGTGAGAAAAATTTAGAGGCTAAAATAAAATTAAGATATTATAAGGAAATCATCAACCCTACTCTAGAGGATCAAAATTATCTCTCTGTTTTAACTAGCTCAAAGAAAAAAATTAATATAGCCAAGATAAGAATGAACTCTCATGAGTTCCATAGTGAAATAGGTCATTGGAAAGTTCCTAAAACACCATGGGGGGAAAGGATCTGCCATCTCTGTGAAAATATGAAAATTGAGGATGAAAATCACTTCCTCTTAGAGTGCCCTGCATACACCCACATTAGATCTCAATTTCATAATCTTTGTTGCAATACTGACCTTCCTAGCCTTTTAACATGTTAAAATTGTAGTGATCTTGGGACGCTTCTCTCCAAGCTCTTTGAGCATAGGAGTACAATTTTAAAGCAAACTAAATTATTTGTTTCGTTAGGTCCGATAGACCAAATTTGGTGTTAGTGGACGTTAACCATCATCATCATCATCATCATCAACATGAAAAAATTATAGTGATCTTGGGACACTTCTCTCCAAGCTCTTTGAACATAGGAATACAATTTTATGGAAAACTAAATAATTTGTTTCTTTAGGTCTGATAGACCAAATTTGGTCTCAGTAGATGTTAACCATCATCATCATCATCATCAACTAGGTTATATATATATATAAAGAAAATAACTCAAATTGTAGATGGATTTAATTCTCACTTGGATTTTATTCTCCAAAAAAAATTAAATATTAAATAAAAAATAAAAAATAATATTCATTCCAAAATTACCAAATTTCCAATCACAATTAAAAATAATAATTATTTTATTTTTCTATTATATCTAACTTATACTAATTATAACATAAGGTAAATAACGTAATCCTTATCTCATAAAATAAATGCAAAGAATATCTCACTAAATATTAAACAATGATTATAATACTAATTATAAAACTAGGATAAATAATGTAATCCTTACTTCATAAAATAAATGCAAAGAAGATCTCAATAAATGTTGAAGAAAGATAACAAATTAATATAAAAATACAAAAACCAAACAATGGTTATGAATTTCTTATTCAACCTCACCCATCCCATTGGCACCATATTAATGTACAATGATTTAGATCCACATTAACTATTGCCCAAAAATGCTATTTTTTTTAAAATGATCTAATTTGGATTTAATTTATTTATACTAATTGTGATTTATTTATACTAATTGTATCACAATTATAAAAATTGTAGTTTATTTAATAATAAGTACAACCATGTTTATAAATATAGTTGGTATATGTTATTTTGTTTATTTATCAAATTATTATTATATTACTTATTATTTCAATTATTTAATATTAATATATAAAAAATTATGTTTCTCATTTTATATATTTTTAATTATTTAAAGATAATATAGCAAAGATTATATAAAAAAACATATAACTTTATGTATTTCTATTATCAATATTATTTTAAAAGATAATTAATTTTAAGTAAATTATTATTAATTTTTTTAATATATGAATTTTCTATTAATAAAAAATTTCAAATTAAAATAAATTTTTAATAATAATAAATAATATTTACAAATACAATAATCATATATTAAAAATTATATAATGACTTTTTACTAATAACAACTCTCGAAGCCAGTGTTTATTTCTTCATTTTCTAAAAGCATGTACAAAGGTTCAAACATAGAACAACATGAAAAGTGACAACAATAAATGAATAAAACAATACAAATTTGAGCATTGAAGTGACTCTATTTAGAGTGAGAAAAGTAAGGCGAACCTTATTTCCACTGCCATAGGCCCATAAATGTGCCCAGGCAGGGAATGCCCGCCGTTAGATTAAAGTTGTTGATCATCGTGCGGCGAGCATTCCCTGCTTGGGCGCATTTATGGGCCTATGGAAGTGCAAATAAGGCTCGACGAAAAGTAATATGCATCAAAACATCACATCATACACATTCCCCCAGTATAACTAGTGAAGTCTGTGCGATTGCAACCTGGAAGTGTCGTTTATAACAACAAAGGTGTTATGACTATGAAATGGATATAGAGATGTTCTAGTTAATACAACGACACTTGAAAACATTCAAGAACATTTAAGACATGAAACACCATAGAACGACACTTGACGACCGAGGCAACACTTGATACGATAATGAACTAGGCTCCAAACTTCGAATGTAGTGAAATTTTGGAGAGTGTTGTAGCAGTGACAACATGTGGTTTGTTAGTAATTGTTTTATTTGTTCACTATTTTTCGCATTTTATATATTGTATGCATAAGCAAAAAGAAAAGTAAAGCATCTTTAGAGAAATCTACTTTGCAGTTGCATCACTTCTGGAATGCCCTAGGCCTCTGCTTTTCTCCATCTTTAAAAATAACTTACAAAATACATATAAAGTTCTTTAACAAATTAATAAACTATATTATTGAAACACATTTTTTCAATATAAACTATGGATGACCATTACTAATCAACTGGAGTGATGAACATGCATCTTTTATTTTATTTTTAATCATTTTATTTTTAATGGAGATGGGAATAACAGAACTTTGTATCATAGTGCGACATAAACTGGAAATTTGAGTTCTCTTCTTTATGAAACCTGTGATACATTGCTTTGAATTAAACTATTTGCATAAAATAAATTTAAATTATTCGTAAAATGAAATAGAATTCCAAATTTTGCAACGGCCGTGATTCTTGAGAGTAAAGTGATGTACAATAATGACTGGCAACTCATCTCTGCAACCCCAATGGCCTCACCATGCACGTAGCAACCCGCATGCACTTGCGTTAAATCTGAATGCCTATCTCTGAGATTAAGGATTAAGGTTTTCATGAAAATATGCATGCCCCGTCTGAGGTGGAGAGTGGCTTCTTTTTGGAAATTGTAGTGGGCAAGAGTGCCTTTGTGTTCAGTTGCTTACCAGAAAAGATTATCCATGGTTGGTCCCGAGGGATTCCTTCCTTATCCTTGATCTTCGCCTTAACACATCACTTGCTCAATTATAGAGACTGGTCATAAAGCTAAAAAATAACACGAACGAACTTCACTATGAAAAAAAAAAATTAATCTAAATGTTAGTCAAAACCCTTGGGAGAAAAAAAAAAAACCCTAGATACATATTATGGATTCAAGAACCCTATAAGGCAAAATTCAGCAATAAACTCCATTAAAACACATAAATTAAGGATTTAAAGATGCAAAGAAAATAAATAACAAATGTTTTCCAACACCGGTTTGCTAAAATTTTCCAGAGTTTTATAAAGTAATCGACTATGGCATAGAAGACAAAAGAAGTGTTACCTGAACTTGAATGATAGAGACATTCCTTTTGCTTCCTTTATTGTTTGCATAGAACTGATGAGAAATTTTGAAGAATTACAATTTTTCAAAGGCACACGTTTTGAAATGTAACACACTATAATGCAATGTAATGCACGCATTCATCGGACTTGAAACTTCTAATTTCATGTTATCTGATCTTGATAAGTGACAATTAGTATGGTTTTTGGCACATTTTTTACGTTGATCTACATGTAAATTTAATATTAGGCTTTTGGAAATTCATTTTTAATTTCCAAAATTTATTATTAATTTCATATTTTTAAGTTTGAAACTGAAAACCTTGATCTTTCATTTCCTAAACCCCTAATTTAATATGTTGTAGTGAGACTTTACTTAATTTTTAATAATAAATAGAAATTGAATTCATATTTAAATATTTAATTTTTGGATATATATTATGGATTCAAAGTTATACTAAGGCCGAAGAGTTGGGTAGTTACCCAATTCAATGGAATATCAATTATTGTTTGAACTTACTCTTGTAAATGAAGCAAATAATAAAGTTTTCTTGGTATTTGGAGATTTGATGTTAGTGATTAGATAATAAACCACAATTCTATCTCCGAGGGATATAAATTAGAAAATGTTATCTAACTCCTTTGATAAATTTTCCCATTACTATATCAATCGAAACCTAATGAAGTTGACCATTGGCCAAACAAGTCACTAGTCTCGACACACTCTTTAAAAATAGGAAATTTGAATTAAATCTCATCCCCTAAGTATCTTCATAAATTGGGTTCTTCAATATCATTTGGTCATTTTTTTTAATCTATGTTTTTCTTTGGAATATTTCTATACTCAGGCCATCTTTGAAGACCACGAGTTGGGGATCTCTTAGCCTTGATCTATCACACTTGTTTGCATTTCCCATTGACTTTACTTATGCTATAATTGTTTATTTTCCTCTTTCTGCTTTAGTAATTACCCTTTGAAGAACTTCTAGGAGGACCACATGTGGATGAAATCTGAAAATTGGTGATGATTCATGTGATTCAATGTAGAATATTTGTAATCTAAAAGAAATTGAGTTAAAAAAATGGTTTCTAGGTAATCCTTGGCCTTTTCTTAGATTTTTTTCTCTAGAACTTGTATCTAAATTTGGAACTTTTTCAAATACATTAATTTGGAATGCCTACACGCTTATAATTACTAAGTCCAAAGGTTGGGCTCTAGTTAATACATCATCTTCTCTCATATATTTTGTCTTTGGTCACCATGTATGTATTGGTTTTAGGACCTGATTATGTCTTCCTACATTAGCTTAGACTCTTCAAAAAGTATTGGTAAAGGATTTGCAATTGTGAAGGTCTAGAACTATAAAGAAGCTATGAGAGCCTCTTTGCAAGGTATCCTATTGGGACTCTAGTTTCTAGGTGGGTAATATCTCACCAATAGAGTATACTAGAATAGAAATCTCAATTTCCATACTTACAGATAATCTAATTGATAATTCGAGCTCTATTATTTAGGCCCATAACAATTTTGGAGGTACTCCTATTGCCTTTTGCAACGTAAATTTTAAAGATACTTTCATATATGCATATCATTTCAATTGTGCAAGGTTGGATGACATGGAGAACACATAGGTATAGGAGTTCAAAAGAGTTATGATGTGTCATGAAGACATCATAATATCCAACATAAGCATGTTGCGCTCAATATCCTCTTAGGTCATCGAAAATGAGCACTTATGCATGAGCTAGCAAGCCAACATCTTGAACCTGTTAGGATAACATATAAAAAGGATAAATATCCTTGAAGTAGAGAGAAAAATACTCCATCATTTGGCACTCAATATTCACAAGGATCTTTGACGCAAACATGGAGCTTGCAATACCCAGAATCCTCCTTTGAGCCATTCTTGTTAAACATGCGCCCAAACTTTTCCTCAATGTAAATCAATACATGGCAAATTCCCACTTAAATTTGCGGAAGCTTGTTTCATGATTAACAAAAACCATGCTTGGAATTAAAACTCAATTTATAAACTCAAATAATTTCCCTCTAAAATAATTCCAAGACAATAAGCTTTTCATAAATTCCATTCAACTCCAATATCACTTGCATGCACAAATTTACCTGTTCAACCAGTCAAAGCACCAAATATTTGTGCACTCTTTCTCTTACAGCGTACCTAGTGATACACAAGTACTAGGCCTGCAATTACTCCAGAATCTTTATTGTCTGTGCTCTTAACCATACATTGCATTTACTGTCCAATTATTCGCAAAACAATCTGACAATTTCATACACTGAACTTATTTCAAATTTATGGCAAATTCAACATCTATGCCATTTGCATGCGGAAGCATAAATAACTTCAGTCCTAAACTTGGAATGCGTCCACAAATAAACCCAATAATCTTCCCACTTATATGTGACTGGATTAAAAGAGTGCGCTCATGCCATATATTTCAAGGCAATTGATTCAATCAGATTTAAATATTACAATCTGGCAATTTCTCTTACCTCGGTTCAGACCACGATTTCACTCTTTGTAATTATCATCAACCTAGATCGATCCTGCTCTTCAACTCTGTGCTATCAACAAACTATGCAACTTCATCAACAACAACAAACTCTGCGCCATATATATAGATCCCATCAAATCTCAATATACATTGAATTTCCCACAGCTATATATTTGAACTGAAAAATCGAATTTCATTGTAAACCACAATATCGCTTCTGCCATCGATTTATTTCACATCGGACTTCGAGCCAAATAGATGAACACCTTGCTCCACAACAAAACCACCTGCAGGCAGCCTTCGATTCAGAAAGCGCAGCGTTACAGAGGCAGAGCTCTCCTCAGCCTTACTGGACAGAAGAACGCGCTTAGAATACTGTGTATTATCACTTTTAAAATATGATGTATCTCAAGGATTTTAACCGGTCTACAAACAAAAACGAACTCGACATACATATCAATCGCCTTCAGTTAAAAGTCGATCTAATACGACATAGGAAACTGTTTCATTTTCACTTCAAGCTTGGATTCTTATAGGTATCATGTGGGCGCGGTCGTTACACTTGTTCCTCGAATGTATAAACAAGCAAAAGAATACCCATTCATTCAAACAGAAGAACATAAATCGTTTTGATTCCCACTGTGGCTTCAAACACACTCCTCGAATAGCAATTTCTGCTATCGACCTCAGAATTACACAACTTGTCATTGCAGATTTAAAATGCATTAAAACGCTGTGGCTTTCCTCTTTTCATATGCTATCAATCGAATTCAGATTTCAACGCAGCCATGCCCACATCGTAGCCAACAGCGTGTAGATCAATTCAAGTTTGATTTAATGTTTGTGGAGCGTACCAATGAAAACAGTCATTAAAACACACTTCTGTCTACGTACATATAACTTCACGGTTTTATAAAATTGTTTCACAGCACTCCCATGCTAATATAAAATAGATTTGTTTGAATATACAAAGGCAAACCCAAGTCGTTGCTTTGTTAACTGTACAGCAATCAAAACGAGTGCTAATTGGAAATTTGCATTTATTTTCTTTGCATCGACTCTTACAATCAAACTTTAGCAAGCAATCGATCTCACCATTTCTTTTAGTGCGGATTTCCTTCGGTCAACCTTCCCAATTATCAATACCTCAACCATGTATATACATTTACATTTAACCATAAATAACTATGACTTTCACCACTAATCACAAAATGTATATATGTATAGCCTGAAATCAAAACAAGATTACTTACACCCTTTGTTTGGCCTGATATTCGACATTTGGCCCTTACAATTGCTGAAGGCTTACAGCCTTGCTATTCAAGCCTGCTTTCAGCCTCACACTCTCTCACAATCTCCCATGGTTTCTCTCACAAAAAGCCCTCCTATTTATACAATTTCTAAAAGCCATCACATTAAATGCTCAATCTCTTAAAATCCTCAACAAACCCCTAAATCTCTCAACATCCCTAAAGGATAGGTTTTTATCCCTAGAATCCTTCAATTTATTAAATTTCCTCATATCCTTTTATTAATAAAAGGATATTTACATAAATCCTCACCTTCTCCTATTTAATTCAAATTAATTAATAAAATATTAAAATCATCACACCCCATATTTACAAGTTAATATTATCACACCCCATATTTACAAATGGAGAAAAAGGTCTTGATGCTCCTGCATCAGACTCCCCATGTAAGAAAAATTCATGACCACCTGGTCATAAGTCTGGATATCTCCTCCTGGATCCCAGATTTTATTTTGTAAATCTTCCGTGCTTGTCGATTGCTTCACTGATGTTGTCATCTGCTGTTGTCTTCCAGGTTTCCATACTTTGTGTTGTAGTGCTCCACCTGCTCTGCTCTTGCAATCTTTCACTGTCACTCTCTTGTTGTCGCTCCTTTTCTTTCTTTCGGATGTCTTTCTCTGGGATGTCTTTATCATTAATCTCCTTATCATCTCAATTTCTCTGTCAAGTATGTCCTCTGTCTGCTGATTGCTTCCTTCTCTTGATTGCTCCTTTTCTGCTGCTGCTACTATAAATGTCGCCTCACATGTTGCTCTAGCTATCAATATGAATGTTGCGGCCTCCCAATCTTCCTCTGCAACATTTCTTTGCTCACCATCTGCAATTTCTTCCTGATTATCATTGATGACAACTGCTTTGTCATCCTTCATCAGCAATCTATCCTGGACATTCATCCTTTGTTCTTCCAATTTCTTCCTTTGAAAGTCTAATTCTCGATATAACTTAATGATTTTACTTGGAGTGGACTTCGGAAACTTTACACGATCTTCCATTCCCTCATATGGTCTTTCTTCTGCTAAATCTTCCTTAACATCCTTCAGTAGATGTTCTTCCTCTTCTTTCAAACCTGCAATCACACACAAATCGTTAGTTTTAAAATCACAAGACCTTACGGTCTTGTTTGATGCTTCAGTCATCAAATCTTCCGGCTGCTTCGAATCATTCATATGATTCAACTCCTCCAGCTCTTCATCACTTCCAAAAAGTAATGGTCCACTCTCTGGGTAACATATCGAAACTTCAACATCTTCTTCAGCATCTTCATTTTGCTGTAGCTCAACTGTTTCGAGCTTCTCTCTCTTCTGTCTGGCATCCATAACCTGTTCAAGTTCCCTTAGTTCCTTCACCAACTGCATATTCATCTGATGATTCCACTTCTCTTGTAGCCTCTGTCATCTCAACTTCTTTCTCATAACATAACCACGCTTCTGGTCTTCCTCATTTCTTTGCAACATCTCCATTAACACCTCAAGCTGCACTGCTATCTCAGCCTTCTCCCTCTCATATTCCTCTTTGCTTAACTGTCTCTGTATGCCAACTGCCTTGGCACCCTTCTCCTTTCGTCTTCTGCTGTGGTTTATTTCAGAACCTCTATGACGACTGTCACTAGTCATCATCCTTTCCATCTCTATGAGTTTCTTACTCACTTTACTATGAGTTGTATTAAAGCCTCTTCAGCAGCAAGTCCTGTCCTGCCGCCACTTACCTCACCAAGCCCTCCTCACTCGGTCTTTTGGCAAGCAATTGGTTCTATCTCTGGAACCCCCTTTGAGCACTTCCCTTTGCTCTTCCTGGGCTTCAACTCATCTGCCTGTTCACAACTGTCTTCCTTATCCAATCTCTATTGGATTTTCTCAAGGTTCTGCCACCTATGCTTTCACCAGTTTTCTGTTAGCAATTTTAAACATGTCTTCTATGGATTTTCCTTTTGGGAGTTGCAAAAATACTTCTGCAAAGACTACAATCTTCAATTCAGATAAAACCAGATCACCTTACCTTCAAGATCTCAACTGATCTTGTCCTTCCATTTACCTGTACTTCAATTTCATCTTTATGCTTCCTCTGCAAAATTTCACTGTCAATCAGATTTTAAAATCTGATTCTCTCTTCCAACCTTCTGGCTTGATCTGGCAAACTTTCGCTGTCAGCAACAATTCCTTCTTTGTTGAGTTTCTTCTTTGCTGCAATCATCAATTCTCATTCCATTTCTTGTCAGTAAAATTCAAATCAAAATTAACCACACCCAATACCTGCTCAATTCTTCAGCTGTACTCTGGTTTGCTTTGACTGTCTGACCTCCTTTGCGTGCATGCACATCTGCTACTTCATCATTCATCGCACATTCAGAAATATATTCCAGTTCAACAAAAACCTTCTTGTCATCATTAAGAAGATAAACATTCCAACAGAGCATTTGGCTCCGATACCAAAAATGACGCAAACATGGAGCTTGCAATACCCAGAATCCTCCTTTGAGCCATTCTTGTTAAAGATGCGCCCAAACTTTTCCTCAATGTAAATCAATACATGGCAAATTCCCACTTAAATTTGCGGAAGCTTGTTTCATGATTAACAAAAACCATGCTTGGAATTAAAACTCAATTTATAAACTCAAATAATTTCCCTCTAAAATAATTCCAAGACAATAAGCTTTTCATAAATTCCATTCAACTCCAATATCACTTGCATGCACAAATTTACCTGTTCAACCAGTCAAAGCACCAAATATTTGTGCGCTCTTTCTCTTACAGCGTACCTAGTGATACACAAGTACTAGGCCTCCAATTTCTCCAGAATCTTTATTGTCTGTGCTCTTAACCATACATTGCATTTACTGTCCAATTATTCACAAAACAATCTGACAATTTCATACACTGAACTTATTTCAAATTTATGGCAAATTCAACATCTATGCCATTTGCATGCGGAAGCATAAATAACTTCAGTCCTAAACTTGGAATGCGTCCACAAATAAACCCAATAATCTTCCCACTTATATGTGACTGGATTAAAAGAGTGCGCTCATGCCATATATTTCAAGGCAATTGATTCAATCAGATTTAAATATTACAATCTGGCAATTTCTCTTACCTCGGTTCAGACCACGATTTCACTCTGCAATTATCATCACTGTAGATCGATCCTGCTCTTCAACTCTGCGCTATCAACAAACTATGCAACTTCATCAACAACAACAAACTCTGCGCCATATATATATATCCCATCAAATCTCAATATACATTGAATTTCCCACAGCTATATATTTGAACTGAAAAATCGAATTTCATTGTAAACCACAATATCGCTTCTGCCATCGATTTATTTCTTCACCGACTTCGAGCCAAATAGATGAACACCTTGCTCCACAACAAAACCACCTGCAGGCAGCCTTCGATTCAGAAAGCGCAGCATTACAGAGGCAAAGCTCTCCTCAGCCTTACTGGACAGAAGAACGCGCTTAGAATACTGTGTATTATCACTTTTAAAATATGATGTATCTCAAGGATTTTAACTTCAGTCTACAAGCAAACAGAACTCAGCATACATATCAATCTGCTTCAGATTAAAAAGTCGATCTATCAACATAGGAAACTCTGTTTCATTTTCACTTCAAACTGGATTCTTATAGGTATCATGTGGGCGCGGTCATTACACTTGTTCCTCAATGTATAAACAAGCAAAAGAATACCCATTCATTCAAACAGAAGAACATAAATCGTTTTGATTCCCACTGTGGCTTCAAACACACTCCTCGAATAGCAATTTCTGCTATCGACCTCAGAATTACACAACTTGTCATTGCAGATTTAAAATGCATTAAAACGCTGTGGCTTTCCTCTTTTCATATGCTATCAATCGAATTCAGATTTCAACGCAGCCATGCCCACATCGTAGCCAACAACGTGTAGATCAATTCAAGTTTGATTTAATGTTTGTGGAGCGTACCAATGAAAACAGTCATTAAAACACACTTCTGTCTACGTACATATAACTTCACGGTTTTATAAAATTGTTTCACAGCACTCCCATGCTAATATAAAATAGATTTGTTTGAATATACAAAGGCAAACCCAAGTTGTTGCTTTGTTAACTGTACATCAATCAAAACGAGTGCTAATTGGAAATTTTCATTTATTTTCTTTGCATCGACTCTTACAATCAAACTTTAGCAAGCAATCGATCTCACCATTTCTTTTAGTGCGGATTTCCTTCGGTCAACCTTTCCAATTATCAATACCTCAACCATGTATATACATTTACATTTAACCATAAATAACTATGACTTTCACCACTAATCACAAAATGTATATATGTATAGCTTGAAATCAAAACAAGATTACTTACACCCTTTGTTTGGCCTGATATTCAACATTTGGCCCTTACAATTGCTGAAGGCTTACAGCCTTGCTGTTCAAGCCTTCTTTCAGCCTCACACTCTCTCACAATCTCTCATGGTTTCTCTCACAAAAAGCCCTCCTATTTATACAATTTTAAAAAATAATTACATTAAATGCTCAATCCCTTAAAATCCTTAACAAACCCCTAAATTTCTCATCATCCCTAAAGGATAGGTTTTTATCCCTAGAATCCTTCAATTTATTAAATTTCCTCATATCCTTTTATTAATAAAAGGATATTTACATAAATCCTCACCTTCTCCTTTTTAATTCAAATTAATTAATAAAATATTAAAATCATCACACCCCATATTTACAAGTTAATATTATCACACCCCATATTTACAAATGGAGAAAAAGGTCTTGATGCTCCTGCATCAATCTTCATGAAGGGAATCAAATAATAAGGACACAAAGAAATTAGTGCAGGATGAGTTAAATGATGAAGAAACTATCCACCAATAGAAAGATCTAAAGGATATTGAGAGATAAAGATCTCCTTAGTTTGAAGAGGGGCACGAGGAAGTGTGTAATGTCCAATTTTATCAATAATTTTATGCATTTATATGTTTTTACATCTTTACCTTGTGTTTTTGTAAAGTGGGCCACTTGTAGGTGGACATAGAATATATGATTTTTAATGTATTGCAAGTAATTTTTATTTTTTTTTGCGTATTTAGACCAATGTTTTAGTTTTTAAAATACATTCTGAATCAACACTATTCAAAGTGTTGCTAACCTTAGTTGCGGTCTTTTTCATTAATATAAAATTACTTACTAGCTTTAAGAAAAATAATTTTAAGTTAGAGAATCTCACATTAAGAAAAGTAAAATTGAAGCATTCCAAAATTTAATAAATTTTTCGATTTTTCATTGTGTTAACATTGTGAGAAACAAAATAATATTTTACTTGAACAATAAAATTAAAAAAGTTATGTGCATGCCACATACCTAACAAGTGATGTACTCATTTATATGATTGACACCCCTAACCTATCATAAGAGATGCATTAGTGCAAATAAGCAACAAACCAAAAACATAAGTGATGCATTAGTGCACATAAGCAACACCTAAGATAAGATATTGAGGTATGACCTTGATTTTGGATTTTGACCACATTGCATTCTCATTAGGCTTTAAATTGAGTATGAGAATTTTACACAAAGGCAAAATGCCCTAAGTAATCGAACATAACTTATCATACCCTTCCACATTGAAAAACCTAAAAGAACACACCCAATAACGTGTAGCCATCCAAACCATGTATTGACATCCTTGTTATTGCATTCTCTCCTACTTTAAAGCCTATCTTTATTACTCCATCTGACATATAAAATCTTCAAGTCCTCTTTTTAAAGAAATAAAGATTTTCTTTAGTCCTTACGGCAATGTGGCATGTTCCAATCAAAATAAAACTACAACTAAGCTTTAAAAACAAATAACATAATTGATAATCGTTGGTGGCCCAAAGATGGCTCCAAGTACATTGTTGTTTCTTTTAAAGAAAATAGCACACTTGATGATATTTGGTCGCACAAAGATGACTCCTAGTACTTTGTTGTTTTTTTTTTGATCGTGTGTGGAAGTTTATGTTTGTTGCTATTAATAAGTACGTTGGTCATACACATTTGCATTCATTAAGTCTTAATTTGAAACATTTGCAAGAATATACTATGGAATATATATATTTTTATTTGAAAATGAAAGAGATTTGAATTGGTATTAGTTTAATTTTACAACATATTTTTATTAAAAATTTAACATTTTTAAAAATAATTTATTAAATATATTTTTAAATATAATATTAGTATAAATAAATTTTAAATATAATATTAAGATAAATAATTTTAATTTTAATTATTTTATTTTTTAATTATTTAAAAATATGTTAACAAATATCTTATCAAAATTTTTAAATAATTTCATTTTATTAAATTTTTCTAATTCAATTTTTTTTTTTTTAAATTAACCATATATTTTTATGTGTGATGGTTTTTTACAATAATTTGAATGGTTTTCCATATATATAAAATTTGATAAGAAAAAAAATATAGATCAATTTTATTTAATATTAGTAAATGTATGTGAAATAAAATAAAATAAATATAATTTTATATTTTAGTTATTATAATAATAATTTAATTTAATTTTAAGGTTATAGTAAATTTATATATTAATTTATTATATGAAATTTATATTCTTATTTATAAAATAATAGGTTGATTATTTAATAAATTAATGATTTCAATTTTTAAAATTAATGTTGTTTTATAAATTAAAATGGTTAATAAATATGTATAGATATCAAGAAAATTATGTTATATTAAAAAAAAATCATAAAATTTAAGAAAAATATATCTTTATTTTAATTATTATTATTATTATTATTATTACATCATTTCAAAAGAGAATTAAATAAATTGTTTATAAGTAAAATAAAAACTACTTGACACTATTGACAAATAAAGTTGTCATTTAAACCATTTAAGGTATGACCTATTCTATTCATATATAAATCCAAAAAAGTTGTTATGTAAACAGGAAAAATTCTTCATCTTAACAACTAATAGGAAGGAGTGTCCACCTGAATGGTGACAGGTGGACTATTTTCTTCACAAAAGGTTATGAAGTCCATGTTTTCCAATGATTTAGCGAGCTTTGTCACTTTTGCATCTAGCTTCCTAACTTGTTTATGAGACTGTTGAGATAGTCTAGATAAAGCAATATCTCTTGTTATTCTTCCTAATATTTCAACCAACACTCTACCCTAACCTGTTTTCGAGTCTTGTTGAGATAGTCCAGATAAAGTAATATCTCTTGCTATTCTTCCTAATCTTTCAACCAAGACTCTACCCATTAAGGTTTTAGGTTGCCTAAAAATATATATAGTTCACATATATTTTGTTTGCCTTGTTTTAGTGGTACCCATATTAGGGGTTGCACTGTCTACTTGCTCCAAAACCGGTTCATTTGAGACTGAGACAAATTCTTGCATCCCTTTCTATGGTTTTAATTTCATGTTGAATTGCTTGTGGAGTCTGGGACTAGTAGATTCTTGATGAAGCTTTTGCAACCAATTGTGCTAGGAAGAGGAAGGACTAACTCCATTTTGACGAGATCTTATTTTAGCTCCCACCTTTCTATGGCCATATCACTGATTTTGTCAATATCCAAGAAGTTGTGGATGGAGGGATGGAGACAACACTTATTCTTCAAGTGCACTGCAAAAACCAATGGAATATAAGGATGCAGTGATGACCTTGGTGTTAGAAGTCAAAAGTCTCCTGACTAGCCAAATTCGAACAAAAGACATAGCAAAGAGAGATTCTTGGACTGAAGCAGATGTGCACTAGGGAGATAACCACATATGTGGCCTTTAAGTATCACCTCAGTATTTCATTGACAACCTTTCTTTTTCCTCACAAACCATATCAACATTTTGTGAGGCTTTATAATGATTTCATTTCTGATCTCATAGGGCGATTAATCTTGTGACTCATTTTATGTAATCAGTTGTGTACAATGTTTTGTTCCAGTCTTATGGAGAACAATATATGTAATAGTCTTTTGATAGGCTATATGATATTTCTTTCTTGGCCAGATCTTGGTGGATCCATATACTAAAATACATGCATGTCATGTAATTACGAAATATAATTTTACATATTAAATAAAAATAGGCTTATTTCTTAGGGAAAAAAAATATTGGCTAAATATTTTTAATAGAAAAGTAGTGATTTAGAAAAGCATGCAAATTAGTCACCCATATAAACTGTGACATAGTTTAAACTATAAAATTTGTCAAATGAGAATCTTTCAAAATGTCATGGAAATAGAATAAACCCATATCAACTCATGCAAAATCAAACTAGAAAGTGTATATAAATAGAATTTAAAAGGAGAACCTTTTAAAACTTTGTGGAAATAGAATAATCTCATATGAGGGCTAGTAAAATAAAATAAAAATAATAAACCCACATCAGGTCAAGTAAAATAAAATAAAATAATAAATACTAAGTAGAATAAATCTATATCAACACTGAAAAAATATATATATTTATAAGGAAAGGCCTCCCTTCAGAAAATCTCTAGTGTTAAAATGGAAAAACCCTCATGTTTAACTTCTAAAACTCTTGAACAAAATAAAAAGTATATTGAATAATGTTCCTTTATCCTAGAGTTAACATGTTGGAGATAATGAGATATCTGGAGAGGTAAAATCTGGGAATGCCCATGCAACACATGGAGTAAGATGTGAAACCATTGTTTGAATCTAGGAATAACTTTCTCGCTTCTGTGAAATTTGATGATTTTTATTTAACTTTCTTATTTTGAAAGTATTATGATGAATACATTGTAAGTGCATAGATAGATTCCTTAGAGGAAATTTCAGTGTAAAAGTGACCTCCTAAGGAAAATTAATAATATAATAGTTAAAATAATAAAATAAGAGTTATGAATTTTGGAGGGAAAAGAAGAAAACTTTTTTTTCATTATATTTTTGGGTTATCTCTTTATAGATTCACCCAAATTTTAAGTGTAGACACTCGTTGGATGCATAATTAAATTCCACATCCAACAAGTACCCATCATAGCATACTTTGGAGAAGACCCACATTGATAAAAATCCCAGGTACATTAAAAAAGTGTGTTAAACACAATTTTTTAATGTATCTGGGATTTTTATCAATGTGGGTCTTCTCCAAAGTATGCTAAAGACCCACATTGATAAAAATCCTAGATGCATTAAAAAAATGTGTTAAACACACTTTTTTAATGTATCTGGGATTTTTATAAATGTGGGTCTTCTCCAAAGGATGCTATGATGGGTACTCATTGGATGTGGAATTTAATTACACATCCAAAGAGTGTCTACACTTAAAATTTGAGTAAACCTATAAAGAGATAAGCCAAAAATACAATTAAAAATGTAGTTTTTCTTCTTTTCCTTCCAAAATATTTACATGTAGCCCTTTTTTAAAATTTAAAGGATTTTGATTGGTTTACATATTATGAAATGGAAAATACATGAAAATTTCATGGGCATTTTTAGGCTGAAATTTCTTCTAATGGATAATAAAACAATCTATGGGACATTTGGATTTTTCTATCCGAATGGAGATGGGTTGATTAGTTAAGTATGCTACTATATTTACGCAATTATCTAACCATGAGTGGATCTCTCGATAATTTCCACGGATAAATAATATGAGCAGTTCATAATCACCATTTGGTGATGTCAAGGTTCTGCCAAATTATTCTTCTAAAATAAATTTGTGTTAAATATTAAAATTTAGAGTCATCCAATAAGATCTGAATCTGATTATGAAAAAAAAAATAATAAACCCCTTCATATCCATTCAATTTCCTCAACAATTGATAGCTAAACTCTGGTTTTAACAATATGATTTTGAAGACTTAAAAACCAATTGGAACCATTACCCATACCACATTTGAATGTTTAAGCAATTATTGTATTTATTCTATGCATGCATCTAGCCGCAACAATATTATTACTCACACACAAATTTATACAGAGTAATGAAAGACCACCAAATGGTTGGTTGGAGTATGCATCAATTTTATAGAGTAATGAAAGAACAACAAATGGTTGCTTGGAGTATGCATCAATTTAGAGAATAAATTGTGTGTGTGTGTACATGCATTTGAAATACTCCACCAAAACCAAAATAATATCATATGTTGAGAAAAATATTACATCAAGGTAGTTTTTTTCTTCAATGAATCAAGAAAGGATTCATAATAGAAAGAATTAGCTTTCTCCTCCTCTTCCACTCATACTTCAATTCCTTCTCTAGTTCTCCACATGCTTATTAATTTTTAAAAAATAATCTAAATCTAAAATAGGATCAAGATCCATAATAAGTGGATAGGAACCATTATTTTAGTAACTAATTTGGAAAAATAAAAAACAAGATTACTTT
This sequence comes from Pinus albicaulis, assembly GCA_034641835.2. Classification (NCBI taxonomy): domain Eukaryota; kingdom Viridiplantae; phylum Streptophyta; class Pinopsida; order Pinales; family Pinaceae; genus Pinus; species Pinus albicaulis. The sequence goes on along the minus strand of CM076569.1, from coordinate 389,756,452 downwards.
TTTTCTCTAACCTAATCCATAATATTATATCATAATGAGTCCAACTAATTATTACAAAATTAAAATAATTACACGAGGAATCAAACTTCATCAAAAATAATAATATGTTTATAAAAGTTTGTAGACGCTTTTGCATGAGACTCCCTAAGAACAAAATATTCCTGGACTTTTGTTTAGAAGAACTTTAACCCTTTGTCTATAACTTGTATTTGGCTAAAAATTTTCATGGTGACTTAAATTTCCTCCAACATCCCAAGGTTCTCCATTAAATAAATGAATACAGTTTTGGTATGCTCTTGGAAACATAGCTCTCTCAATTCTTTTGGCTAATTCTTTTGAATTTGTTTGGAAGGACCTGATCCTGTACAATTGAAATCATCTTTCTTGTGCATGAAACAAACATGTGAGAATTAATTTCAATCTTTTTTATTTATCATTCCCAAGGTACTTGCTCTATTGACAGCTTCCATTTCTTGTCCAAAATATTTTGCATTATTATTTTATTCATTTGGAATTTCGAGTTTTTCACACATTAATTTCTCACTAGTTTCCAAAGCAACCTTCTCCTTGACATTCTTTTGTTGTTCGTTCATTGAATCTCTTCATTCATAACCATTTATGCCATGGATACACTTGGATGATCTCTATTTTCTACCATAAACATTTCATTGATTATCATATTCTCATATTCATTAAACAAATCTTGTTTTCCTGAAAATAAGTGATTTACCTCAATTACTAGTTCGTATTCCTTGCATTTTGCTTCATCGTTCGAAAAACCTTTTATATCCAGCTTTAACACTTGATTACTGTTTGGATCCTTTAATGGTAGAAGTGTATATAATTTTCCATCTTTCTCAAAACTACAAGTGTTTTGGTTCCCATTATGTGTTACGTCCCTATCGTATTGCCAAGGTCTTCCTAGTAGAATATGAAAAACATCCATTAGCAAGACATCATGCAGTATTTCATCTTTATAACTTCCAATTTTAAATTCTACCTTACATTTCTCAGTAACCAAGACTTGATGACCCTTTTGTAACCAAGAGACCTTATAAGGTGTAGGATGTTTTGTCTTCTTTAATTTTAACTTTCTACCATTTCAACATAGACTAGGTTATCCGTGCTACCACTATCAATCACAAATTTTCAGCACTTACCTTTTTACTTACACATAGCTCTGAACAATCTCCTCCTTTGAGATGGTTCTTTGGTCTCATTTTCTGCTTGGATCAAAAATATTTTTAATAGAAAAGATTCACCTTCATTATGATAATTTAAAACTACAACTAGATCTCCATCCCCCCCCTTTACCTCTGTCACATGAGCACCCCATTGGTTTGATGATCTATGTTCAGGATATTCCCAATACGCGTGTCCTAATTTTTCACAATTGAAACATCTAGGTTGATAATCTCTTCCTTTACCTTAGCTTTTAGAAAATGATCCACTCCCTCTGAAATCACTTTCCCTTAGTGTTTTACTACTAGAAATTCCTTCTTCTTCTTTTGGAGACTTAACTCCTTGTCTGCTGGTTTGTCCTTTATCGTCTATAAGACTTCTTCCTCTACTCATTAGTTTTTATTTTCGGGAAATCTTCTCTTATGCTGTCAAAGCTGCTTGATATGTATCTATGAGAGTTTTCAAAGGAAGTAAGTTAATTTCATCTTTAATATCAAACCTTAAACTAGTAATGTAACTTGCAATTTTTTCAGCATTCTCTTCTACATATCCAACCTTATGTTTAGTTTGTAAAATTTCTCAGTGTATTCTTTAATAGTCACGTTCCTTTGTTTAAGGTTCTACAATTTCTTAAAAATATTAATACGATAATCATTAGGTAAAAATTTACCTTTAATTTTTTCCACAATCCTGTCCCAATCTTTAATTTTGGCATTTCATTTTCTCCTTTGTTCAACTTGTACGTCCTCCCACCATAGAATGCATGTCCTTTAAGTCTAGTTACTACATACTTGACTTGCTTATCCTTGTCAAAAACCTCATAATCAAAGTATTTATCTAATGAATGTATCCAATCCATTAACTCATCAACATTCAAGTTACCTTCATATAATGGTACTTCAATTTTTGGCCTGAAAAAAATCTTGGCAAACATCTTCAACATTTTCTCTTCTGCAGTTTCGTCTATAGAAGCCTATTCTTCAACATCACTAACATCTTCCATGTGAGTTATTCTTCTTTTCTAGCTTTCATGGCTTCCATCCTCTTATGAATTCTCCACAATTCTCCCTGCAAAGTCATATTTGTTTCAGGTCTACCCGCTCGTGCTCCCCCTCTTGCTATTCCTCCTCAATCTACCATTTTAAAACAAATATTGTTGCTTCTCTTATGCTACTTGATGCTTAGGTTCTACCAAATTATTCTTCCAAAAATAATTTGCGTTAGATACCAAAGTTTACACAGTCATCCAATGAGATTGCAATCTGATTTGAAAAATAATAATAACAAACCCATTCATATTTCAAAGACTTAACAACCAACTCTGGTTTTAAGAATATGATTTCGAAGACTTAACAACCAACTGGAATCATTCACTTTAATACCTTCCAATATTTAGTTTTAAATGATGTAATATTGAATTAACAATCATAAATTAATCACGCTAGCAATTATTGAATTTCTTCTATGCATTCATGCCTACTGCAACAATATTATCACTCACACACAAATTTTTACAGAGTAATGAAATAAAAAAAAAATGGTTTATTGAAATATGCATCAATTCAAAAAGTAAATGGACTCCCTCTACATTCATTTGCAATCCTCCACCAAAACCAAAATAATATCCTATGTTGAGAATTGTTTTACATCAAGATAGTTTTCTCCTTCGATGAATCCAAAGGATTAATAAGAGAAAGAAACACCCATACCTCCAATCCCTACTAATTTATAAAATATATTCAAAATATTAAATAAGATAAAGTTTCATAATAAGTGGACAAGACCCATTAATTTAATAACTAATTTTAAAAAATCAAAACTAAGACTACGTTTTTTTCTCTAACCTAATCTATAATATTAGATGATAATATTTCTAAATTCCAACTAATTATTAAATAATTTCTAGGGGAGAGATTATTAATTATGAAAATTATTTATATATATAATATTTTTTAATTAAATTATTAAAAATAATTAATATATTAATTAAATATATAAGAAAAATATTATTTATATATAAAAACAAAATATAATATTGATAAATAGAAATATAATTATTATTTTTAATTAAATTGAAAAACAAAAAAGACATAATTATATTTCAAATAAATATAATCTTCTATTCTTATCTACTACTAATACTATTTAATATTACTTGGATGTTAATTGTTACTATCCACCTCCAAAATAAACTCAGATATATAACATTTTTTTTTCAAAATAAGAAACATAGAATAAAATTAAGAGAGTACAATCTCTGAATTGCATAGAAACTCACTTGATTTCCTAACAGAAGAAAGATTAACTTGTTACTAGAAAAGGAAGATTAAAGAGATTAAAGAAAAAAGAATTAAGATGAAAACATCAATGTGAAATTTTGAACACCTACAAATACCAACAACAAAAAGTAGAGTTTTCTTTGAATGCTGCTAGGACATTATGCTTCTTGTAATAGTGAAGGATTTGAAGATAATCAAACTGCTGTTGTAATTGTCTGATATTTTTTTCCATGATTCCAATGAAAGGATTATAAGATTCATGTTTGCATTGAACTAATTCACTCTTATATATAGACATAATTATAACACTACACTTACTTTATTATTACAAAAATCAATTTTCAATTTCTTTATTTACATAGTGAGAAAAATTATCATAACTTAGTTGCCAAATAAATCTAATAAAATTATTTTACATTTTCTATTAATTTTAGATAATTGTCAAATAAATCTAATAAAATTATTTTACATTTTTATTAATTTTCTAATAGATGGAATTGAATAATTTATCAAATCTACTCACTCATCCAGCCTTCCGTGGATCTCTTTATAATTATGCCAACTTATTACCCTTAATCCGAGATCTCAAATTGCAGAACTGGATCGTCATATGAACTACTTTGTTGTGGATATTTTATTTATATTCATGCTTGTAGGTTTTGATTAGAGCTAACACGTATTATATTATGTTAGGCCTACAATCTCCCCTATAGAGCCTACATCTAAAAATCTTAATCCGGGATGTCAAATTGCAGAACTGTATCGGCATATGGATTACTTTGTTGTGGGTATTTTACGCTTGTAGCGTGTAGGTTTTGGTTAGGGCTGACCTACGTTATATTACATTACGCTTACAATTTTCCTTATAGAGTATCTAATGTGTAACACTTATACATTTCTCCTACTTAATATCTAGACACTTCTCTTATACTAGTTCTCTTATACTTGTTTTATGGTGTTTATTGGTCTAATTACTAATTATATATATATATATATATATATATATATATATATATATATATATATATATATATATATATATATATATATATATATATATATATGACTTTTTTTTAATTAAATTGTTAAAATAAATTAATATATCAGTTAAAAACACATAGATACATATATAAAAAAATGATATAGAAAAACATAGTAATGTGTGAGATTAATTCTTAATAACTAATCATTTTTTTTTAATAATTAAGTAAAAATTCTAAAGTTTATGAAAAAATAACATAGAAAAACAGAGTACTATTAATTCTTAATAATTAATTATTGATTATTAATAATTGAATCAAAATTCCAAAAGCTAACATGTTATTGGAAAAGAAAGATTAAAGAGATTAAAGAAAAAAAATCACGATAAAACACTACTGTGGAATTTTGAACAGGTACAAATATTAATATCCAAAAGTAAAATAGTGAAGCATTGAAGATCATCAAATTGTTGTTGTAATTTCTGGATCTTCTTTATCCATGATTCCAATTGAAAGATTATAAAATCTATCTTTCTATTGAACCAGTCCACTATTATATATAAACACAGTTGTAACAATTTACATACTTTATTACTCTAAATATGAATTTACAACATCTTTATTTACATTATGGAAAATGCTATCACAACTTAGTTGTAAAAACAATAATGTGAATAGCCATTATTAGTATAGGAGAATGTAGTCTAAGTTATCATTATTATTCAAAGAAAACCAGACAACTTAAAATTAATGAACTGACTTTGACCTACCAAATACCTTTGGATTTCCTTATATCAAACAGAAACAACTTTACGACATAAAAATTACAACTTCTTTCTTTTAATATAAACTTATAAGATTTTTAAAAATTAAAATTCAATGTAAAATGAAAAGGAAAAACTTTGAATTTCTATAAAATTAAAATTCATATAAAATGATAAGAAATTCATATAAAATTGTAAGGAAATAGATATAAAACGTTCATTTTCTTAAAATTAATAAAAATTAAAGTAAACATTATTCATTTGTAGCAGTGACACCGGGTGTTGCAGTCTCTGGTGCTCCTCGAAATTTAGTGTTTCATAGCAGAGAGAGGAAATTTCGCGATTTTTTTTTGCAGCAGAGTTCAAGTGGTAGGCCTTGTCTAGCAAACCAGTGTAGGACTAGGCAGTATCTAGGCGTGGGTTCTGAAAGCACAACTAGGCAAGCAAACTGAGTCTGGGATAATGGAGAAAAACAATCCAATGATTGTTATGGGAAAGTCAAAGGAAAAATTGGTAGCGGAGAAACATAAAGAGGGAGATATTTGCTCCCATTACCAAATCAATACTCTACCTCCTCAAAAAGAGTGGAACAACTTGGGTTATAATCATTCGTTATGCCATGGGGGGCTCTCCCAGTAACAGCGGCTGCCCTGAAAAGACCATGTCACTCAGAGGGCCTGCCTGCTGTGTGTAAGTAAATCTAACTGGATTTGCATTTACTTACAATGACTATTCAACACAGCTTGCAATTAATTTGCAGTGAAGTGCTAGTTACCCTAGGTTAGAGCTTTTAGTAGGTTTTGGTTAATTACAACATTAAATTTACATCCATAGGCATGGTTTATTCTAGAATAGGTTTATAGAATTTTCATTCTTAAAAATAGAATAGAAAAGATAAGATAAGATGGATGGTGTGAATTTAATACTGTGAGAATGTTTGTTTTTTTTTTTTTTTACACAATGCAATGCAATTAAGGATTTTCCAAGGATTTTTAAGTTTTTGATATACACTTTTATATTGTCTTTACATTCTCAACTTTATTTAACCTTCCCTCTTAGATGTCAATATTATATATTTTCAAAATTATAAAATCATGTATAATTATTGTAATGAATATCCGAATTTATTAACCATTTAATTTATTCTTTAATTTTTTTTTTATTATATAAATATAGTTGTCTATAATGTACTAATATTATATATTCTCAAAATTATAAAATGACACATCATTATTTTACATAATTATTTTGATGACTATTAACATTTATCGACCATTTATGTAACATACATTTATATACTCATAAAAAAAAAATTACACTTCATCGTTTTTATCTTCAATTATAATCAAATTTATACATATGTATGTCACACTTCACTTAACAATAATACAATCATAATCCACCTGAGATGTATAGTTGTTTCACATTTTAAGAGTTGCACTATATACAAACCAAAGATTTAATCCTAAGGTTAATATCTAGCTTTCCACTTCATGACGTGAATAACTGATAGTATATCAACTTGGATTAAATGGACATATTCCTCCTCTCAGATTAATTGTATCATGTACTTTGCATTCATGGTATCTATTAAATGATTAATTATTATAACCCTATCGCTCAGCTTGATCACCCTAGTGAAATCTTGCAATTGATTCGGTTTTATTGGAAAGTCCGCTTCGTTTTGGCATTTAATTTATGGCAGACAACTAGACTACCCTCTCCATTGTCGATCTGATCGCACCCGTGATCCAATGGTTGATTTGGTTTAGGGTTTCAAGTCCTATGGTATTGACCTCCTAACCCTAACCGTTTCTTTGTCATTCGGGCGTTTTCCACTGCGCTTTGTAAGAGAGCCTTGCTGCCTCTGCATCAAACCCCATTAGGATTTTTCTCTGTGTTGATGAGGTTTTCACCTTCCATCCTTTTATTAAGTGAACCTATGGTTTGCTGTGGGATTCTGGAAAAGTAATTTATAGTAAAGCGGTTTATCATAATCAACTGTGAACATAGTTTATGTTTGATATTTTCTTAAACGTGATCTCCTCTGAAACCCATCCTCGTTTGCTTCTAAGATTTGGTCATCTTCTTGTATAAGGCCGCAGCAATGATTCGAGCCCGTCCTTCGGATGGAATCCTCACCACTTCCGTGCTTCTACAGATGAAGTCCATGGTAAAACCCTCTACTTGTAGCAGTAACTGTTTTGAGTTTGTGTAGGTTGTTTTTCCAAACATCTACAGTTATATTGACCATTATTTCTTGATGGTATTACTTGCAGGTTGTCCCTTCTGTTTCTGGCAACAGATTCTCATAGGTGAGGCTACCTTATTATTGCATCAATTTCTCCTTTAGTATTTGGGTGTGTGTAAAACTTAATTATGTAACCCTCTTTCTCCAATTTGTGCAGGTAAAACTCTTGGTTTGGCATCGTAGTGAATAATTTTCATTAAGCTCGACTTGTTATTTCTTCTAACACTTCTCATACCTGCCCATCAAGTACTCTTCTCCACTCATGTCTTGGCCATGGGACCTCGAGTTTGCAAAAGATTTGGTTCACAGTGGAGTTTTCCGTCTTGTTCTGGTTACTTTAGATTTTGAACTTCATTCTACAGACTTTACCCAAAATGGGCATGCAGTAGGCACATATGTATGACAGTTGTGTTTTTTCCTTTTCTAAACTCTCGTTCATGTGTGTTTTGCACTTGGGTCTTGGCTCATGCTCTCAGTATCTCCAAGTTTTGTGTGTAGTTTGTTAGCGAGTTTTCTGAATCCATTCCTCACTAGGTGAGGCATGCTCGGTGTGAGTCATGGTTAAGGTGGAACATTTCTTGGTCCGAAATATTGCTTGTATATAAAATGTTTAATAATTCACATCTATGGGTAATTTATTTATACCATATTTTATGTTGTACAAACTGATATGAAAGCTGGTTACCTCCAGCGCTGGTTTATATTTTCTATCTTGCTTAAATATCATTTTGGTTAACTGGATTTTCTAGTGTTGAATGTGATATTTTTGGACTTCACGAATATAAAATACTGAGAAACTGTCTATTGCTATCTTCATAATAAAGTTGTGTTCTTTCATTGATAATATAAAGGTCAATCTTTTCAATGTTCGGTTCTTTCACTGATTTAACAGTACTTTTGCCATTCTTATGAATCAAAAATAGAGTTTTCTGTATTTTATTTATTCCAATTTTAGAGTTAGAATTTAAAACACATTGTTAATTTCTTCCATATGATGTTTAGTCTTCTTTCTTGTACTCTGTTGACATATATACTTTATATAGTTTTAGGAGCGATTATCATTAATCATTGTTCTTGATTTTATTTGTATTGTTTCCATGACTCTATTATTGTAACTAAGTTCTGATTACGATGCCCTCTACAACATTCTATTATCTAATGTTCAATATTTATACAGTATTATCATGTTATACTATTAACTACATAATACTTATTTTCTGTCCATATTTTACTTTTATTTTTGTTGTTTTAACATTAAAATGGCTGGACCATTATGTTCGTGCTTTATCATAGTTGCAGAGAGCAACTAACATGGAGCCTTCACCACAAGGGCTCTGTGTTAACATTTCTCTGTCTTATAGTTATTAATGATGAATTTAATTCTAACTAGCCATCTTATTTATTAAAAAGAAACATACATAGAAACTTTTCTTTTCATAATAAAGTACTGTAAATTCTACAGATTATAACATAAAAACTGTTATTATCATTCATAAACCAAAATAAGATTCCCAGTGGTAGATAAACTTATCTGTCTTTCAATTATTGACTGATGTTGTCCTCCCTACCTCAAGAGATGAAATTACATCCTCATCTCTGCCCCATGCTCTACTTCTGAGTTATGTGAGTTGATAGAGGTTCCGGAAGAGACCTCGAGACATTCTGGTCCAGTCTTCTACTCCAGAAAATCTTAGGATTTTGAGTAATTCCACTCGCAACCACTAGCTTGGGAATTCTTCTCTCAAATTTCATCCTCCCAGTTACCGAACAGAACCCCTCTTCCTCGCTAAGATATGCCTTTATCCTTAGAGGATGGGGTAACTGTTTGAACTTTTTGTGTTCAACTACCTCTCAGTTCTTGGAATATTTTTACCATTAGTATTTTATTTTATTTATGGAAATCACTTCCATAGCTAATTTTATTTAATCAAAATTAATTTCTTCTCATGTAATAATTTTCCAAAAAAAAATAAAAAATGTCTTACTGTCTTAACAAACATAACATAACCATTAGTTTTCACTTAAGCCAGTTGTTACAACTTCCCCCTGGAAATGAACACCATCCTCAGCGTTTCATTCAAAATCTACAAACAGTTCTGGGTAAGAATCACGAACAAAACCTTCATCCTCCCAGTTAGCTTCATTCGGGCCGAAGTGCTTCCAGTGTACCTTAACCTGGGTGATGGCTCGCTTCCGGAGCATGATTTCTCTCTGATTAATTATACGTTGAGGCTCGACTAAAAACTCGTCGTTTGGTTCGACCTGCAGTCAGCAACTTTGAATTAATTTCTCATAAACTTTAATACTTCTAATCAGGTTTTGTATTAATGTCCTGCCTGAATGCTTTTCCAGTGGATTACATGCTTTGGGTCGTTTACGTATTGTTTTAGTAATGATACATGAAAGACGTTGTATACACGAATATGACTGGACAGGGCCAATCGATAAGCCACAGGTCCCACCCTCTCAAATATTTGGAAAGGCCCACAAAACCTGGGAGCCAATTTGGCACAAGAGGCCCACCTTAAAGTGCTCTTCTTTGGTTTGATCCTTACATACACATGATCTCCCACTTCAAATTCACAATAAGTCCTTTTTTATCTACATACACTTTTTTTCGATCCTGAGCTGCCTTCAAATTTTTCCTGATCTTTCTTACTTCTGCCTCCATCTCAGCTAGCATTTCTGGTTCAAGAATTAACCTGGTTTCTGGACTACTCCAATTAATAGGAGTTCGACACTATCGTCCGTATAATGCATCGAACAGACTCATCTTAAGAGATTCTTGATAACCGTTACTATACACAAATTCTACTAGGTGCAGATATTCTTCCCATCTAGTTGGTTGTTGCATTACGTACATGTGTAACATATCCTCCAAGATCTGATTCACCCTCTCAGTTTGTCCACCTGCCTATGGGTGGTAGGCAGTACTGATATTAATTTGGGTTCCCAAACCCGTAAATAATGGTTTCTTGCATGCTGAAGTAACTTCACATCCCTGTTAGATATGACAGTCTTTGGGATTCCATGTAACTTGAAAATTTCTCGCATAAATATATCTGCTATTTGCACTGTTTTATAAGTGGATTGTACTAGTATGAAATGTGTTGCTTTACTTAATCGATCCACTACCACCATATTGGAGTCATTATGCTTCTTTGACTTTTGTAACCTAGTAATGAAGTCTAGGGATATTACCTACAATTTCCACTCAGGTACTAGTATGGGCTGCATCAATTTGCCTGGATGTCGATGCTCCACCTTTACTTGTTAGCACTCCAAACATCTGTTCAAATATTCTGCAATATCTCTTTGCATACCTGGCCGGAAGTAGTTCTTCCTAATTTTTGTTAGAATTTTCTGATACCTTGGATGTCTAGAATAGTTACTTCAGTGGTATTCATTCAGGATCAGTTCCTTCAATTCCATTCGATTTGGAACATAAATCCTCTCCTTGAAAATTAGCAACCGATCCTTGCTATTTTCGTAATCAACAGATTTTTCTTGTTTTTCAGCCTCCTCTACTTGCTGCCACGTAAATTGGTTTTCAGGACCCTTCTTAGCTTCTATTTTTATTTGTTATAGAAACTTACATTCAATCTTATTATAGTACAATTCATAAACACCATAAAAATTTCTACTCAATGCATCTGCTACTCTATTTTCCTTACCCTTCACATGCTGCATATCAATTTCAAACTAGCTTAGGAAACCATTCCATCTTGCCTGGTGAGAATTAAGGTCATCTTGCTTAAAACAACTGGATAAGTTGTTATGATCAGTTTTGATTACAAATCTCTTTCCAAGCAAGTAGTTTCTCCATACTCAGAGTGCATGCACTACCGCTATTAGCTCCAAATCATATGTTGATGATCTGGGTGGATTAAACGGGTACAAGTACAAGTGGCATGAGTTAAAGGCTCAAAAATCAAAGTGTTCAAAAATATCTTGAACAAGGTTGATGTTGTAGATCTCGTCTTTCTGATTCCAACGACGTCGATGACACTCAATCCCGAGTCTGTATGAAGGAGTTAGGAGCGGTCCAAGTTCTAGGTTGACTTGATGACTGGGAAGCCTTAAGGAGGACGCAATTTGGACCAAACCCAACCACCAGATTCTAGCACACTCAGACGAGATTCTGGGTGAAATTTCCGCCTAGTTAATTTGCTTCCTTCGGTCCAAAACCAAAATTTTCAAAAAAAGGCTCATATTGTTTTAGTAAAACAATTTTATATTAAAAAAGGTGGCAGGGCCAGATATCCCTCCACCCGACCATCAAATGTGGTCCCACAGGCCGTGAACCCCATGGGAAACTCCATACATGGCACCATGTAATAGTGGGTTGGTGGGAATCGAACCCGCCCAGCCACATGGGCTAGCCCGATCCACGGGCGGCCCAACACATAACCAACTCATTAAACCATGCCCAACAGGCACTTGCCAACAACATTAAATGCGGGTGGGGGTTGCGAACTCCACCGCCACACATGACACCTTTTATGGCCACAGAGATATGTGCTGGTGGAGATTGTGGGGCGGGTTGACCAAGGCGGGCCCGACCCTTCCCAAATTCAAACAAAACAAATCCGCCCAGTTAAAAATTTTAAATATGGATTTTTAAAACAATATTTTGTTGTATGTTGGGAGGGGAAGGATTTGACTCCCTGACCCCCGCTCAACCAATTCCATTTGTTACCAACTACACCAATGGATTTTGTTGGTAATTCCGCCTACGGAATGCATATAAACTTGTATTTTTACAAGTGCGCCCAAGACAGGGAGGAGGGGAGAGCGTGCACGTAGATCAAGGATAATATTTTTTTATTGCAGGTGATGTGGAACCATGAGCCAAAAAAGAGGCAAGCGGAACCTTGATTGAGCCCAACTTTCAGGAGGGCAAAATTTTGACTTTGTCCAAATGAGACAAATTTTATGTCATTTTTGCACTACTCGATGCCACGAGTCAGATGGCGTGCTTAGTTTATTCATCTGAGTTTTCGATTTTTCAGCCAATTTTGGAAGTGGGTTATTTAGGTGTCAAATTTCCACAAGTGAGCAGTCGTTTTCACAATTTTTGACGCCACAAGATTGAAGGTGCTTTTAGTTTCAGCCACAGAGCAGCTCAGCCTTTAGCAGATGTCAGCATGAGGTATATGATGTGGATTTCATGTACTTCTTCATTTATTTCTCTTTGAGATGCATTATGTCTTGCAGATCCCAGTTGATGCATGAGTCGTGGGATCTTGCCTTGTGTTATTATTGATGTATTTTCAGCTATGGATTTGTGTCATGTATGAGATCCCTTTTATGCCACATTGGTGGGATGCTTGTTTTCATATGTGTATTTTTGAGATCCCTTGTTTTCTAGGATTGGTGGGATACTCTTATTTATTACATGTCAGCTATGGTCATACTGATAGGAGTCTTTCTTTATGTATGAGAGTTTCGTAGTGGAACATCTCTTAAAGAATTCAAGTCACTCTTGCATGAGGGAAATTTTTCCTTGTATGTCATAGGGCAACACATCCATGTACATCTTCTTCTTAAATAACATAATGCAGCGGGCTACACCATCACTGAGGCCCAAAGATGTAGTCCCTCCTGGACGAACTCCATTATCAAGTGACGTGTTCTTATGGTTGTTGATCTTGTTCATTTATGTTCCTCTTATTTACAGCTACAATTGTTCATTTCAGTTCTTTAACATCTTAATTAAATGAAATTCCTATTATCAGCCGAAGTAAAAGGTCTTGGTTAAGGGTATCCAATATTTACCCTGGATCAAGTGGTAACAGAGCATGTCTTCTTGTTGATTGGATTGTAGGCGTGAGCATTGAACATTTGCTAATTTGAGCCATGGAGAATGTCAAGGACATGTACGAAACCATGCTCAGGGTGTCCAAGAAAGTGGACATATTGTACGAGGCTTATGAAAAACAAGCAGCAGAGAACGAAGAATTGAAGACCCTCCTACACAAGGAGAAGGAGGACAAACATCAGTTGTAGCTTCAGTTGCAAACCACAACAGAAGCATGGGAATATTGGAAGCTCAACAATGAAATTCTCAAGTGGATCATGATATGTTGAAGACCCTCCTATAGGAAGAGAAGGAAGAGAAGCATTAGTTGCAGCTTCAGTTGCAAGCCACGATAGAGGCATGGGAAGGATTGAAGCGCAACAACGAAATTCTGCAAGCATATCATGATGCCTTGAAAGTATTCCTACCGAAAGAGAAGGAGGAGACACAACAGTTGCAGATTCACCTACAATCCGTGTCAGAGGAACTGACAGAAGTGAAGTGCAATGAAGTCTTACAACAACTTTCTTCATCTGTTTCGTAATCAACACCTAAGGTAAACAATGTTGATTTTTCTTCAGTTTCTTCACATGATGTTATTTCAGTTGGAAGTGTGGAGATACCCATCACAAGTACTGACATGAGACTCCTCACCAAAATGGGGTATAGAGGAGGAGGACTTGGTGTTCGTGGCCAAGGCATAACCAAACCAATGGAGGTTGTGTAGCGACCTCGTTATGTAGGTTTTGGGTACACTGATGAAGGATGTTTGAAGGACATCAAGGGAAAACAAATAATGTTGAACTCTCCAAGGAAGAGGAATTATGGGGACACTTCTTCATCATTCCATGGCAGTGCATGTTGCAGTGAAGGAACTGAGGCAAGCTCCCATCATCATGATCGCACCAGAGACCACCCCACAAGGTATACTAAGTCTCATTATTCCAGAGTGCATTTTAATTATAAGAATGTTGATAACCACGGTCATAAAATATGGCATCGTAAAACTTGTTATTTTTGTGGTTTAAATAACCATGTGATTTCTGAGTGCTGGAAGAGGATGGCAGCATGAATGAGGAAGAGGCATGAAAAGCCTTCTCCCCAACAGGAAAAGAAATCAGTTAAGGAGGTTTGGAGGAAAAAGAACTTTTGCACCCATTGTGACTGAAGTGGCCACCAAAGAGCCACATGATGAAAACTTCATCCAGAGAAGGGCCTTAAATTCAAAGCGCTCGTGCATACACAAGTCAAAAGAGTTGATCGATAAGCAAGTTTTCCACAGGGAAATGATCCACTCACTTAATAAGTGAGAAGTGGTTCTTCTAGATTATTTTTTTTTTCTAGAGATGTTAAGCTTATCATGGCCATATTTGTAAATCATTTGTTGCATTTTTATTATAAAAGTGATGATGTGCTTCCATCACTCGTTTAAGCGACCATGATATTTGTTTGGCCTTGTTTTATAAGTCGTGTGTTGGATCTCTTTCATGTAAAAGTGATGATGTGTTGCCATCACTTCAAGATGCGACGTTCATGTTTTGGTCATGTTCTATGAGTCTTCTGATGCATTTCTTTCATGTAAAAGTGATGAGGATTTTTTCCATCACTTCGAAATATGATGATGAGGTCTGGTCTTGTAATTTTGTTGAGGTATGATTTCTATTTTGTTGTAAGCTTGACCATCAAGTACATGTTATAAACTCATGGAAAGTATGCAAATATTTGGGACATTGTTGGTCACATTGAGAATTTAATGTTCGTTGCGGCTTTAGGAAAGTGTTGGAATTCTGATTCTGAAGGACGGAAGTGAAGGAGTCTTCGAGGGATGTGTCTTCTCAGACTTGTGTTGCAACCAGTTGCAGGTGTTGGCTTTGCATCTTGATTCCGAAATACGACAGATAAAGGAATCTTCAAGAGATGTGCCTTTCACACATTTGTGCCACAGCAGTTGCAGGTGTTGACTTTGCATCTTGATTTCGGAGTATGTGAGGTGAAGGAGTCTTCAAGGGATGTGCCTTTTTAAACATTTGCATTTTCACAGTTGTAGGTGTTGGCTTTGCATCTTGATTTCGAAGTACGAGAGGTGAAGGAGTCTTCAAGGGATTTTCCTTTTCAGACATTTCATTGTAGCAATTGTAGGTGTTGGCTTTGGAACTTGATTCCGAAGTACGTGAGGTGAAGGAGTCTTCAAGGGATGTGCCTTTTCAAACATTTACATTTCCGCTGTTGCAGGTGTTGGATTTGCATCTTGATTCCGAAGTACGAGAGGTGAAGGAGTCTTCAAGGGATGTGCCTTTTTAGACATCACATTACAACATTTGTATATGATGGCTTTACATCATGATTCCGAAGTACACTAGATGAAGGAGTCATGTGGGGATGTGTCTTTCAACGACATTTGCAGACAGTTGATTATATGTAAAGCTTAATGCTTTTGGAGGACCAAAAGCTCCTCAGTGGAGAGGGATGATCCAGGTGGATTAAATAGGTACAAGTACAAGTGGCCCGAGTAAAAGTCTCAAAAATAAAAGTGTTCAAAAATCTCTCAAACTAGGTTCATGTTGTAGATCTCGCCTTTTTTATTCCAACTACTCAGACGACACTCAATTCCGAGTCTATATGAAGGAGTTAGGAGCAGTCAAAATTCCAAGTTGACTTGGTGACTGGGCAGCCTTAAGGAGGATGAAATTTGGACCAAACTTGGCCACTGGATTCTGGCACACTCAGGTGAGATTCTAGGTGAAATTTTTTCCTAGTTAATTTGCCTCCTTCGTTCCAAAACCGAATTTTTCAAAACAAGGCTCATATTGTTTTAGTAAAATAATTTTATATTAAAAAAGGTGGCGGGGCTACCAATCCCACCACCCGACCAAAAAATGTGGTCCCATAGGCCGTGAACCCCATGGGACACTCCATACATGGCACCATGTAATAGTGGGCTAGTGGGAATCGAACCCGCCCGGCCACGTGGGCCAGCCCGATCCACTGGTGGCCCAACACATAACCAACTCATAAAACCATGCCCAACCCGCACTTTCCAACAAAATTAAATGGGGGTGGGGGTTGTGAACCCCACCGCCACCCAAGCCACCTTTTATGGCCACAGAGATATGTGTCGGCGGAGATCGTGGGGTGGGCCACCCAAGGCGGGCCTGACCCCTCCCAAATTTAAACAAAACAAACATGCCCAGTTAAAAATTTTAAATACCAGCTTTTAAAACAACATTTTGTGCTATATTGGGAGGGGCGGGATTCGACCCCCTGACCCCCCCTCAACTAATTCCGTTTGTTACCAACTACATCAACGGATTTTGTTGGTAATTCTGCCTACGAAATGCATATAAAATCATCTTTTTACAAGTGCGCCCAAGCCAGGGTGGGGTAGAGAGCGCATAAATAGATCGAGGTTAATTTTTTTTTATTGCAAGTGATGTGGAACCATAAGCCAGAAAAGAGGTAGGTGAAACCTTGATTGAGCCCAACTTTCGAGAGGGCGAAATTTTGACTTTGTCCAAATGAGACAAATTTTATGTCGTTTTTGTGCTACTCAACGACACGAGTCTGATGGCATGCTCAGTTTATTCATTCGAGTTTTAGATTTTTCAACCACTTTTGGAAGTAGGTTATGCAGGTGTCAGATTTCCACAAGTGAGTAGTCGTTTTCACATTTTTCGATGCCACAAGATTGATGGTTTTTTCAGTTTCAGCCGCAAAGCAGCTCAGCATTCAAAAAATGTTAGCATGAGGTATATGATGTGGATTTCATGTACTTCTTTATTTATTTCTCTTTGAGATGAATTATGTCTTGTAGATCCCGGTTGATGCATGAGTCATGGGATCTTGCCTTGTGTTATTATTGATGTATTTTCAGCTATGGATTTGTGTCATGTATGAGATCCCTTTTATGCCACATTGGCGGGATGCTCATTTTCATATGTGTATTGTTGAGGTCGCTTGTTTGCCAGGATTGGTGGGATGCTATTATTTATTACATGTCAACTATGGCCATACTGATAGGAGTATTTCTTTATGTTTGAGAGTTCTGCAGTGGAACATATCTTAAAGAAGTCAAGCTACTCTTGCATGAGGGAAATTTTTCCTTGTATGTCATAGGGAAACACATCCATGTACATATTCTTCTTACAACACATAATGCAGCGGCCTACACCATCTTGACACTGAGGCCCAGAGATGTAGTCCCTCATGGACGAACTCCATTATCAAGCGACGTGTTCTTATGATTGATGATCTTGTTCATTTATGTTCCTCTTATTTAGAGCTACAATTGTTCATTTCAGTTCTATAACGTCTTAATTAAATGCAATTCTAATTATCAGCTGAAGTAAAAGGTATTGGTTAAAGGTATCAAGAATTCACCCTGGATCAGTTGAGTATCGCTGCTCATGCTATTTTAAATTCTATGATTCATAGGCAACTACTTTAGTTTCTTGCGATAGAATTGCCCTAACTCCTTCTTACATGCATCTGTGTAAACTTCGAACTCTTTATTGGGATCAACTACTCTCAACACTGGAGCTATAGTAAATAACATTTTTAACCTTTCAAAACTGTTTTGACATTCCTTCATCCATTTAAATATTTTTCCCTTCCTTTGTAAGGAGGTAATTGGGAAAGCAATCTTTGAGAATCCTTCAATGTACCGTCAATAATACCTGGCCAAACCCATAAAGGATCGGATGTATACCACATTTGGGCTACCCTCCATTCCATAATCATACGAATTTTCTTTGGGTCAACTGCGATTCCCTCAACAGAAATAATGTGACCAAGGCACTGAATTTCTTCCTTGAAGAAATCACACTTGCTGAACTTAGCATACAAATGATGCTTTCGAAACATATCCAACACTATTCTTAAGTGCTCTTTATGCTCTTCCTTATTCTTGGAATAAATTAAGATGTCGTCAATAAATATTAGCTCAAAATTATCCAGAAAGGGGTGAAATATACTGTGCACCAGCCTCATAAAGGTTGTTGGTGTATTAGTCAATCTGAATGGTAACACTACAAACTCGTAGTGCCCATATGTGGTACGGAAAGAAGTTTTGTATATGTCTTCGTCTTTTATCCATATTTGATGATATCCCACCCTTAGCTCTATCTTTGAAAATACGATAGCTCCCTTCACTTGATCAAACATATCATCAATCTGCAATAGAGGGTATTTATTTTTTATAGTCACTTATTGAGTTGTCGATAGTCCATGTGGATTCGCACGGTTATGTCTTTCTTCTTTACAAATAACACTGGTGCTCACCAAGGGGATACATTAGGTCAGATACACCCTTTATCCAACAGTTCTTGCAACTACATCTTCAGTTCGATCAATTCTGGTATGCTCATTCGGTACGGTGCCCTTGAAATCATTGATGCTCCAGGCATTAAATCTATAGTAAAATCAATGTCCCTTCTCGGTGGCAAGCTTGGTACTTGCTCTGGAAATACATCCATAAAATCTTGCACCACGGGAATGTTTTCCATGATTAGAGTCTTTTCTTTGGAATTAGTAAAACCCACTTGAATGACATATATTTGGCATCATTTTCTCATTCACTTAGTCATTTGAGAGGCTGTAATAGGACGCATCTGTAGGGGTTTCTTTATTCCTTGAATCTCTTTATGAGTTCCATCTTTTATTCTGTAATATATAACTTTTTCCTTATAATCCACTAACGTCCAGTGCTTCTCCAACCAATCCATGCCAAGTAGCACATCATAGGATCCCAGGGGTAATATATTTACGTCCACAGTTAGCTGTTGTTCACTAATTTCCAGTGTACAGTTTAGAATTTTGGCACAAATGTTTCTCTTTTCTCCCGTGGCTAACTGTACCAGCCATGGATTCCTAAATTTCTGACTTTGCAATTTACATATTTCTACTAATTTGGGACTTATGTAGCTTAAAATTACACCTGGGTCTACCAAAATAGAAACATGTTGAGAGAGTAACTTACCTTCCAACTCTATCATCGTGGGTTGGTAATCTGCCTGACGATCTTCCAATGCTACGTTAATTTTGGGTATATTTCTGTCTACATCTCCCACTGTAGAGGCTTCTTGTAAATTGGTCACCACCTCGCTCCTCCCTTGTTGCGGACAATTCCTGTAGTAGTGAGCCTCACCACACCCCCAACACTGTAGGGATGGTTTCTAATTTTGTGCTTGGTCTAGCTTGCTGGAAGCTTCTGTGGGTTTATCTTCCACAGGCCACTGGATCCTTTGATGGTTTTTGCCAAACTATTTGCTTACTAAGCTTCTCGCAGTATTCTTAAAATTGTTGGTTCTGTTTTTGTTGAAGTTTGAAATGCCTTTTTGTTCTTTCTTTGACTGCTAGCCTTTACCCAGCTCTCCTTTTGCCTTAGATTTCTGATAGCACATTCTTTCCTTCCGGATTGCCTCGTCTGTGGTTCTGTGATTCACGAACTCAATTCGTTCCTTCATGTGAGTCAGAAAACTACTAAGAAAGCACTGAAATTTAGCCTTTTCGTCCCATAGATAAGGAACATAGTGAATTAAAGAAGTGAAATTGGTGATGTATTCATCCATCGTCAATTTTCCTAGTTTTAAATCATGAAATTCTCTAGATTTTTCATCATAGAAGCACTCAGTTAAGTACTTCTCTTTAAAATATTGTTGGAGCAAGTCCCAAGTCACATCCTGATCTTCTATGCTGCGGACATTCTTAACTTCCTCCCACCACAGTATGGCCTTTGCCCTCAACCAATAGATAGCCAATCTGGCTTTAAGATTGTTGCTATATTTGTAGACTTCAAAATACTTGTTCATATTTATCAACCATGCCTTACCCACCTCTTCCGCTTCTCCATCAAACATAGGTGGTTTAATCTTTTGAAACTCACCTTGCAGCTCCACTATCTTATTCTTAACTTCTTGTTGTTCCAACACATTACCTGACTCTGCCTTATTGTAATTTCTATTTTTATTACTTCACTGCGATTGAATTCTTTCCATTCTTTTAATGGTGTGGTCCCTTGCTTGTCATTCGTTTCCTTCGTGGATGTCTCTATCAGGACTGGGTTGTACCACTCTCTAATTATGCTTGTCCAAAAGGCTCTTGAGTATTCTTTCTTGCTCTTGCATCAAACACTCATTATCACTCCGCACCTAGGCCATTTCTTCCTATAGCTTTTACACTATGTTTAGCAGAATGCTAGTTTGGTGTTGTTGTTCCTCCAACAGTCTACTTGTTTCATGGTGTTGATCCACACTCAGCTGAATCCACATCTCAGGATTTATTTTTGAACGTGGTTGGGGTACAGGCTCCCTGGTGTTCTGGGGTGGTTGTTGCGTCGACCCCCTTTTCATATAGTCTCCTTTTATACTTTCTTAGCTATGCATCATTTACACATATGTATGCCAGAATTCACTTAGCAATAATACAATTATAATCCACCTAAGATGTATAGTTGTTTCGCATTTTAAGAGTTGCACTATAGACAAACCAAATATTTAATTTTAAGGTTAATATCTAGCTTTCCACTTCACAAGGTGAATAACTAACAATATATCAACTTGGAATAAATGGAGATATCCGTCCTCTCGGATTAATTGTTATCATGTACTTTGCATTCATGGTATATTTTAATTGATTAATTATTATAACCCTATTACTCAAATTTATCATCATAGTGAAATCTTGCAATTGATTTGGTTTTATTGGAAAGTCTGCTCCATTCTAGCATTTAATTTATGGTGGAAAACTTGACTGCCCTCTCCATCATTGATCTGATCGCACCTGGGATCCAATGATTGACTTGGTTTAGGGTTTCAAATCCTATGGTATTGACCTCCTAACACTAATCATTTCTTTTTCATTCAAGATTTTTCCACTGCGCTCTACAAGAGAGACTTGACGTCTCTACGTCAAACCCCATCAGGATTATTCTCGGCATTGATGAGGTTTTCGCCTTCCATCCTTTCGGTAAGTGAACCTCCAGTTTGCTGTGAGATTCTGACAAAGCAATTTATAGTAAAGAGGTTTATCATAATCAATTGTGAACACAATTTGTGTTTCATATATTCTTAAACGTTATCTCCTCTGAAGCCCATCCTCATTTGCTTCTAAGTTTTGGTCATCTTCTTGTCTAGGGTGGCAACAATGATTCAAGCCCTTCCTCTGGATGGAATCCTCAATGCTTCCGTGCTGCCGTAGATTAAGTCCACGGTAAAACCCTCTACTTGCAGTGTCAATTGTTTTGAGTTTGTGTAGCCTTTTTTTCCAAACATCTACAATTATATTGACCATTATTTCATGATGGTATTACTTGCAGCTTGTCCCTTCTATTTCTGGCAATGGATTCTCATAGGTAAGGCTACCTTATCATTGCATCAATTTCTCTTTTAGTATTTGGGTGTATGTAAAACTTGATTATGTAACCCTCTTTCTCCTATTTGTGCAGGTAAAACTCTTGGTCTGGCATCATGGCGGATAATTTTCGTTAAGCTCGGCTTAGTATTTCTTCTAACATTTATCATACCTTCCCATCAAGTACTCTTCTCTTCTCATGACTTGGTCATGGGACCTCGAGTTTGCAAGAGATTCGGTTCACTGTGGAGTTTTCCATCTTGTTCTGGCTACTTTATATTTTGAACTTCATTCCACAAACTTTACCCAAAATAGGCATGTCGTAGGCACATGTGAATGATGGTTGTGTTTTTTTCCTTTTTCTAAACTCGATTTCATGCGTGTTTTACAGTTGGATTTTGGTTCATGCCCTCATCATGTCCAAGTTTTGTCTATAGTTTGCTAACAAGTTTTCTGAATACATTCCTCACTGGGTGAGGCGTGCTTGGTGTGAGGTATGGTTAAGGTGGAACATTTCTTTGTCTGAAATATTGGTTACATGTAAAAAGTTTGATATTTTTCATCTATGGGTAGTTTATTTGTACCTTATTTTATGTTGTACAAACTGATGTGAAAGTTGTTTACCTCCACTACTGGTTTATATTTGCTATCTTTCTTTTTTTGTGTTGGTTAACTGGAGCTTTTAGTGCTGAATGTGATATTTTTGGACTTCACGAATATAAAATACAGAGGAAATCTCTATTTCTATCTTCATAATAAATTTTTGTTCTTTCACTGATAATATAAAGTTCAGTCTTTTCAATGTTCGGTTCTTTCGCTGATTTAGCAGTACTTTTTCGATTCTTCTGAATCAAAAATAGAGTTTTTTATATTTTATTTCTTCGAATTTCAGAGTTAGAATTTACAGCACATTGTTAATTTCTTCCATACGATGTTTAGTCTTCTTTCTTGTACTTTGTTGATAGATATACTTTATACAGTTTTAGGAGCGATTATCATTAACATAGTTCTTGATTTTATCTATATTGTTTGCATGACTCTATTACTGTAGCTAAGTTCTCAGTATGATTCCATCTACAAAATTTTGTTATCTAATGTTCGGTATTCACATAGCCTTATCCTCCTATAATGTTAACTACATAATAATTCTTTTCTATCCATATTTTACTTTTATTTTTGTTGTTTTAACATTAAAATGGCCGGACCATTATGTCCATGTTTTATCATAGTTGTAGAGAACAACCAACACGAAGCCTTCGCCTTGAGGGCTCTATGTTAACAATTCTCTATCTTACATTTATTAGTGATGAATTTAATTCTAACTGGCCATCTTATTTACTAAAAAGAAACATACATATAAACTTCTCTTTTCATAATAAAGTAATGTAAATTTTACAAATTATAACATACAAACTGTTATTATCATTCATAAACCAAACTAAGATTCCCAGTGGCAGATAAACTTATTTGTCTTTCAATTACTGACTAATTATGTCCTCCCTACACCAAGAATGGCAAGTACGTCCTTGTCTCTCCCCCGTGCTCCACTACTAAGCTATGTGAGTTGACAGAGGTTCCAGAAGAGACCTTGGGACATTCCGGTCTAGTCTTCTATTCGAGAAAATCTCAAGATTCTGAGTAATTCCACTGGTCACCACCAGATCGGGAATTCTTCTATCAAATTTCCTCCTCCCAGTTACTTAACATAAACCCTCTTCCTCATTAAGATATGCCTTTATCCTCAGAGGATGGGGTAACTCTCTGAACTATTTCTGTTCAACTACCTCGCAGTTCTTGGAATACTTTTACCATCAGTCTTTTATTTCTTTTATGGAAATCACTTCCATTAATAATTTTATTTAATCAAAATTAATTTCTCCTCATAATGTAATATTTTTCCAAAAAAAAAAAAACAAATAAATGTCTTAGTGTCTTAACAAGCATAACATAACCATTAGTTGGCACTTAAGCCAGTTGTCACAATTTAACTGATTATTTAAATATTTTTATTTGATTGTAAAGTAGGGTAAATATCTATGAATAAGAATTTTGTTCCATGTGTTTCAAATTTGTATGTGTGTAACTTATATATTAGTTATTTTTATAATTAATAATAATAATAATTTTGTAACATCTAGTAGCCTTTGTGTAAAAATGCATAGAGATGCATAGAGTTACAAAATTTACTTGCACGTAACTTTCCAATTACTTATTCCATATTCCTTCATCGACAATTAGATAAAATCTTCATTATTAGATAGTAACTTTAAAGAATAGTAAGTTACATTAATCACATTAACATAAACTTCCTAAACTTTCTGTTTTAACCTTGCATCAATTCCATGAATTTTTAATTGAGTTAGTTAATCACATACTTGATAACATAAATGCCAACACCATAAAAATGACACAATAGACAATCACATCATAGTGAGGGTGTTCACCCCTCATTCAGTGGTTGTATGAGAGTCCTTCCCTTAACCATTGTAATAAAATATTACAAAGAAAAGCTATTACAATAATCACAATATCATTTACTCACAAATATTTGAACACTATGTCTTCATGATTGGGTTATTTCCATAAATGGATTATCGTGCAGTTGACATTCAGTCAATCTGCATAGGCCACTAGCTCATTAGTTTCCACAATATTACACATAGTTTATCTTTTCCATACATTATAATTTTTTTCTTACAACTGGTACTGTCAACAAACCTTGATATCATGATTAATAGTGATGAGATCAATAACAAATCAAGAATTTTTAACACAACAATCACTCTTTTCGCTATATGCAAATACATATTTCTATAATATAATGGTTGTTCTTTTTACATGCACCAATAAATATTTTCCAAAGTATTACTCGAAATAATATAACTTCGAGAAAAATTTCAATAAAATAACAAAATTTATATGAAAGGTTCCTATGTATTCCTTTCTTCGAAATTCTTTGAGGAGGCAAACAAATCAGCACATTTCTTTTTCCAAAAAGTGCATAGTTACTTATTTTCTTGTGACTTGAGTTTCTCTTTATGAAATACAATTGCTACGATACCGAGTTGGTGAAGACAAAAAAATGCAGAGTTACTTATCTCCTTGTGACTTGAGTTTCTTTTTATTAAATACAATGACTACAATGTCGAGTTGGTGAAGACAAAAAAATGCAGAGTTACTTATCTCCTTGTGACTTAAGTTTCTCTTTATTAAATACATTTTCTACGATACCAAGTTGATGAAGCCATTGTTCACCATTAACACTAGCAAGTTGTCATTTGTTTCCTAAGTAGAGGGACCTCCCACAGTCACTCGTGATGGGAAGATAGAAACCCTTGAATCAACTAAGATCCTAATTTTCCAAACATCAAAATCTTGCGACGTCTATGCCTTTAACCGACGCATGATGCAGGAAGAGGCACACTGCACCATTTTTCTAAATAAAACTTAGGCTTGTAGATTTTCCCTATTTGGTAGGATGCAGTC
This sequence comes from Pinus albicaulis, assembly GCA_034641835.2. Classification (NCBI taxonomy): domain Eukaryota; kingdom Viridiplantae; phylum Streptophyta; class Pinopsida; order Pinales; family Pinaceae; genus Pinus; species Pinus albicaulis. The sequence goes on along the minus strand of CM076569.1, from coordinate 389,731,364 downwards.
ATAGCTATTCCACTCCTTACTCATTTATCTCAACTTCATCTCATGTGTACTTCAATTAGTAAACTATTATATATAACTCGTCTTTTCCATGTTCTCCCTAAATCTTATTTTCATAGTTATTTTAGTTTTAAGAATGTGAAATTAGTTTGTAACTAATTAATTATTTCTATATTAGCGGATTTCGAGTATATTAATAAGAGACGTCCAACATCGCATTGTGACAAAAATTGTCTGAATATGAAAATCAACCTTGGTAAACCATAGTCATCCATGCTTATTTTATGGTTCATAATATTTATCCGAGGGTTTATGTACATTGGGTTTATAATATCAATCCCTTGGATTTAATATTATTCTCTTGGGTTTATATTCGCTTGGTATTTTAGTATTAACCCTTTGGGTTTATTAATCAATGGGTTCATATACCTAGGGTATCATATCATTCATAAGATTTATAATATTAATCCTCTGATTTAATATAAATATGCTCAGTTTATAATCATGGTCAACAATGGTAAACAGTTTTCAACCATTGTTGACCATGGTCAATCATGGTCAACCATCGCCCAATGTCACATTATAAAAATATTGTCTCAATATGAAAATCAACCATGGTCAACCATGGTCAACAATGTTCCAATGTCGCATTGTGACAAATATTGTCTAAATATGAAAATCAACCATGTTAAACCACAGTTAACCATGTTTATTTTAGGGTTTATAATATTTATCTTAGGGTTTGTATACCTTGGTTTTATAATATTAATCTCTTGGGTTTAATATTATTCCCTTGGGTTTATAATCTCTTATGATTTTAGTATTAACCCCTTTGTTTTATAATATAAATCCCTTAAGATTTTAGTATTAACCCCTTTGGTTTATAATATCAATTCCTTGGGTTTATTAATATAAGGGTTCAAAGTCCTAGACAAAAGATTGTCTTAATATGGAAATAAACCATGGTCAACTCTTGTCAACAATGGTAAAGTGTTCTGAGTCCTCGTTAACCATGGTCAATCATGGTCAACCATGGTCCAATGTCACATTTTTTCTAAAATTGTATCCAACATTGCATTGTGACAACATTTCTCATTGTGATAATCAATCTATTAATGATTGTTGCAATGTTACATTTCATTTCAGTTTATCCAATGTTGTAATGAAACATTAGAAAATTAGGGTTTAATATTAGGTTTCTAATATTGTGTTTATTATTAGGTTTATAATTTTTAAGTTTAATATTGGGATTATAATATTAGGGTTTCTAATATTGCATTTAATATTAATCCTAGTTTTTGTAATATTAATCCTAATATTTATATTAATCCATTGGGTTTATAAATCCCCTAGGTTTATAATATTAATACCTTGGGTTTATTAATATCTTTGGTTTATAATATTAATAATCTCTTAGGTTTATTAATCCCCTCAGTTGATTAGTTGCTTGGGATTATAATATTAATCACTTGGTTTTATAATATTAATAATCACTTGGGTTTAGTTATCCTCTCGGTTGGTTAATCAATTGGGTTTATAATACTAATAGTCCCTTCATTTTATAATATTAATAATACCATGGGTTTATAATATTGATCCCAAGAGTTTATAATATTAATATTTTGTGTTTTTAATATTAATTCATGAGGTTTATAATATTAGACCTTGAGTTTATTAATGTCTTGGGCTAATAATATTAATAATCCCTTGTACAATATTAATCCATGGGTTCATAGTATTAATTGTTTGAATTTATAGTTTTAATCCATTTCGATTTATTTATATATATATTAATTATTGACCATAATATAATGGTAAGAGATAAATAAGTACTATTAATAATACGTAATTTTTATTATTATGTTATATATATATATATATATATATATATATATATATATATATATATATATATATGTTAAGAATGATAGATAATTAGTTTTAAATTAACGAGATACGTTTGATAATTATTAATATGATTGATATAAGCTTATTGACATATATCAATCATATTGGTAAATGTGGTTATATTAGTTAAATATGATTGCTAACGACACCGAGCTGGTAAAGACAAAAAAAAATAAAAAAATAAAAATGTAGAGTTACTTATCTCCTTGTGACTTGAGTTTCTCTTTATTAAATAGAATTGCTACGATACCGAGTTGGTGAAGCCATTGTTCACCATTAACACTAACAAGCTGTCGTTTGTTTCCTAAGCATAGGGACCTCCGACAGTCACTCGTGTTGGGAAGACAGAAACCCTTGACTCAACTAAGAGCCTAACTATCCAAGCACCAATATCTTGCGAGGTCTATGACTTAATCGACGCACGAAGTAGGAAGAGGCACACTGCACAATTTTACTAAAAAAAAAGCTTAGGCTTGCACATTTTCCCTGTTTGGTAAGATGCAGCCATAGCTATTCCACTCCTTACTCATTTATCTTAACTTCATTTCATGTGTAGTTTAGCTAGTAAACTATTATATATAACTCTTCTTTTCCATGTTTTCTCTAAATCTTATTTTGATAGTTATTTCAGTTTTATAAATGTGAAATTAGTTTGTAACTAATTAATTGTTTCTATATTAGTGGATTCCAAGTACATTAGTAAGAGACATTATGTTAACTAGATGTGCGATGTAAATATTTCTGGTAAATATGCTCGGTTGTTTGTGAATTTGTAACAGCATTATATTCAAATAATAATGTCGTCATAATAACATCTTTCATATCATTATATTTGAATGATATCATTACAAATGTCTATACATTGATAAGTGCGATTTATTCCAACCAACTCATTTAACCGAAATTATTTATTCATTCTGTTCATGAGATTAAATTGTTATAAAAGTATGAGTGTATACATTCGTGTATATGGTCATTCTAGGTTGATTTTTGACATTACGTGACTCATTCTTTAATAGAAAAATCTATAACGATCATGTACTGATTATGTTCAAGTACAGTGGACAGAATCAAAGTCACCAAATTTACCCAAAATCATGATTTTCATAATTTCTGCTCTCTGCCTTTCTTAGTGCTAAATTCTATCAAATCAATAGGAAATTCGCACTGAATCATAATAGTGTTTCTGTAAAGTTTTCCAGGCATGAAAATCCCTGTTAAAAAAAGAAAAACCTACATAGTGTGGGGATGGTTGTTACCTTATTTTGTATGACTATATTTTTGACTCGAAAGTGAAAGAATTTTGAGAATTTTGACCTTGTTTATTATTGAATTGACGGGTGCTATCATGAATCCAGATGAGAAATTGGTAAGTTTTGGTGTGGTATCATTATACACCAATATTATCATCAACTGCGTTATTGATGCCATCAATCGTATCACCCATCCGAAAACTACCCATCTCGTTGAGATATGTCTCACCTCTACTTTGTTTAGTTTCAAAGGTGTAATATTTGATCAAATCTGAGGCGTGATCATGGGTTCTCCCTTATCTCCTCTTGTGGCTAATATTTTCATGGAGGACTTTGAATCTAAGTCCCTCTCCTCAGCGTTATTCCAACCTAAGCTTTGGAAGAGATTTGTAGATGACATTTACGTCATATGGGCTCATGGTAAAGAAAAGTTGGACCTTTTCTTCCATCATCTTAACAATCAGTCTAACTCCATTAAGTTTACGATCGAATGTGAATTTGATGGAATATTTCCTTTTCTCTACGTTTTTATTACAAGAAAGGCTGGAGGTTCTTTATCCCACCAGGGCTACCAAAAGAAAACACACACTGAGCAATATCTCCATGCAAGTTTGCATCATTTCCCTGCTCAAAAGCAAGTTGTTCTTAGCATCTTAACTACCAGAGCATTTAGAATTTTGGATAGATTCCACCTTGATGAAGAAAAATCCCCCCTCCTAAGTGTCTTCCATCAGAATGGTTATGACAAGTTCCAGTGCCTCAAAGCTTTTCATAAAGCTGAAAAAGGTCCTAGAAACAAAAAATATTCTAATGATTGGGTTTCTCGAGTGAATTTCCCATTTATTCAAGGGACCACAGATAATATTGGTAGGATCCTTAAGAAACATAATGTTTCCTTAACTTTCAAGCCCCTTAACACTATTCGCGCTCTTTAATATCTGTGAAGGACCCTGTGAACCCTAAAGAAGGTAAAATTGTTTACATCATTTCGTGCTCTTGTGGAACCTCGTACATTGGTGAAAGTGGTCTATCCATTAATCAAAGGGTTTGCGAACACACGACTAACCTAAATCATGGAAGATCGTGCTTCTCTACCTTGGTTGAACATGCCGCGAAGATGAACCATCACATGTGAATAGAAGAAGCTAAGGTCGTTGCTAGGATTGATCATTTTCATCATCGTAAATTAAGGGAGGCCTTAGAAATTGAGAAAAGGTCAGTGAAACTTAATAGAGACAATGGTTGGAGCATTAGGAGGTGTTGTATCCGTGCCCTATCCTCTTAGTTGTCATTTTCATGTAGCTCCTCATGCCTCTTACCCTTTCCTTTTTATTCTTCCCTTTATTATTTCCTCTAAGTTTATGTATTGTAATTACTTTTTGAATTAATTATGTTTAATAAAAATATAAAATATTTGTAATGAAAAAGATAAATATTATTTTTTTAGAAACCTTATCGGTCCTAATTCTTCTCACCTTTTGTTCTTTTGATTTATTTCTTTATCATATATTATATTTATTTTAATAAAGATAATTATAAATAATTTATTTATGTCCTTAATTATTTACCATAGTTATTTTTATTAGATTCAAAATAAAACTTGATAAAATAATATAAAATATATTAAAATAATAATATATAGTAATTAGAAATACTATAAATTATAGATTTGGTAATTAAATAAATAATAAAATTCTTAATTTAGTGAAACTAACCGTTATACTATAATGATTAGTAAGCTCTTCTCTTGCATCTATTTAAACCTAAGGCCATGATCTCTTCTCTCATCCTATTCTGAAGATGAAAAACAATAGTTGTTTCAAAAAGCGTCGACAAAATTGGTTATGTGATTATTATCGAAAGATTTCTCTTCACAAATTAATTATTTTTAAAATAAATTACTAAATAGAAAAAAATAAATATATTAATTTTTAAATTTCAATTATTTCAATGGTTGATAAAAGATAAATAGTTTAGCCTAAGCAAATTTGAATAGGCATTGATAGTATTTATTGTTACATTAAATATTAAGATAATTTATTAGATAATAAATTTACTATTTAACAAATTAATGATTTTAAACTTACATATTAGTGTTTTATAAATTAAATGGCTGGTAAATGTTGATAGGCATTAATCTATGATAGTCATCAAAATGCTTATCTCATTATATACATGTGACACACCCAAGTAAAGAAAGTCACAAAATTAAAACTAAATTATAACTTTTTCTTGCAGGTAAATATTTTGTAACATTTTCAATAGAGTAGAGGACATATTTCCACTTGTTGATATAAAATCTATAAATTGGGTCACATAGGCCAATTATAAATTGAGAGATACAAAGAAAGAGCATGAATTAATAATATAGAAAGATACTAGATTGAGCGATTTCTCTTCCTTAGCTATGGTCCATCATTCTTACTTGAGGGGGGATTCTTCAAAGGATATTTATGAGGAGAAGATCTATGAAGCTAACGAGATACATCCTTGATTGGCTAACTTATTTGAAATTTTATTTCCATTTTTTCTGATGTGAGTAGGGATGATCACCAAATGAAATGAAGGAGAAATGCTACTCATATGAGTAGGCTTTCAAGTCTCCAATTGTGAGATATTTTTCTAATCTAAGTGTCATGTACGATCTTGTGGATTATGTTTATAATGAGTTTAGAGTCTCCCTTCACCATAATTTTGGTGTCGCCTTGATTTTCAGAAATCAATAGTCCCTCTTCCATGGATTTCATTTCTTCTCTATTATTACTCTTATATCTCATAAAACATGAATAGTTGTAAATAGGGGATCCCAAAATGATCCTTTATTATACCTCCACAACCTGCTTCTCCTGGGTTACCTTTTCAAGTCCTGTCAAAATTGCACTTTAGAACATTAAGGGGAGCATGAGGGATTGAGGAGGAGGGGATATGCATTGTATTAGGGTGAAGAGAAAGGGGAAATCATGACTCTTGGAGTAGGGAACTAGATTTTATCTTGATTAGACTAGGACCCCATTACAATTGATTCCCTTACATTATTTTGAATTGTGATCCAAATAGAGTCATGATGGAGGGAGAGATTCTTGAATATGCATTATTCTTCTCTTTCAAAATCGCCCAAAGGAGAAAGCATGGAAGGCGAATAGATATTGTTCAAGATAAGATTATTAAAATCTTAAGCCCTCCAATTGTTAATGGTGTGAGGAATACTAGATATATTGTGGTATGATCTCTGCATGCGACATTCTAGATTGGTCCATAGATGATTGGAATAGGGGAAATCATTGAATATGTGCTCTACATTTTTAGCTAACTGAAGGAAGAGACAACAACAACAGGGGCCCATATGCTTGTTGTTCTAAATGTTTTCCAAGGTTGAGGTTTTCCCTTAAACTAGAAGCCATAATATGGAAACTTTCGACCATATATATCTTTGATATATGTAACTCCATATGGAATATTTTGGAAATTCCTTGAAAGTTTCTTCTAGGCTATATTCCTCATGGATGGAAAAGGAACCACTTGTTCCATAACCCCATTACATTTTATTAACAAAGTTTGATATCTGGATGAGTTCTTGCTGGAGCTTCTGCCAAAAGTTTGATAAAGTCTCCTCCATGTGCTTGGGGTTCCATTTCATTAGAATTAACAATTGTCTCCATGTTTTATTGAATTTAGAGGCATCCTAATAGTATTTTACTTTGTGAAGGCTTTGGGAAGTCATGCAAAGGCAAAAATACATTAATTTTTTATGTTCTTGGAATTTTGAGAGTGGTTGCCATAACTCCTCCCAAAACATGGTTGTCCATCCATCACAAATTTCATAGAAGTAGTGTTGTTTTATCAAATTCATTCCTTATTTTATATATTATAAATGGAGGAGAGTGCTTGGGAGAAGGGAATTCGATGATCTTCCAAATAGGAATGTTCTTTGGATATTTTATCATCTAGATACATTTTCAAAGGTCTTGAAGTCCTTGGAACCATTTCCCTAGATCTTGGCTACTAAATGTATAGTTAAAGGTGAAGTATCTCTTAGACCCAGACCTCCCATTCAATTTGCATATGTAGATCTTATCCCAAGCTACAAGTGCCAATTTTTTTTCCAATTTTGCTCCACTCAAAAATAAAAACCAGTGGAAGATATTGATTAAGGATTGAGGAGGGATTCATTTGATCAAATCATAAATATATGGGAAAATCATGAAGAATTAATTGAGGAGGACTGCTCTTCCAACCAATTTTAGTGATCGCGAGGGTTAATTGGTTAAATTCTTGTTAAATTTGGTGATGAGAATCCCCCCCCCCCCCCCAATAAACTAATTTTGAGAGAACTATCCACAAGCGGCACTCCTAGGTAATTTGATAGCAATTTTTTGATTTGGAAAACAAACATATTTTAAATATGTTTATTCACAAATAAAGACGCATTAAAGAAAAAAAATTAGAATTAGCTCTATTTATTTCTATACTTGAGGCAAGAAGGAATTCCTATAGAATTTGAGAAAACCCTTTGTCTTCTTGAAAATTTGGAATGCCCATACCCAAAGTATCATCCAAAATTTGTTGGTGTGATAGAGGGAGATCGTCACCAAATGGAAACAATCCTTTGATTTTTTTCTTCTTAATTGTCATTTCGAATGCCTCATTAAGACCCTTCATAGCTATAATAAAGAGAAAATGTGACGTCCAATCTCCTTGCGGGATACCATGAGAGGTTGAAAAGGGTGAAACAAGTGATCAATTTAGTAAAATAGAGAAGAGGACTAAAGAGATATGACTCCCAGTCAAACATATCCAGTAAGGTCAAACCCAAAGGCATGAAGAATGATGAAGAGATAGCCACAATTGAGCTTATGAAACACCTTAAAGAGATCAAGGTTTAGAAGCATGTTAGGTATCTTGGAGGATTTCAAAGAATGAATCATTTCATGTGCAATCATTATACCATTCAGAATCTGATGCCCCTCCACATAACCAATTTGTTTTGCTGAAATGAGATGAGGTAGGATGGGTTTGATGAAATTGGCTATTATTTTGGTAATAAATTTGTAGATTACGTTCCATAGAGAAATGGGATGGAAATTACTAGGGTCCTTGACTTTGCCCTTTTTGGGAACTAAAGGAAGGAAGGTAGATTTAAGAGCTTTCAAGGTGGTTTTCAATCTTCATGATTCGTCCATTTCTTGTGAAATATCATGTATGATTGGTGTCCAACATGATTGAAAAAGGTTAGTATTGAAGTCGTGTAGTGTATGGGCCTTATTCCTAGGCACATATTTTACTACTCTTACACTTCTTCGATAGAGATTTCTCTTAAGAGAGCCTTCTTCTTCACTTTGGTAAAACTAGAGGCTAAATGTGCGAAACTATTTTGTGTATAGCTTGTGAGTGATCCAACTTGGTTAGATAGTAGCTCATTATAATAATTAACTAGCAACTTAACTTTATTTTAAATTATTATTATTATTATTATTATTAACTAGGTAGGAAATTTATATTAGATAACTTCGAAAAAGAGATACATAACTTGTTTTCATTGTGTGACCTAGTTTGCCACTAAGGAAACTAAACCAATTACATATCAAAATGGTTTTAGTCTAGTTAAAGCACTGTTTGTAATAAAAATAAAAAGGTACCTAGATACTCCTGATAGATGAACCTATCATTTAAACTGTTTATGATATGGGCTATTTTATGCATATATTACTGAAGAATGTAAGTAGGTTCGAGGCTTCATAATTGTATTTGAGTCATAATTAAATGTATGTATCAAAATAAAGATAAATAAATTTTATTATTATTGTTCTTATTATTATTATGAATTATTAAAGCATGTGTTTCTTGCTTGGGTGATCATGTTTTAGGTCAAAGTCCCATTGAGGAATTGTAGGATTTATACTAAGTCATTAGAGTTATTTTCCATTGAAAGACACCATTCTTGGGATTTTTAATTATGTAAAAATAATTATTGTTTTAGTAAAAAATGAATTTTGTCACCTCCACACCAAGTCGAACCTTACCTGTTTAAGTTGACATCAATGAAGGGAATTCAAAGTCCATAAAATGGTATAAATACAATACATTTTGATTCATTTGGAGACAATCACTCACAAAAGTTCAATATCCAAGAAGAAGCAGTGATATAGTGCAAAGTTCCAGAAGAAGACAAGGAGTTGCAGGATCGAACTCTCTAGGGCATCTATCTCTCCCATGTGCGGAATTTCTGGGCTAATACATCTAGGTCTAAGTATTGCATCAATGTTGAATTTTTGTCACTACTTCCAGGACGAAGTAATGCTTCAGGATCGTAGTGTTGCTTTTGGGTCAGAGGTCGAAGTACTGCTTCAAAGTCGAAGTGTTGCACCTAGGTCAAAGATCAATTTTTGCTGCCATTTGTTGCTAGGTCGAAGTCACTACTGCTACTAGATCGAAGTTTATACTGCATCGAATTATTTTTGTTGCTACTATTATAGGTGTTAGTTATCAATATTTTTCACTATTTGTAGATGACTATAAGATGGCTCTAGTTTTCTAAAAACAACATTCCTTGAATATTGTGAGTTTCAGAAATCTCACTGCCTTCGTTATCCTTATAAACGTTTTTTCACTTTACCTTAGTTGGTCTTCCCAAAGCCACCTTATTGCTCCTAAAAGACTCATCATAGGCTTATACCTCTCATTTTCATCCTCCTTCCCTGCCTGTGACCTCATTGCTCTATTTTTCCCTTATCAATAGACTCCATCCTCCATCTAGGGTTTCCTAGTGATGAATCATTTCAATGTCCCTTTGGGCACAATAAGTTGTAGAAATACTCTATTTTCACCTAAATATCTCAAAGTCAAATTTCAGTCAAGATCAGGTCAAAGAACCCTCCCACTAGGTCAATTAGGTTTTCACATGTTTTAAGGTCATCATCAGATGTTTCAGGCACTGCTTTTCCTTTGCTAGAATCTGGCTCAGATGTAATAGAATGTCAAGACATGGTTATTAAAGAAGGACCTAAAATATTTCTAAAGAAGATTACATCATCAGTTCAAAGTCTACAAATAAGAAAAATGAACAAAGTTTGGCACTTTTGCAGGAGTGTTGAAAGTGTGTCAGCAAAAGGTACTGATAAGGTACATTGGCTACTCCTAAATGAAGACCACTTACAGCCAAGAAAAGGGAAAAAATTTGGTCTTGTAGAGAACTGGGGTTTATGAACCTGATGGTCAAGTTAAGTTCCAAAGCAGTGATCACTTGCAGAAAATGACATGGAGAAAGCACACAAGGCCAGTTTCACTCCAAATTGTGTTTCCAAACAAATAAAGGTGAATTTAGTAAACATGAGAGAGGTTTTTGTCCATCATGGGTCTAAGAAGAAAAACCTACTTTATATTTTACATAGGTATCATGGTTTGGTAGAAAAGCGAAATCTACAGGTGCTACAAGAGGTTTGCTGCACTTCTGGAGTGACCTTGGGAAAATCAAGTTTTCTCATAACTGGAGTGTGCAAATGACTTGCTTGATGATTCAAATGACAACTAGACTGGAAGATATTTCCAATGAGCTATCATGAGTTCAATTTTGAGATGAGGAAGGCCTAAAAAAGTTGTCTGCACCAACACTCTGCATTTTTGCACCATCATTAAGCATGTTTTGACCAGTCTTGGTAGAATCAACTTTTGACAGGTCAAATCAACGCCAATAAGCAAACAAAAGGTATATTGGAAGTTAGACATGATAAGATTTCCAGTGAGCTAGTATGGGCCCAACTTAGACACCAGTAAGGCCTCCACATGCCCTCTTAAAAAATGCATTATGCCCTCAGAAATTGGCACTACGTGCTTAGAAACTGGCGCCACGCCCTCAGCCCTTGGCGCTGCACCCTCAGCACTGGCACTACGCCCTTGGATAGGAAGGTTTTCCAAGTGATTCAACCACTCAAATCATTCCAATTTTCTTCCAAACTCTTGCCAAGGGTCCTTCAAGAATTCTTAAGGGTAAGTACCATCACATACACTCATCTTCAAGCAATTTTGGTGTTTTCTTAACCAATGGAATGGAAACCTAAGATCAAACCCTAAGTTTCAACCTTGAAATCACTTTGTTCCATTGCTTCATCTTCCTAGACAGAGTGTCAATGATAAAAAGGGTAATTGTACAGTTGGAGGGTTATCATTGAGTTTTTTAGCCTCTCGCTCATTCTCATACACCTAAACCCTCACTCACTTATCCCATTCACTTGCAAAATTGTCCTTTCATTAACATCTTTCATCTCATTTCCATTTACACTATGGGGTTTTGTAAATTCAGAATTCACAATGTAGGAGGAGAGTGGTAGTGGTGGAGAGGCCCAAATGCAAAGGAGGTGTCATCACAAAGGAGGAAAGATCAATAGATTTGAACCCCTTAGTACAAGAGAGCTCATGGCATCTTCCCTTACCATTTCTTGTTTCAAGCCTGTAGGATGCTTTAAATTTTGTAAAAGGGTTGCAGAGCAGGTCCTTGTTGATTTATATGATGAGCATGATGATGAGGCCTTCAAAATTATTATCAAGCATAAGGATGCCCAAATCAGTGAGCTTCAAACCAACTTAAAGAGATATAAGTTTATCATTGCATGCTATGAGCAGGAAAATGAACACTTCAAGGCCAAGCAGGCCATCATGGAGGTTAAACTTCTCAAGGAAAAAAGAGAATAAAACAAGGTAAAGGAATTTCTTGATGAGGCCTATGAAAGGTATGGTGAGACCAATGAGGCAGAAGAAAAAGCACTAAGAAATACTTCAAGAAAAACCAAATTGCAAGCTCAAAGCTACAAAAGGCCAAATCAATCCTTGAAACCCTAACCAAGAAAAATGAAGAAAAGGAGAAGGAAAATATCAACATCATTGCTAATGTATCCCTCCAAGCCTCTAAAACATGATTAGTAAGAAAAAATCCATTTTTGGCATCTTTTTGTAAATTTTGAAATTTTGACTGTTTGGTCAGAAGAAAAAAGGGCCAAATGCAGTGCCACTGGCTCTGCGCTCTTTTTTGAGGCACTCAATGGAAAAAAATTTCACATTTCCATGTTCCTCATGCCAAGGACATCATACACAGAAAATTTTAGCTCATTTGGAGCAAAACTGGTCCTCCAAATGTGTCAAAAACCACTTAAAAATCACCTTTCTGCCCTATTTTGAGCACTGGTGTTGTGCCCTAAGTAGTCTTGGGAGAATCTATTTTTGAGAAGGATAATGGGCATGAATTGAAAAACTAGAGGAATATTTGGAAACTAGACAGGACAAGCTTTCCAATGAGCTATCATGGATCTCATTTGGACATCGGGAAGGCCTCCAAAAATCAACTGCAAAATAGGAAATGTTTCCAGAATTGGCTCTACGCCCTTGGCTTGGCACTCCGCCCTTGCCAGAAAGTCAAAAAAAGACACTTGGAGTAATTGAAAAAGAGATTTTTTGGGTTTTGAAGGAAAATCACTCCATAGTTCGCTGAGTTATGTTAGAATTTACTTTTGCATTTATTAAGTTAGGATATTTGTGCCTTGGGCGTTGCATGGTCTCATAGGACAAAATGACACTTATGTGTAATTAGTGTCTTCTAAAACCATAGCTAGGACTTTGATCCTCCTTTGTAATTTAAATACTGCATGAAGGCTTCATTATTTTTTTTGGTTGATTATTGAGATAAACTTCATAGACTTTGAGTTGTAAAGAGTTTTTGGCTTTGGAGCATTGTGGAGGTTTTGGACATAATATCAATGAGACAAGCACATTTGCAGGATTCATGAGCATGGTTAATGTTGATGTCTTTCTGATATAGTACTTGTCTTCTTATGTTTTCATTTTGTTTCATCTTTTCTCATGCAGTAGAACAAAAAGTTTAAGTTAAGAAATGTTGTTTAGAGGCACCTTAACTCTATCTAATTTCTATTGCTTAGATGTTTTCCTCTGCTAGGTCACATTAGAAAATTATTTATTGCTCTCTAGTTCCACTCAGCTTGTTTGTCTTAAGAATGATTTAATGGATCCAATTCCAAAGAGGTTTATGGTTAGCCCTGTCTCTTGGTACAACTTAAAACATTGTTTTTGAGGTCTTTTCTTTGAAGTATTGCTAATTAGGGTTTGGCTGAAGAGGTTTATGGTTTTCCCTCTCCTTTTGTCCATATTAAATGGTTTCTTTGAAGGTTTTTGTAGTTTGATTAAGGAAGCTAGGATTTCCCTGCTCTTTGATCATTACTATATGTTATCTTAAAATTTTTCTTTGCCTGAAGGTGGATTCACTAGAGAATTTACAAGTTTATTACTCTCTAGGGTTTGCTGGATTGTTGTCTTAGGATTTTCTTGGTGAAATTTGATCAAAGAAGCTTATGGTATGCCCTGTCTTTGGTAATTTCTTTATGCATAGTGATCTTAATGGCCCTTATTGTTTAAAGTATTTGTTAAAGGATTCTTAATTTCCCTTTAAACCTAATACGTTCACAATTTAATGTTTATTTCACTCACATAAGCTTCTTAGATCCATTTGGCCTTGTTAACTTTCCCTATGAAACACCCTTGACCTATTGTTGTAATTTTCAAGACCATTTGCAGAATCCATAGCCTAATGTTTTGAACCTCTCTCACTCTATCTGTTCTTCTTGACACCCAACCCAACCAAACAAAACAAACAAACAAACCCTATCATTATAACTAGCCTAAAATTAAAACCCTAAAATCGATCAAGTTTACATCTTTTATACAAATATAGAGAGAGCCCTCTTTGAGTCCAGGAAGTCTAGATCATAGGGCTCCAAAGTTGGTTTGATGTTACCCTTGTTCAATTTGGTCTGGCCAATCTGAAAAATTACAGGGACCTAACAATAGGTCGAAGATAGTGCTAAAAGGTTGTCATTTGCAAAAGAAGGAAGGCGCTAAATTGGTGATTGGAGGAAGTCTGTGTCTATGTCAAAGAGTCTTGGATTGTCTCGCAAAATTATTGAAGGAAGATTTATTGTCTAAGTTTTACCCTAGAGTGGGTTTTTTCCCTGGTTGTTTGCCTACATCTGGTGTCACTGATCTTCATATGGTTTTGTTAATTTATTGATGAACTAAAAGAATAACACAAAATATAATAAGTAAATAATAATGACACGAGTAATTATCAAGTATAAGAAAATATTTCCGCCTTTCTGATTTTCTAACATGATATCAAAGCTAAGGTGAAGAAGGAGGAAAAAGGTAGCTTGAAGATATATTGAATGGAGAATAAGGAATCTCAAGAAGTTGAATAAGGGATCATCAAAGGGGATCATATAAGGAAATAAGCTTACTATCTCCAAGGAGAATGTCTAATGCAATAAAGGGAGAGAACAAATTAGAGGGAGCATCAAATTATAGGGAATGTAAGAAAATTATCGACCTCATCCTTGAAAAGAATAAATTCCTTGATATAGTTAAAGGAAAAGTGAAGAAATCTATTGAAGAATCTAGTGATTTAGATAAAGAAAATTTTAGAGAATCATAGATATTTTCTCCGAGTATAAGGCATAAAGGATATTCTTGCCCCATACATTTCCAACATAGACTCTTCATAAGAAATCTATAAAGCCTTATCAAAATTTTTCACCATAAATAATATTTGGTCAAGTTGTGAGTCTTAAGAAAGAACTAAGGACCACGAAAATGAAAAAGGATAACATTGTGACCTCTTTCTTTGTAATAATATCTATAATTAGAGATGACCTTCAAGACATATATGAGGTAGTACCGGAAAAGAGCCAGTGATTGTTGCATTATTAGGATTTCCTCTCACTTGGAGTGCATTTGCTTCAGGGATAAAAAGTTGGCAAAAAACTCCTTCATTTGAAAAATTGTGGAATGCATGCAGTCAGGAAGAGATGATAATTTCATTAGTAACCCACAAAGATAATGAATAAGGGCAAGTTTAAAATGCTACACTGCTCATCACAAGAAAGGAAATTTAAATAAATCTAAAGGGCCAAGAAGGAAGGTAGACTTATACAAGATAGTGTTGAAAAGTGTAACTAGGTTGATCTTCATGTTGACTATGTAGTTATGTATTTATATAATAAAATGTATTTTGTTGTACTTGCTTCATGGGTTTAACAATCAAGATTTTATTATATAGGTTAATAGACTTCTTCTTGATGTCTATTAGGTTTGTTTCTTCTAGGTATAAAATATAATTAAGTGTCATATACATGAAGGATCTATTCTAGCAATATATGCTCCAAGACCTTGTGGAAGAAGGGCACATAATAGCCCTCAAACAACGCTCGAAGACAAGCTCTACACACTGTGAAGAACACCTCTCTCAACGCTGGAATAACATCTCTACAGTTGGCCTAAATCTCAGCAATGAAGTTGGCCCAATAAATGACTGTATGGTCGGCCTAGAGGCAAGGAAAATGCACTATATATACACTGCACTATGGATAATTTGAGTGAATAGATTTGTAGATTTAGCTCTGAATAGTTTTCGATATTCCAAGGACAATTACGGGTCCCAGAAGAGATAACGGTGTGGTGTAAAGACAAAAAAAATGAAAATGTTTAGAGGAGATAAAAATGCGGATTGATTTGAACAAGTATTACAGATTGCAGTAAGGAACAGAAATGTGTATTTTTGTGTATAATTATAGGGTCATGGTGCCACTATATCTACTGTCTATCAAAGAATAAAAAGGTGCAGACTTCAGATCAATTATGGATCAGCTAGAATAAGACCCTACACGAACAGTTTTGGAGGAAATCATTTGAGGATAACTCTGAAGAAGTGACATCGTGAAAAATATTGAAATATAAGTAAAGGTAAGGGTAGCAGTCAAAGTGCGGATTTGTATGAAGAATGTCCTGAAGTAAGTACACTCCCACAGTGCATGAAAAGAGAGATGTCTGAAAGGTGTGAAAAGGTGAGGAAGGTAAATATTTGACTTAGCTTCCTAACTTCAGTTAAGAGAATAAATTTGCAAGTGTATGATTCAGTCTCCAATATTTGACTAAGCAACATGAAGTGAAAGCTTAAAGATCAAGTTCTCTAGTTCCAGTGCAAAGCAGTGAAAAATGGTGTAGAAGAGAAGAATCGAGTTTGGGATCATCTAACGAGCAGTGACAAGGTCTTGGAGGCATATCTAGGTCAAGGGTCTGAGTCTTGGTCATGGTACTTGTCATTTTAAAATCTATACGAAGAATTTCTTGTGGGTTTTCCTCTCCAAGAGGGAGAGGTTTTGACTTGGCTATAGGAACCTAATTTTGTGTCTCATGTATTTTGATAATTGACTTGATGAAAGACTAAACAAAATAAATAATAGAAGACACAAGTATCTCACGTAATCTCACAAGTAATTATCAAGAAGAGAAATTTAATTAATCACCAACCCTATAAATTCTCAACATGGTATCAGAGCTAAGGTGCTGAACTCAAGGGAT
Source organism: Pinus albicaulis (assembly GCA_034641835.2). NCBI lineage: Eukaryota > Viridiplantae > Streptophyta > Pinopsida > Pinales > Pinaceae > Pinus > Pinus albicaulis. Next base: position 389,714,793 of record CM076569.1, on the reverse strand, counting down.
GCTTGACGAAAAGACAATCCGGGAAGAAAAATCAAAGTTTGGGTGAAGATTCAAATCATTTTGCAAGGAAGACACTCAAGATCATCATCTGATTCAAAGGATCATATTTTCAAGAAAATAATCTTTTCCATCAAAGATTTACATTCAATATAGTGGTAGAAGAGGATATCATCTTTTGAAGGCATCCTTTACCATCAAGGATCCAAGATCACCTAGATTGAAGTTTTCTATCTAAGAAGAAGCTCCCATCTTCTTCATGAAGGAAGTTGCTAAAGGAGAAAGTCACTTACTCAAGTAAGTATCTATGACTTTATCTAAATATTTCAAAATGCCTTGTTGTACAGAGAGCAACAAATTGGTTGGGTAATCAAAATTTAATGCATGGAAGAAAAAGATAGATCTAAAGCTAATTGAAAATTAAGTTATGGGTTTCATAGAAGGATCTACAATTAAACCTCCAAAAGAAGACATTCTTGCATATATCAAATACATGCAAGGAGACATAAGAGCCCAAAGGATTATTATAGAATCCATAAAAGACTCTCTCACTCCCTATGTATCAAATCTAAATCCTCAAAATAAATATATGATAAATTGGTGGAACTGTTCTCGAAAGGTTCTACAAAGGAAATAATATTCCTGAGATAAAAACTATACAAATTGAGAATGTCAAAGGAAGGAATAATTCCATATCTGATGGATGTTTTCACAATACAAGAACAACTACTGAAGTTGGGTGAAGTAATATATGATAGAGAAATACTCACTATGGTACAAAATGTCTTACCGAAATAATGGAAAGGTTCCACTTCCAACATAGATGGGAGAGAAGAATCCATGCCATTCTAAAGTATAGGTAAGATAGAAGAATCAAGATTGAAAGTAGGATCAAGTGTAGAGAATCAAGCCTTTGCCACCATGTTCAAGAAGAAAATAAGATTCACTGAATTTGGTCCTCAAAATAAGAAAGGGAATATGAACAAAGCATGATGCTTTGGATGTAATTATCTTGGGCATTATAAACGAGTTTGTCCTAAATTTAGAAAAGACAAGAGGGAAAAGGAAGAAGTCAATGTCTCAGATATAAGAGAAGAACCTAATGCAAATAAATCTAAGAAAGAGGACATGAGGGATCTCAAATATGATTAGGATCATCTTCTCCTTTAAGTGATTTATGTTGGTTGTTAAAATAGTATGATAGGAAGCAATGCATATTATAGCATCATTATAAAATTATGGTAGGATCTCTTGGTGTAGTATCCCTAAGGAAAAACTCCCTGATAACAATTCTGATGGAAGGCAATCATCAAGGTCAAGGTTCATCATGGAAACATAATTCTCGGATGTGATGATATATGAATAAAGAAGTTAAAGGGAATGAAGCTCTTCATTCTAGTAAATCTGCTGCAGGATGGCTTAGATGAAAAAGGTATGAGGTATGTATATATTTATATGTTGACACTGGATGTTGTTAAGTCATTTCATATGGCTACAGTTAATAGAATTACATATTTAGAAGTATGGTATATGAAGGAGGATCTCTCGGTGCACTGACATATGAAATCAACATAATATATCCTCATGGAATATGAGGTGGTTGTATATGAACGAGAAATTGAAAAAATTGTAAGATCCAGGGAATGAAGAATGTGCATAGAGGAAGAGATCATGAAATGCAACCATGTCAAGAGGTAGTTATCATCCGTAGGCCAAGAATATGTGACTAGGAGATCTCGTGGGAGGATATTTAGACTCTGACAGAAGTTTGATAAATAAGAAGACCCTTGAAAAAACATATCATTAGGAGATGTGTCATTCTGAATAAAGGATGTCGGAAGATGTCATGGTGAAATTTCATCGCTGAGGTAAATTTTGGTTTTAAAAGTTCATATGTATATGTTTATCTGGATAAATTTGTGCAGGGATGCTAATCATGAGAAAGGATGTATGACCCTTGTAGATGATTCGAAGGAAATCATCATGGCATAACAGTGAACCAGATGAGAAAGACTGATGAATCACTTTCTTATAGTGGACATGACTCATGACTGAAAGTGATGGATGATATGTGCCCTATGAAGCCAAAAGTTGAAGATTCCTCAATATCGAAATCCATGACATTGAGGGCAGGAATTCTTCATGAGTAGCTGGATTGCTGCCATAGGATGCTGGTGGTAAGCTTCTTTCTTGGAAGAAACCTGTAGCATGTCCCTCCTGTGTTGAGAGGGAGTGACCTATGTGATTCTCTATTACATGTGTCATGCACTAGACCAGGACTAATATTCGTAAGTCTTAGTGAAGGCCATGTGAAGAGAATGGATAGAAACATCATTCTGGTCTTCACCTGGAAGATAGAATAGACAATTGGGTAATCATCTGGCATTCTATACTCTTTGAGAATGAGATAGGTCATTCAAGATAAGAGTAGTCGAGGACCGATATTATTTGAGGGTTGGCTACCCAAGAGAAGAATAGTCCAAAAAGGTCATACTCTGAGAACACCTAGGTGGGGTATGTACCTTGGAGAGACAATGACTATGGTGTCTATTAGTCATGTGTCTTGCCAGCATTGTAACCCATTGTCTCGTTGACAGATGGGGTTGTTAATCAAGGCCTTTCACTAGGAAAATAATGGTTGATATGATTCTATAAAGATGCGATTACCATTCTAATCCTTCTTATGAGATTCTTCAGTTTTAAAGTGACCATGTACCTGTATGAATACCTCCCTAGTTAAGAGGGATTGTTGAAAGTTTAAATAGGTCGATCTTCATGTTGACTATGTAATTATGTATTAATATAATAAAATGTATTTTGTTGTACTTGCTTCATGCGTTTTATGAGAAATTTTATTATATATGTTAATAGAGGTATTCTTGATGTCTATTAGGTTTGTGTCTTCTAGGTATAAAATATAATTAAGTGTTATATATATGAAGGATATAGTCTAGCAATATATGCTGCAAGACCTTGTGGAAGAAGGCACATAACAACCCTCAAACAACGCTGGAAGACAAGCTCTACATATCGTGAAGAACACCTCTCTCAATGCTGGAATAACCTCTCTCCAATCGGCCTAAATCTCAGCAATGAAGTTGGCTCAATAAATGATTGTATGGTCGGCCTAGAGGCAAGAACAATGCACTATATATACACTGCATTGCAGATCATTTGAATGAATAGATTTGTGGATTTAGCTCCTAAATAGGTGTGGATATTCCAAGGAAAATTATGGGTCCCAAAATAGATAACGGTGTGGTCTAAAGATGATAAAAATGCTAATGTTTAGAGGATATAACAATGTGGACTGATATGAACAAGTTTTGCGGATTTCAGTGAGGAACACAAGTGCAGATTTCTATGTATAAGTACAGGGTCAAGGTGCCATTATATATTTTGTATATCAAAGAAGAAAAGGGTGCAGACTTCAGATCAATTGTGGATCAGCTAGAACAAGACCCTACACGAACAGTTCTAGAGGAAATCATTTGAGGATAACTTTGAAGAAGTGACACTGTGACAAAGACTGAAATAGAAGTATAAGTAAGGGCATCATTCAAAGTGCCGATTTGTCTGAAGAAGGTCCTAAAGTAATAAAACTCCCATAGTGCATGAAAAGAGAGTTTTCTAAAAGGTGTGAAAAGGTGAGGAAGGTAAATCTATGATTTACCTTCCTAACTTCAGTTAAAATAATAAATTTGCAAGTATGATTCAGTCTCCAATATTTGACTAAGCAACATGAAGTGAAAACTTAAAGACTGATTTCTCTAGTTCCAGTGTAGATTGGTGTAGAAGAGAAGAATCGAGTTTGTGATCATCAAAGGAGCAATGAAAAGGTCTTGGAGGCATATCTAGGTCAAGGGTATGAGTCTTGATCATGGTACTTGTCATTTGAAAATCTATAAGAAGAATTTCTCGTGGGTTGTCCTCTCCAAAAGGGAGAGGTTTTTGCCTGTCTCTAAGAGCCTAATTTTGTGTCTTGTGTATTTTTATAATTGACTTGATTAAAGACTAAACAAACTAAAGAGGAGAAGACATAAGTATCTCAATTAAGCTAATAAGTAATTATCAAGAAGATAATTTGAATTAATCACCAGCCCTCTAAATTCTTAACAGATAGAATGCTGCCAGTGTCACAAAATGCACGTCACTATAAAATTGATTGTCCTAACAATCCAAAGAATAAGAAAAGGAACATGGACCAAGAAAATTTTTCCAAAGAAGGATCTCCAAAGAAGAATAAAACCGAATAATCATAAATAAGGGACTTACACTACTAAGTCATTTTCTCTAAGTTTCAGTTGCTTTCATTTGTAATTTGAATTTATAGTATTTGTAGGTTTAGCATGTTTTGGATTTTTTTTTTTGACTTGTTTGTATAAGGTTAGAGGTCCCTTGAGATTGGATTAAGAGGGATCCCTCACTAATTTCCAAAGATAATTATCTTACTCCTTGTATTATATTTTCATGTTTGGTTTCCTTTATTTATCTAGGTTTGTTTGTACTAGGTGTTAATTAGATTCCTTTATATTTTTCTTAGTTTAGGAAATCCTTCTTATTTGCTGAAGTATTATGAAGAACAACTCACAAGACAAAGCATTGGAATTACAAGGTTTTTTAAGAAACAAAGGTATGACTTAGACAACAATCTTTGTTCTCTTCATGGTAAATGTATATTCATTATTTTTGGTAATTTGTACCACTTTACTAACATTACTGTGTCTATCTCTCTTGAATCATAAATATTCTTAATCAAGTGATTAATATTTAGATAAATCTACCCTCTTGATATATTTGATAATTCTTGTATAACCCTAAAAAGGTTCTATATAAAACCCTAACTTAAGGGTATGTCGATAATAATGTGAGTAACCCTATCCTACTTAGGGTTATTGGTGAAATCTAAGAGAATGTTATTTTTTGATGTTTGAAGTTTTGATGATGTCATGTTTGGGGTTTTGGTATGGTTATGGAAACCCTAATATTTTTAGGGTTGGATGGGGATGTATGAAATCCCAAACCTTTGTGGTTTTGGAAAATTAGGGTTTATGATAAAAACCCTTATATTATCTCGAGTGAGATCTGAAAATAGTTTGGATAAATTGTTATATATCTCAAGAACCTCCCACTCAACTAAACAAATAAATAATCTAGCTTGTACTTGACAATTTGCAGAATTTATGCTTAAAATTGGTGTATGATTTTTAAATGTTTATGTGTCTTAAATTATTTTTTTATTGCTGAAATTTAACATGTATAAAAAAAACATAATGCAGCTATAAAAAATTCAAATACAACAGCAAAATTAATCTAAGAGTTCACCTGAAATTCATGGGCTATGACTCCTTTGAGCTTTGTCACCTTGACTTGGCTCTTTGGGATTATGGTAAGGTTTCTTTTAAAAGTTCCACACTTAACTCCAATGGATACTAAACTGTTCCAAAGGGCTGAGAATACCATCAATATCCCTCTCATGGTTTTCCAAACTTTGCAAACAACTTTAGGCTGCCTTAGACATGATTCCTTTAGTCGGTGCATTGAGCTACACTGAGCATCTTCAGGGCACTAAATCCTTCAAAATTCTATTTCTGTCACTGAAACCACACCCGATATATCTATCACACATCAGACGCCGAATATCAACTGATAAATTTCTCACAACGAGCATTGCATCCCCAAGCTAGGCCTTCCTCTAGGGTTTGCCTAGGGCTGCCCAAAACTTCACATCAGCTTATCGAGCTCTAGAATTTATCAAAATGTTTTGAAACCACTTTAATTAGTTCCACAATGTCTCAAATATTCAATATATACTATTCATTCATCAAAAATGGCCTCCGGATGCTCCGGTTTCACCTCCAACACCTGTTGGCACCCCCTGGTACTAGGGTCACTAAAAACTTCTCTGCTAGGTTTTCAACCTCTAGAAGTCCTCAAAGCATTCTAAAACCTCTTCCATTAGTTTCATAATTTTTTTTTACAATCAAGAATGACTACTGGCTAGCTGCATATGGTCTCTAGCTGCTCTGGCTAGGCTCTATACTGCTGCTGGCAAAAGTTGGCACTGATAGCCCCTAGAACTTTATTGAAGCTTTTTGGCCTTCAAAGGTTCTCTACAGGCTCCGAAAACCATCTCATCAGATTCATAACATCTTAATTATCCAATTTTGACTATTGAATCTCTCGATAAGGCCTCTATCTCCCCTGGCTAGGCCTCAAACTGATTCTGCCTCCTCGTGGCCCTGGTGGCTCCTTGAACTTCATGGATGTAAAAACCTGCTTAGAATCTCTCTGATGGATCTGAAACCTACTCCATTAAGTCTATAAGGTCTTAGATAGTTGAAATTGACTATTTCACTCTTAAAATGGGCTAAAATTGAGTGAGTTATGACCAAAACAACTTTGGACCAATTTCCTCCACTAAATGTGGGGCAACTGCCAGTTAACTCCACTAAAAGTGGAAGTCTGCCTAATTTTGGGAGCGCCTCCAAAATCTCCACCATATTAAACTCCACTTAACTGAATTTTAATTAAATATTAAACCTAGGATTAGGCTCCTTAAGTACACTTAGAATTTAGCTCCCTCACTGGTCACATGATGAGGTTCCATGGGAGGAGGGCTAGCCCCTCTGTTCTCCACCGGACCCACTCGGCATTCAAAGTGCAATAACCTCTTCATACGGTGTCTATTTTTCGAACCATTTAAGTTACTAGAATCGGGAAGACGTGAGCTACAAAACCATCCTAGTTTCAACCCAATCCTGTAAATTTTAATTTTGAGCTAATCCTTAGGTCCTTGATCCAGTTTTGATCACACCTCCCCATTGGGAATCTTTTGGACCCAAAAATACTGATAAACTGATCTATAAAGTAGATGAGAGTACAATACCCTCTTTTTTTCAGCCTCCAAACACTTTCCTTGCATGGCTAGTGACTTTGAACCACAACTAGAAAGAAATTGACACTTCCCTTCTTGGATGTGCTTGTCCTCCTGTCTAGAACTATCTTTCTTACACTCACACAGAAATTTCTGGCAAGAAATTTGCAGAAGGTAGTAGATCATTGTTGGCTTGATCAATGATCCAAGGTGGCTCAAACAAACGAGAGATTATAGCATAAAATACATGCATACAACTAGATTTTGCATATGTACAAAAGAGTATGTCTTACTGTGTTAAGAAGTCCATCCACTTCATACCAAGCCACTTCCATGGCGAATTTTTCTGTTGCAACTCATCTTCATGCGAAACATCCATTCTTACTTCAATAATGGAATCCTTGGTTCCACCTTCGCCTATCTTTTTTTCCTCTTGCTACATGTGCTTGGGACGACTAGTTGGATGCAAAGTCCAACATTGGGAAACAACATGTCCCTTCTTCTGGCAATATGTGAAAATCTTATGCACTTTGTTTGAAAGTTTCCTTTTCTTCATCTGCTTCCTATATGCTTTGTTCCTCATCAAACATCTCGAAACATCATGGTTAAATCGACCACAATATGTACAACAAATATTTCTTCCATTTAAGCATGAAAAATTATCATGCCTTACGGAAACACAATCAAATTGATCATGGGAAGATTTATACCTCTTGTGCTACTTAGCATGTTCATCCTTTTTTCCTTCATGAGGAGATGAACTAGTAGAGGCTTAAGCTTTCATTTGTATACTAACAACATCATTCTTGTCTTGAAAACTGTCTGAACTCGCATGCTTGCCATAAGCTTCATGTCTACCCTCTTTTTGTTCCAACAAAGGCTTAAAGCAATGGCAATCATCTTGGAAACAAACTTTACATATTTGCATACTTGAAATTGGAACAAAATTTCTCTTTTAAGTAGCCTCACATGCCTTCATGGCTTTGAAGTCTTCACCATTAAATTGCACATAACCAAGACCAAGGTTCTTGGGTCGTTCCTCAACCAAAATAGGATCAACCATGCCATGTGCATGCTTGCCTAAACCCTTACCCTCATAGCCCATTTTAATCATTAACTTGGACCCTATACCTCTCATGTGGTTTTTGAAAGAACCAACACATCTTTCTGAAGAGGAAACTGAAGTCAACTTAGAATGGATTGCCTCTTCCTCACAAATGTTCTTGGTCAAACCTTCTTGAGCTTGGTGGAGCTGCATCTCCATATCATGAAATATTTGAAGAATTTCTTCCTTATCTTGCTTCATGGCAAACAATTTCTCACGAAGTTCAGTGCTTTCTCTTCTATCCTCAAACAGAATCAGCACCATGTCCTTCAATATAATAAAGTCACGCTCCATATCTTCATCGAAGAATATTTTGAAGGAGGAAACCTCACTTGTAGAAGTTGTAATTATGATTTCAATGGACAAAAGTAACTTCAACAAAGTTCACAAATCTTTCAAAACAAATGACAAATATTTTTTTAAGAACCAAATGGCTTTAGAGACAAACTCTTATTCAAGCAGCCATACAACAAACAAACTCCAAGAGCTTCTTAACAAACAATCATCAAGAGGGTTTGTGTTCCAAGGGTGACCTTGAGGTCCTTTGAGGTAAGGAAGATGCCTTTAGCCCTCTCTTCCTTATTTTCCTCTCATGGACTTAGCTAATCAATAGTTATCGCTTCACCTCTAGCAAACTCAAACAATAGTCAGTTTGAAAACAATAAAACAATCAATCTTTTACACTGTTTAAACACCTTTCAAGTTATATAAGCAAGCTATTGCTATGTCAATCAAGCAACTTGGCTTTGATACCAGCCTGATCTAAAAATGGTCTGGATAACTTGTTGTATATTTCAAGGACCTCCCACTCAGCTAAACAAATAAATGATCTCGCTTGTACTTGACAATTTGCAGAATTTATGCTTGAAAGCGGTGTATGATTTTTAACTGTTTATGTGTCTTAAATTCATTTTTTCTTGCTGAAATTTAACATATATAACATAAACATAATGGAGTAGTAAAACATTCAAATAAAACATCAAAATTAATCTAGGAGTTCACCCGAAATTCGTGGGCTACGTCTCATTTGAGCTTTGTCACCTTGACTTGGCTCTTTGGGATTATGGTAAGGTTTATTTTACAAGTTCCACAGTTAACTCCAATGGATACTGAACTGATCTAAAGGGCTGAGAATACCATCTATATCTCTCTCATGGCTGTCCAAACTCTGCAAATAACTTTAGGCTCCCTTAGACACGTTTCCTTAAGTCGATGCACTGAGCTACACTGAGATTATTCATGGCACTAACTCCTTCAAAATTCTGTTTCTATCACTGAAACCACACCTTCTGTATCCAACACACATTAGACACCAAATATCGACTGATAAATTTCTCAAAAAGAGCACTGCATCCCCAAACTAGGCCTTCCTCCACGGTTTGCCCAGGGCTGCCCAAAACTTCACATCAGCTTCTCGAGACCTAGAAGTTCTCAAAATGTTATGAAACCACTTTCAATGGTTCCAAAATGTCTTAAATAGTCAATATATACTATTCATTCATAAAAAATGGCCTCCGCCTACTCCCGTTTTGCCTCTAAAACCTGTCGGCACCCCCTAGCACTAGGTCACTAAAAACTTCTCTGTTGGGTTTTCAACCTCTAAAAGTCCTCAACACCTTCTAAAACCTTTTACATTAGATTAAAAATTATTTTTATAGTCAATAATGACTATTGGTTCGCTGCATATGGTCTTTAGCTGCTCTGGCTAGGCCCTGCACTGCTGCTAGCAAAAGCTAGCATTCATGGCCCCTGGAACTTTACTGAAGCTTTTCAGCCTTCAAAATTTCTCTACAGACTCTACAAACCATCTCATAAAATTCATAACATCCGAATTATCCAATTTTTACTATTGGATAATTGGATAAGGCCTCTAGCTCCCCTAGCTAGGCCTCAAACTAATTTTGCCTCATGGTGGCCCTAGTGGCTCCTTGAACTTCACGGATGTAAACACCTACTTAGGAGCTCTTTGATGGCTCTGAAACCTGATCCATTGAGTCTAGAAGGTCTTAGATAGTTGAAATTAGCTATTGGCAGTTCAAAATGGTTGAAAATTGAGTGAGTTATGACCGAAACAACTTTGCCCCAATTTCCTCCCCTTAATGTGGGGCAACTACCAGTTAACTCCACTAAAAGTGGAAGTCCGCCTAAATTTAGGAGTGCCTCTAGAATCTCTGCCATATTAAACTCCACTTAACTGAAGTTTAATTAAATATTAAACCTGGGATTAGGCTCCTTAAGCACACTTAACATTAAGCTCCCTCACTGGTCACGTGATGAGGTTCCATGGGAGGAGGGTTGGCCCCTTCTTGCTCCACCGGACCCACTCGGCATTCAAAGTGCAATAACTTCTTCATACTATGTCTATTTTTCAAACTGTTTACAGCGCCGGAATTGGGAAGAGGAGACCTACGCAACCATCTTGGTTTCAACTCAATCCTGCAACTTTTAATTTTGAGCTAATCCTTAGGTCCTTGATCCAGTTCCGATGAGTGAGCTCCTTGCAATATCACCCTAGTTGTATGTTTGTCCATCTGATCAAATTTATCATATGTCTAACTTCATTTTTATGTGTTGGATATATGTTTTTATGATATGCTTGTGCATGATTATCAAATCCTACATATATATGTGTGTGTGTGTGTGTGTGTGTGTGTGTTGACCTAATTGTTGATGGTTATAATTCCTAGGGTTTGTAATTAAGCCCTAGTCAAAGTTTTATATTCTAAGATGATATTGTTTACCCTTAATGATGAATCTAGGGTTTGAAACAAACCCTAGTAGAAGATAGTCATGTTGTTGAAACTTTAAATTGTGTTATGATTAGTTTGATTGTTAAGGCTTATTGTCTCATAGATGGAATCTAGGGTCTGCATTAAATATTAGTAGAAGTCTAACACATTCTAAGGCTGTTAGATGCATTGTCGAATTATACTTGATTGAATTTTTTCTAGGGTTTTTAATATTTTATAGAATAATTTGTCACGTCTTTGAAATTGATATTAAAACCATAGATATAATGTGATTGATATCTTGAGTGAGCTACTGATGTGATTTAAGATTTGTAAAAAACCTAGGCAAGGATTTGAAGTATAAAAGTATGTGTCTCTTGTTGATTATGAACCTAACTAATGTTAGGTATCTATTGTCTAATGTACAATTCTTCCATTATTGTATGATTTTGATAATTTTAACTTCATGCTTCCGCAGATTTGGTTGTAACTCCTATATATGTTATGCATGTATATAATATTCATGGTGAATATGTTTTTAAGTAAACTTGATTTGATTGATAGGCATGATGTAGGAGGATGATCAAGATAACTTTGATAAGAAGGATGGAAGCCATGAAAGATTATCCAAATTCATAAAAGGAAGTTGACCTCCCTAACTTAAGAGGGAGCCTGAATAAAATAAAGGGTATATCTCCCAAGTTGAGAGGGAGGGCATATTATAATAATTATGGACACATTTAACTAAGAAATTGGAGAATGCATTTTCATGGTGTTGTTGAAAGAAGCAAAGCATGATCTCGTTGTAGAATATGTTGTTGCATGTGAAGTAGGAAAGGAAGTTGTATGGTTGAGGAAACTTTTGTCAAGATTCTTTGGGAAGTCTCTAATTCCTACTGTGATAAAGTGAGAAGCAGCATCAATTTGATTGAAGACACTAAATGTTTTTGTTTACTTATGTATATTTAAAATTTTGTTACTTATTTGGTAGTGTTTGTACAGGTATATCTCGCAAAGTTTTGATAGCATTTTTTACATGCTTTTTGTTTCTGATTAGTTTGATCGAGAGAGATTTGTTTTTTTCGATTTATTTAATCAAGGAGGATTTGCTACCGATTGGAATAATTGGGAGCATTGAGTATTTGTGTGTGATACACATTGCGTGGGAAGACATCTAGTTGGAAATCTGTGTTTATGTTTCAATCTTGAAGTAGGGAGGGTGGCGTTGGTCATAGAGATCTAACTTTGTATTATGCATCTGGATCCCTGGGTTTATGGTTAGCATGTAAACCTGATGGTGCCAAGTTAGGATGAAAGCTTTAAATGATATTATTCCCAGCTTGATATATTTCCCTCATCAGAAATCTAGTCAGTGGCACCATGAGTGCCTAAATGATTTGAGGACTTTGATAGGTTTCCCTAGTGAATAATCTAGCCCATGGCATTGCGGCACATAAAATATTCATGTTTCATGTGTTTTGAGATCTTCCTTGTACTTGTATATGTATGTGTCATTATTAATACCGCCGTAGTTAAGAGGGAGCCTTGAAGAATGTAACTAGGTTCGGTTTTCATAATTGTATTTGAAGCATAATGAAATATATTTATCAAAAGAAATAAAAAGAAATTATTATTATTATTATTATTATTATTATTATTATTATTATTATTATTATTATGACTTATTAAAGCACGGGTTTCATGCTTGGGTCATCATTTTTTAGGTCAAAGTCCCCATTGAGGACTTCTAGGATTTATATTTAGTCATCACTATCATTTTCCATTTAAAGAGACCCTTTTTGGGCTTTTAAATTATGTAAAAAGAATTATTTTTGAGTCAAAAATGAATTTTGTCACCTCAACACCAAGTCAGCCCTTACCTATTAAATTCGGCCTACATGAAGGGAAGTCGAACTACAAAAAATGGTATATATAAAGTGCAATTCAATTCATTTGGAGAGAATAACTCACACAAGTTCAATATCCAAGAAGAAGTAGTGAAAAAGTGTGAAGTTGCAGAAGAAGACAAGGAGTTGCAGGATCAAAGCCTTTAGGGCATATATCTCTCCCACATGTGGAATTTCTAGGCTACTGCAACTAGGTCTAAGTACTGCATCAAGGTTAAATTTGTGTTAATGCTTCCAGGTCAAAGTATTGATTCAGGATCGAAGTGTTGCTTCCAGGTGAGAGGTCAATGTACTGCTTCAAATTCGAAGTGCTACACCTAGGTTGAAGATAAGTTATTGCTGCCAATTTTTACTTGGTTGAAGTCACTATAACTACTAGATCGAATTTTCTCCTGCATTGAATTGTTGTTGTTGTTGCTATTATTCTAGGTCAAAGATAGTACTGAAAGGTTTTCATTTGCAGAACAAATAAAGGGCTAACATGGTGATTGAAGGAAGTCTGTGTATAGGTCAAGGAGTCTTGGATTGTATCATGGAACTATTGAAGGAAGAGTTGTTGACTTGGTTTTTCCCTAGGGTGGGGTTTTTCCCTGATTGTCTTCTTACATATGGTGTCTGTGATCTTCATATGGTTTTGATAATTTCTTGATCAAATAAGAGAAGAACACAAAATATAATAAGTAAATAAGAATTACACAAGTAATTATGAAGTATAAGAAAATATTTCGGCCTTTCTAATTTTCTAACATATATAGATCTAATAAATTTCTATGTAAATAGGAAAAATTCTTCATCTCACCAACTAATCAAAAGGAGTGTCTATCTGAATGGTGATAGGTGGCTTTTTTTTTCACTCAAGGCTATGGAAATCCAAAAACTTGTTATGTAAATAGGGGAAATGTTTCATCTTAACAACTAGTGAAAGGGAGTGTCTATCTGAATTGTGATAGGTGGATTATTGTTTTCACTCAAGGCTGAGAAGTCCATGTTTTTTAGTGCTTAGGCCAACCTTGTCACTTTTGCATCCAACTTCCTAGCATGTTTTTGAGTGTCGTCCATACAAAGAAATATCACTCGTTCTCCTTTTGATCTTTCAACCAACATTATTCCCATTGTGGTTTTAAGTTGCCAATATATATATATATATATATATATCTTGTGTTTGACCGATTCAAGTAGCACTTTTATCAACGACCCAACGGTTGACTTTCTCTATAAGCTATTCATTCAAGAAAAATATTTGAACAATTCTTACCTCCCTTTCTGTAGCCATTTATGCCTAAGAAGAGGAGGGACCAACTCCATTGCGACGATTCATTCTTTGAGCTCCCCTTCCTTCATCCGTATCATTAATTTTGATAATATCAAAGTAGTTGTAGATGGAGAGAGGGAGACAACACTTAGGCTTAGAGTGCACTAGAAAAACATGAGAAGGTAACTTAGGATAGAGTGATTTTCCTAGTGCTAGAAGTCAAAAGGATATAGAATAGCCCAATTGGATCTAAAGACATAGCAGATAGATCTTCTTGGATTTAAGAAGAGGTGCACTTGGAAGAAAACCACCAAGGCACTATCTAGGGGTCTCCAAGAAATAAACCTAACTTAGGGACCATAATACGAAGAAAAGGGAGGCTTAAGCTCAAAGCGAGTGTCCACCCACAAGAGTCAAGGACCATTGTAAAGATAGACAACAAAAGCCACAGTAGGATTGAAAACAAGCTAACGTATGGAGCGAATGTAACCTAGACTAAGCCTAAGAGAAAAGGCTAGAGCCTATAAGTTAACTAGCAAGGAAGCATTGAAAAATAAAGTGAGTAGAAACAATCCAAGCTAGAGATAGGGAAAGGCTTCTACCGAGAAAAGCAACATCAAGTATGCCATCAATCAATAGTTGAAAATAAGATAGGAAAGGAAACTATTGATGAGAATGATCTAGAGAAATGTTATAGATCAAACTTGTTTGGAGAGGAGTATTGACGCAAATGAACCCCACCTTGCTCAAGATATACCTTGCTCTCAAAATGATTAGCTAGTACTTAACCGCTCATTGGTTTTGTAGATCACCTTCCCATGTTTTCTTCGTAATTATCCCCCTTCCGCTACACTGGTTGTTCCTTTGTGCTCGCCTGACCATGGTGGCGATGCTCACACCATGCATAAAGCACATTGATTGCGAGGTGATGAGAACCCACTTTCCCATATGACGAATCTCAGGAGAACCCATGCCCATTACTGTTGTTGCATCTCATCACTCGCTGTAAAGATTTTAATTTATTATTACTATTAATACTTATAAAAAAATTTAATATATAAATTACATATAAATACATTTGAAAAGACATGTAACAAGAAAAACATATTGACACTTGTGGACATAACATTTTTTATAATTAAATTGGGGTATATATATGTGTGTGTGTGTGAGAGAAAATTATTATTTTTAATTAAATTGAAAAGTAAAAAAAAATATAACTACTTTTAAAATAATATGGTTCTTTATTCTTGATTGTTATATAAGAAAAACATAGTATTGACATGTGTAAATATAAATATTTTAAAATAAAATGAAAAGAAAAAAATATAACTATCTTACAAATAAATATAATTTTATATTCTTAATTACTACTTTAAAAACATAACTATCCTAAAATAAATATAATTCTTTATTTTGGAATGTTTCCATAAATATTCCATAATTAAGTGCCTCTCTTTCATTAAATTAAATTAAATTAAATATTCCATAGAAGAATTAAATATCTAATAATACTAGAAAACAAACACCTATCAAGCTACCTAATTATGACTGTGTAAGGAAAAATATAAAACATCGCTTTCAAAAAATTAATAAAAGGTAAAATAAACATATCATATATTCATTTGCATTAGGGACACATTTCGATGATGCGGAAATGGAAATTTCACAGGAGGAGAGAGGAAATTTCGCGGAACTTATTTCCATCAGAGTTCAAGTGGTAGCCTTGTCTAGCAAACCAGTGCCCATCACAAGAGTTCTGCAGGCATGCTATGCTATTTGGGAGTGGATTCTGAAAGAAAAATTAGACAAACAAAAAGAGTGTAAAAAATCGGGACAATGGAGAAGAAACAAATCAACGATGGTTATGATGTGCCCATGGCAAGGCCTGTCACTGGTAAATTCCAAGAAAGGATGGGTAGGCTTCCCCGAAGCGGGGAAACATTAAAAGGAACATCTTGGGTCAAAATACGTTGAGTTTATTGATTTAAATATTAAGTGGATCGTAGGGCAGCCTGCCCTATTGAATGGTAATTGTGAGTTAATGTAAGTGGACTACTCTCCTCACACCGTGATTAGTGAATTGGCGGATTTGAAGTGTGTAAAAGGTGAGATGTTTGTGGGTTGTGATATGGTTAATATATTTAATATTCTTTTCTGTATAGAGGTTTAATTTGGTGTAGGTTTAGATGTTTATATTTTTATTAAATCAATACATATATCGTTGTTAATATACTTTTAGATTAGAAATCTAAAAAGAACTCAAAACAAGTGATTCAAATATGATTTTAACAGCACATAATTAATTTAATTGTTGGAGATAATTTTAATAACAAATAATAAATATAATTCTAAAACTTAATTCAAATTATTTTAAGGAATTATTAATTTTTATAAAATTAATAATATATGTATGTTCATTATTATGATTATTGTTTGATTAGATGGGAAATACATCTCTATTTGATATTTTTGTGTGTTTTAGTTTAAATATATCATTAATAATTTTAAATTAGAAAAATGAAAAAATAGAATTAACTGGTTTGTTTTTAAATAATGATGTGTAATTTTATTGTTTGTAAGAAACATGATATTATTGAAAGATGTGTGGAATTTTTATAATATTATTTCATTTTTTATAACTTCTACAATATTCATGATTTTTGGATTGATGTAAATGGTAAAAATTATAATTCAAATACAAAATTGATTAAATAAAACATGGTATTATTAAAAGATCTATATCTTGGGTGATACCATTTTAGGTGATATGTATTTGTGAGTTTTATTATAATGATTTTATTAATATAAAAAATTATATCATATTTCAAATATTAATTACTTTTTATACTTTATAATACTTTTAATTAAAATATATAGTGATAAAAAATTACCAAAAAATTTTATTAGCCTACAACATGGTAGGATAATTATTGTCCCTTTAGTACACCCCAATTACTATATATTATTTATAGCGAAGATTTATAAAATAGTATTTAAAAAACCCAAAAAACAATAGAGGGTATATTTATCTCTTTCTTGTTAATCTCCATTTTTTCACTTTTTATTAAAATGTGAACTTTTAAATTTCTCCCAATAATTGTAGTTGCTCCAACACTTTTGAATTTCACTCTTTCGAGTGTAGAGGAGGAATATATATATATATATATATATATCAGAAGAGAAAGAGATGAATCCTTTCTTGTCATTCTATAATTAGAAGAGAAAGGAAAAAACTACAATCTTATAATCTTGTAAAACTTTAACTTTAACCTTGTCTTTTAGCTTTTATCTTCTCCAACTTTAACTTTTATCATTTCTATAATCCTTTCAAACATTAAACTCTCTTTTCCTTGGAAAAATTTCCCCATATTTTAAGTATAATATAATTTTTATATAAATATAATTCTTTGAAACTTTAAACTATCATTTTTATTTCCAATACATTAATTTAAAAATATAACATAACTATTCTCAAATTTATGATACATCCACACTTAAATTTTTCCCCTTTTATATGGAAAACATTTATGTTTATAATTATGTTTATAACAAAGAAACAACTCCTAGAGCTACCACTATGTACAATTGAAATATTTTACGCTGATCCACCATTGCCACCTCCTTCAATTATTTTGCCCATTTTATATGGAAATAATTTATTTTTGTAACAAAGAAATATTTCTCCATCCACATAGATTGGTGTATACAAATTTCTATTTTCTAATTAAAAAAATATTAATATTCCATTTGTCAAACTTCACATATTCATGAGAAATTAGCACTCTTTGAATTTCTCCTTTTCTTCATGGTAATTATTTCTTTAGACATCATGACATTTATAAGAAATGGATATCAGAATTTGTATGAGAATTTCTATTTTCTAATTATAGAAATCTCTAGCACTGCAGTTGGGATTCAACATGAACTTTCAAATATATAATAGATTTTTTCTGTAGATGTTGGAGAAACCAAATAGAAAAAGAATGATAACTTGAGGATGCATCCTCTAATATTACCTAATAATTAAAAATTTTCTGATAAGGAATGCCTCAAGGAGAATGGGAGATCTTAAGACCTAGAAACCATGAAGGGAAACGTTGGATTAACAAGGAATACATGGAGTGTATCACTAGTGCATTGTGAATGGAAGATAATGTAGGGAAGTAAAACAATTTCAGATTTGATTAGAGTTGGACTGGAAATGAGTGTTGGTGTTTAAAGGAAAATCACTATAAATACTCAGTAGGAGATAGATGCAAAAGAACTAATTAAAGTTATTGTTTTGAAGGGGGCACAAAATTTTCACACACTAAAAAATGTGCATAAAGAATGCATAAAGAAAATCAAAAAGTAAGTAACCCATCCTGGATCTGAAGTGAAACTTTTCAAAGAAAAGAAGAAATATTTGAATTTCACTATTCCAAAACTAGTCTTTAAAGAAAATAGCTCTTCACATCCAACTTTTGTTCACAAGAAAATACAACACCATATGGACATAATTTTTCCTAAAGTGACGCATGAGTCAATCATCCCTACATGTTCCAATGAGGTTTAGGAAAAATACCAACTCTTGGACATAAGTTTTCTTCATAAACTTGACTAGAGGAAGGGGAAAAAAAATCTTTCATAGCTCAAGGAGCATATCTAAGACATTCAAGAAATACTTGATAACAGAGGGAAAGAAACATGCTAAATATTATACATCGAGTACGGAAAATGGCCAGAATGAATCTCAATATGAATTTAAATAAGATCATGTTTCTAATGAACATCATAGAAGAGGGGAGGGATCTCTAATTTTTCTAGAATTAAGGGATCGCTTGTTGAGAATTCTTATGCTTCTTGATGAAAAGAAACATATGAAACAAAACCCATATGGAAGAGGTGTGGTGGAAACATACAATTGAATATGGAAAATCTATTTTTTCTAGTCAACATGACATAAATAGGGGAAAAATTATTAATTGCGCACATTTAAGGGGCCAGTGACAATTGTTTGTATCAAAGTCAAGCATACCGAAGAAAGGAGACATGGTGAATAAAAGTTGGCCACATAAACTGGTGCATGAAAGTTTATATTTTCTAATTAAAAAAATATTAATATTCCATTTGTAAAACTTCACACATTAATGAGAAATTAACACTCTTTGAATTTCTCCTTTTCTTCATGGTAAATACTTCTTTAGACATAATGATGTTTATAAGAAATGAATATTAGAATAGTGTATGAGAATTTCTATTTCTAATTAAAGAAGTCTCTAGCATTGTAGTTGGGCTTGAGCATGAACTTTAAAATAGATAATAGTTGGTTTCTGTAGATGTTGAAGAAACCAAACAGGAAAAGAGTGATAACTTGAGGACACATCCTCTAATATTGCCTAATAATTTAAAATTTTTCTGATAAGGAATGCCTTATTGTGAATGGGAGATCTTAAGACCTATAAACCATGAAGGGAAAAGTTGGAATAAGAATGAATATATGGAGTGTAGCACTAGTTAATTGTGAATGGAAGATTATGCAGGGAAGTAAAACAATGCCAGAGTTGATTAGAGTGGGCCTGGAAATGAGTATTGGTGTTTAAAGGAAAATCACTGTAAATATTCAGAAGGATTTAGATGCAAAATAACCGATTAAAGTTGTAGTTTTGAAGGGGGCACAAAATTTTCACACACTGAAAAATATGCATAAAGAATGCATTCATGCTAATTAAAAATAAATTCACAAAGTAAGTAATCCATCCTGGATCTGAAGTCAAGCTTTTGAAATAAAAGAAGAAACACTTGAATTTCACTATTCCAAAATTGGTAAGTAAAGAAACTAGCCCTTCACATCCAAATATTGTTCGCAAGAAAATCCAGCTCCATGTGAGCATAATTTTTCCTAAAGTGACGCATGAGTAAGTCATTCCTACATGTTCCAATGAGTTCCAGGAAAAGTACCAACTCTTGGACATAAGGTTTCCTCATAAATATGACTATAGGAAGGGGAAAATAACTCTTTCATAGCTCAAGGAGCATATCTAAAACATTCAAGTTGTACTTGATAATAAAAAGGGACAAAAATGGGCTGAAAATTATACATGAAGTATGGAAAATGGCCAGAATGGGGCTCAATATGAATTTAAAGAAGCTCATGTTTCTAATGAACATCAGAGAAGAGGGGAGGGATCTCTAATTTTCTAGCATTAATGGGTCCCTTGTTGAGAATTATTATGCCTCTTGATGAAAAGAAACATATTAAACAAAACCCATCAAATATGGAAGAGGTGTAGTGGAAACATACAATTGAATATGAAAGATCTATTTTTTCTAGTCAAGATGACATAAATAGGGGAAAATTTATTAATTGTGCACGTTTAAAGGGGTTAGTGACAATTGTTTGTATCAAAGTCAAGCATACAGAAGAAATGAGAGATGGTGAAGAAAAGTTGTCCACATAGATTGGCGTATGCAAATTTCTATTTTCTAATTAAAAAAATAATAATATTCCATTTGTCAAACTTCACATATTCATGAGAGATTAGCACTATTTGAATTTCTCCTTCTCTTCATCGTAAATATTTCTTTAGAAATCATGATGTTTATAAGAAACAAATGTTAGAATAGTGTATGAGAATTTCTATTTTATAATTAAAGAAGTCTCTAGCACTACAGTTGGGCTTGAACATGAAATTTCAAATAGATAATAGCTTGTTTCTATAGATGTTGGAGAAACCAAACAGAAAAAGAACGATAACTTGAGGATGCATCCTCTAATATTTCCTAATAATTTAAAATTTTTCTGATAAGGAATACCTCAAGGAGAATGGGAGATCTTAAGACCTAGAAACCATGAAGGGAAAATTTGGATTAAG
Organism: Pinus albicaulis; assembly: GCA_034641835.2. NCBI lineage: Eukaryota > Viridiplantae > Streptophyta > Pinopsida > Pinales > Pinaceae > Pinus > Pinus albicaulis. The sequence goes on along the minus strand of CM076569.1, from coordinate 389,694,069 downwards.
AAGGAATATATGGAGTGTAGCACTAGTGAAATGTGAATGGAAGATTATGTAGGGCATTAAAACAATGTCATATTTGATTAGAGTGGGCCTCGAAATGAGTATTGGTGTTTAAAAGGAAATCATTGTAAATACTCAGCAAGAGATAGATGCAAAAGAATATATTAAATTTTTGGTTTTGAAGGGGGAACAAAATTTTCACACATTGAAAAATGTGCATAAATAATGCATTCATTCTCATTAAAAAAAATTCACAAAGTAAGTAATCCATCTTGGAACTGAAGTGAAACTTTTGAAACAGAATAAGAATATTTTGAATTTCACTATTCCAAAAGGGGTATGTAAAGAAACTAGCCCTTCACATCCAAATATTGTTCACAAGTAAATCCAACATCATATGGACATATGTTTTCCTAAAGTGACGCATGAGTAAATCATTCCTACATGTTCCAATGAGGTCCAGAAAATGTACCAACTCTTGGACATAAGATTTCCTCATAAACATGACTGGAGAAGGGGGAAAATAACTCTTTCATAGCTCAAGGAGCATATCTAAAACATTCAAGCAGTAATTGATAATACAGAGGGAAAGAAATAGGCTGAAGATTATACATTGAGTATGGAAAATGGCCAGAATGCAACTCAATATGAATTTAAAGAAGCTCGTGTTTTTAATGAACATTGGAGAATAGCGGAGGGATCTCTGATTTTTCAAGCATTAAGGGGTCCCTTGTCGAGAATTCTTATGTTCTTGATGAAAATAAACATATGAAACAAAACCCATCAGATATGGAAGAGGTGTGTTGTTAACATACAATTAAATATGAAAATCTATTTTTTCTAGTCAACATGACATAAATAGGGGAAAATTTATTAATTGTGCACATTTAAAGGGGTCAGTGAAAATTTTTTGTATCAAATTCAAGCATATAGAATAAATGAGACATGGTGAAGAAAAGCTACCAACCTTACAACAAGCCCTAAAAAGGCATAATGTTGAATGTGTAGAATCCATTTTCCCTGATACACATGAGAAGTGAAATGAAAAATCATGGAATTTGGAAAATGTCATGAAGCTTATCTCAAGTTCCATTCATTTATATATGAAGTATATGGAAGAATAAAAGTAGGCCAATGGAGACTTATCAGGAATATATGATTATTTAGAAGGAAACGATGTTGACAAGGCTATGGAGGACCAAATAGCAGAATTAAAAAAAGAAGAGGACTCTTCAGAAAAGGGGTTAGTCAAGGATTTTGGAATCTATATGAGCTACATTATCTCATTGATTCAAGGAAGCACTCAAAAAGAGACAAACAATAGTGATATAGAGATAATTTATTTAGAAACAAGAGAAAGCTAGAATTATAGCCCGAGATAGAGTTATGGGAAGAGAAGCATTCCAATTGTAAGGAGGAGGCAGAGTTCCATGAGTAGTATTTCACTCAACATAATTCTCCACCACTTATTTTGGAGGAGTTGGAGCCGAGAAAATTCCTACTACTTCATTAGTTAAAGAAGACCCACATGAGAAAAGAAGAAGAGATTTCGCAATGTTATTTGCATTTGGCATTCAGTCACTCTGATCTTTTTTGTCTAGTAGTCTCTTTACCTCTACCCCTTAAATTCAATTACTTAGAAAATACTAGAAAAAATACACTTACCTATTGCAATCAGTTCAAAAAAAAGGTATTACAAAGGGTCACCTGGGGAGGAATCTATTATTTAGAAGATTGGGAAAATAATATCCTTTCAAAACCAAAATATACTATCACGAGGGAAGGGAGTTATTACATTTAAAATATGTTCCCATTCTTGTCCCTAGAAAATTTGATTGTTTCTTTTTCTTTTATAGGATAATAAATGATCTTTAAAAGGCATTAAGGTCTTGAATTATGATCCTTGAAGAAGTCGTTAGATTTCCTGAGTATGAGCTGATTTTTTCTTCTTACTTTTGGGTCTTGATGATGTTTGTTATTCTAATTGAGGTGAAAAGTTCTAAAGAAGTGGAATATTGTCCGTTGAAAGAGGAATTATGGCAATATGATTGTAGATAATTTATTAATATAAATTTATCTGAACTGAGATTAATTAAGCATCCCCAAGGGTTATAAAAGGTCAAATGTCCCTTATCCGTAAAAATTGACGATTAAGATAACTCTATGCTCTATGTTCAAATGATAGGTGAAGGTGTATTTAGCATTCTTAAGCTTCTTAGTAGTCTCTTATGAAGTGCAACCTGTCATAGTGATAAGTTTTTATTCCATTAAATAATTCTAGTTGTAATACAGAGTCAGAGTTCTAGGAGTAGTATCAGAGGAATTCAACATTGCGAATGTGATAGAAGCGAATAATTTCTTAGAAGGGTGAAGTCTGCCCAACCTGGTCATAAAAAGAAAGTGCATCCTTCATGCAGGAAAAAAAAAAAATGCACATTTCGTCATACAAAGGTCTTGACTTTGGCCAAAATGTGTCATCCATTATGAAAAAACACATCTTACATGCAATTCATAACAAAGAAGTTGTTCCACATCAATTAACCAAGATAGATATTTTGATTTGAGGTCCACTGGTGCATTAAACATAAATCTCTACCCCTTATTCTAGAGGAGTTGGAGCCGAGAAAGTACCTACTATCTCTTCTTTCATTTATGATATTCTTTCCTATACCAGAGGCTTACAACGTTTTCTTTGCAACATGTGGTGCAAATTCCAGTTACTAAGTGGATGGTAAGGATTTATTCTCCATCTAATTTTAAAATATTTTTAGTTGTTTACACCGATTAAACATTAAGATTTATTATACATTTTTTTTGTTCTTTTAATTAATTTGATTAATTAAATAAAAAATTATATAAACAAGAGTAATATCAAATGAAGTCTAATTTTTTTGGAATGTGAGATTTATAAAATGGTATTGACCTATAATATTGCAACAAAATTTATTTATGAATTAAAAATATTCTTGAGATAAAATAAGTTTATCAACCATTTAATTTTATTTTTGTATAAATGTAATATCCTTATGTTTGTAAATTGGTCACACGATTATATTTAAAATAGATAATTAGTTTTTTTTGTCTTAAATTATTTATTCATAGTAGGCGCAAGTATTCTCTTCAATGGTCTGGTAAATGAAAGTCTACTTACACAGTAAATCTAGTGTTCAAACACAGCGAACAGTGAAGTGCTAATTAGCCTTTAACGTTAAACCTTTTCATGGCCGGTTTGTGAATGGGTCTCAGTTATATTACATTACAATTGAATTTGAGGTGGTAGTTAGTGAGGTGATTATTTTGTTTAAATAAATGTATTTATTTATTTTATTTGAAATTTTATATGGAAAAAGTCTATTAAGATTGTCATTTTATCAACGCAGGTTGGCAATTAGAGTTTTTAATTATTAAATAGTTTTGTTTTTGGGTTAGAATTTGGTAAATATATAAATGAGTTTAATGTTCTAAAAACCATTTTTATATTACGTGATTCATTCTTTAATAGACAGATCCATAATGACCTTGTATAGATGATGTTGAAGTATAATGTACAGAATCGAAATCACTAAATTTACCCAAAATCATGATTTTCATAATTTCAGCTCTGTGTCTTTCTTAGTTCAAATTTCTAGAAAATCATCAGAAATTCGCACTTAATCATAATAGCGTTTCTATCTCTTGCCTGAAAGTTTTCCGCGCATGAAAATCTTTGCCTTTCATAGTAGTGAATTGTATAAAATTATCAGAAATTCGGACTGAAAGTTTCTGTCTCTTGCTTGAAAGTTTGCGGGGCATGAAAATCACTGTTAAAAAATGCAAAAACTACATAGTGTGAGGACTTGTGTTATTTTGTTTTGTAATAGTCAATGATCTCTGATAGGGTGTAAATATGAGTTTGAGGGTTATTTTAATTATATATATTGGAAATATTTTGGAAATTTGAAAGACTATGTTGTTGTTAAATTGTCTAAATATTTCGGTCACATAATGTTACAGAACAATGTAGAACAATGTTTTGAGTTGGAAGACACTCCGTGATACAAGACAGACAATATTTTGTGTTGGAAGACACTCCGTGATACAAGTAAGACAGTATTTTGAGTGGCTTGAAAACGCTTCTGCCGGTTTTCACTGTCAACAACGTTGTTACCATGTCAAGGAATACTTTTCTTTCTCTGAGACTTCTGGGGTATTAAGGATTGGCGGACATCTGGGACCTGTCAGATGGTTTGTTTTTTTCTTCTATCTGGGGGACTTGGCAGATGGCCATTTTTCTTTATCTGAGAATCCTGGGGTATTTAGGATTGGCGGTATCTGGGGGACTTGGCAGATGGTCATTTTTCTTTATCTGAGAATCCTGGGGTATTTAGGATTGGCGGAATTCTGGGACCTGTCAGATGGTATGTTTTTTTCCTTCTAATACTACTGGGGTATTATGCTGGTCAATGCAGGGACCTGTCAGATGGTATGTTTTTTTCCTTCTAATACTACTGGGGTATTATGCTGGTCAATGCAGAACCATCGCCTACTCCTGCCAACAACCGTTTTGTTGCCAGCATTGTTAGTTGTATATCTGGCATCTGGGAGGGTTTTTGGGATAGGTGGTGGAGTTCGCTGGTGATCTCCAGGCCATGCAAAGACATTGGTTTTAAGATGTGCCATCATTGGTGGCGCTGCAACGGATGTGTGTGCTGCTGTTTGGACCTATGAGTTCTTCAGGTATGCAAGGGCTGCATTTACAGTGGTGGGTTGCTTCTGGTGTGTGTTTTCCTTTTTCCGGCTACCTGATTTCTTTTTTTGGCCGGCACCGGAATTGACTTCTCCGGGCATTTAGTGGTAGGTGGCTGTAGTTACTCCTGTGGGATGGCACAAGTGCAGTGGGGACTCCATGATGTGGATCTGCCATAATTGTTGGATTTTCCGGACTGATCTGAGGATGGTCAAGAGATCCCGAATCGACATTGATTTCGCTTCCTTAACACCGGAGGGTGGCGCGGGCTATTACTTGGACCTATACTTTGTGTTTTTTGGTCAAGAAGAAGTAATTCCCCACCTACTTCTTCAATACTATGTATCTCCTTCACATTGAATTCTTGGTGGTACATATGGACCAGAAGGCTAGGGGTCCGTTGGACTGGCGGGAGGACATACTATCCTCTGACCTGTCTGCGCAAGAGGCCTTCATTGCGGCAACGCTCCTTGCTGAAAAAAGTTGTGGCAGGATTAAGTCTCCCGGGGGTACTTGTCCTCGACGTCCACAGATACCACTGGTGGATCTAACTAAACTTGAGAAGGGGAAGGCGCGTCCTGGTAATCCCACTCACATCTCTGACATAGATCCTTCCCACAACCAACGAAGGAGAGGCACTCGAAGGCGGAGAGATAAGGGCCGAACCGCATACAGACCTGCTCAGGATGTGAAAGAGGTGGTATTGGATAGTAAGGACATTATTGATAGAGTTTGTAGTCTTCAAAAACGTGCTTTGGTAGGCAGATGGATTTATGTTGATTCAAAGGAAATAGATATGTATGAGTGGGCACAGAGGTGCTGGGTCAAGAAAGTAGGATACATGCCAAAGATTAGCATGCTAATGGGGAACTGGTTCACAGTACATTTCATGCACGAACATGACTGCAGCAAATTCATGGACAGGGTGTGGGTTTCTGGACGTAGCTATCTTCAGATCATGCCATGGTATTTGGGTTTTGACCCTCTTGTGGATGCTCCCCGGGGGAAGTTTTTGTGGGCAAAATTACCTGGCCTCCCGCTTGAATATTGGACCGAAAAGGATCTCACTGCTATTGGGAACTCCATTGGAACGACTAGGTATGTTGATCCAAGGAGCGTGGGTATTCCAGACAAGCGCGTTGCATGGATATTGATTGAAGTGTCCTCAATGCATGAGTTGGCGGGAGATCTAGAATTGGTATGGGATAGAAGACGACATAAGCAACGTGTCGATTTCTGGGGCATACCCTATCGTTGTCTATGTTGCCACAAAATAGGTCACCTACATCAGGAGTGTCCTTACAGATTCTCAAAGCTGAGGTGGAGGCGCAACTACAAATTATCGAAGGGGACTGGTTACTATACGTCTTTATCAACCGAATTGGACTCCACGGGTAAGTTGCTTTCATCTCCAAGTCAGCTGAAGGAGGCAAATAGCTGTGATTATAACATAGGTTCTGATGTTCCTGAGTATTGCTCTGGTGCTGTTGGCCTCGGGATGTCCACCCCCCCTCCCCCCAAATCCTCTCCTTTGGTCGATACCCCTGCTCGATGCCGATCTGCAAACTACTTCATACGCCCTCAGTCTGGCAAAAGCCCGAACACTGCTGTGGGATATCCTACACATTCCCTTATTGCCGATTCCCAGCATGGGAATACTCATCCTCGGATTTCCATTATCGCCCCTTGCACTAACAGTGGCCCTATCGGTGACAATCCCCTCATCGCATCTCCCTCTATGCCCGCATTGGAATGGGCATCCCCTTACAATGACCAATCCCACACCACTGACCAGCCATATGATTCACCCAAGAATACTATTGAGAGTGATCTGGACGGACTTTTAAAGAACCCGGAGCTGGACCTTGCGACATTGACTGTCTTTGACAGACAGAACATTGATAAATCCCCTATTATATCTCCGAGATCTGCTGCAAACATTACAGTCCGTAAAACTGCTAAATCGAGATCCAAGCACTTCAGAGGGAGAAAGAAGACGAAAGAGCTTTTTAGGGGAGAAATCTTAGACCTTCGGGAGATTCCCGTCATGGACTTAGAGACGGATTGGGCTCTTAGAGCAAGCCGCCCAACCAGAGGTGAGACATGACCTCCATACTGTCTCTCAATATCAGAGGGATTGGCGACCCCTCAAAAATTAGCCGCCTCAGGGATTTGGTTAGGAACCATAGACCTTCGATCATATTTCTTCAGGAAACACTCTCTCCCCGGAAATCTGTAGAAAAGGCCATCTTTGAGATCTGCCCAGGATGGAAAGCTACTAGGGTAGATTCGGTGGGCAGGTCGGGTGGTATTGCAATTGGCTGGGATATACAGATTTTCAACCTTGTGGCATATAAATTTTTTGGTGGCATCTTACTATATGGCACATACAGGGGGATTAGCGAATAGGTGGCCATCATAAACCTATATGCACCCTGCAGTTTAAAGTCGATATTCTGGAACAGATTGGATAATAGTGGAGTACTAGATCTGAAATATCTGATGCTGATAGGGGACTACAACGTCGCCCTCTCAGTGGAAGAATCTTGGGGAAATAAAGCGAGAATGGACAGGGTCGCTGACAAAGTTTTTCACATCCTGCATGGCCGTGACCTGGTAAATATCAAAGCAAACCCTGTTGTTCCTACCTGGACTAACCGCAGGTATGGTGATGAGTACATTGCTAAGGTGCTGGACCGTGCTATGGTAGGCACTGAGATGATTAAGATCTTGGGACATATGTGCCTATCGGTCCAGCAATCCTCTCTTTCGAACCACATGGCCATATGTCTAACATGGCGGCATGAAACCAGCAAAAAGGGAGGCCCTTTTAAATTCAACAGGGCATGGCTCACGGACCCTAACTTCATCAAACTGGTCACCTCTTTTTGGAAGGACGCTGGGATATCGACCTCGCACGACCTTGGGCTAGTTGAAAAGTTGAGATCCTTGAAAATCTCTGTCAAAAAATGGGAGCGTAATAAAAAATATGCACAAAAAAAAGAATTGGCTGAGATCACAGATCTCATAGCCAAGGCTTACGAGTTTACATTAACCCACCCTCCAAATGAGAAGCATTATGAGCATTTAAAAATACTGGAGGACCGGAAGATTGAGCTTCTTAAAATTGAGGAGATCACTTGGAAGCTAAAAAGCAGGAAACGGTGGCTCAAAGAGGGTGACCTAAATACAAAGTATTTTCATGCCTATGCATCCAGAAAAAGGGCAAAAAATGCCATATGGAACATACACAACAAGGAGGGATCCATCATTTCTGATGAAGATGGGATCAGGAGGGCGACTGTTGACCATTTTGCGGATTTTTACAAAGAGAATGCGAGGATCATAGGCCAAAGCCAACAGTGGGTAACTAATCACCTTCCTGAGATGTTTGACCAGCCAGCTGCAAAGGGGCTTATGAAACCCATTTCTAAGGAGGAACTACTGGAAGTCCTTCAATCATTTGCCAAGGACAAAAGCCCTGGTCCGGACGGATGGCCGGATGAATTCTATATCGCCTTCTTTGATCTTATTGGGGATGAATTACTGGATCTGATTGAGTCGATCAGAGTTAAATGCCACATTCCAGGTGCCATTGGCGCAACCTTTATAGCACTGATTCCGAAGTCTTCGGATCCTATCACCTTCTCGGACTACTGCCCCATTGCACTTTGCAACGTCTTGTATAAGATGTCCTCGAAGGTGATTGCAAATAGGTTAAAAGCTACACTCTCTAAGTGGATCTCGGACGAGCAATATGGCTTCCTAAATGGCAGATCAATACATGATGTTGTGGTCATTGCCCAGAAAGCTATACACACTATGCATGACCAGAAGCAGGCTGGCATTATCTACAAGGTCAATCTCTACAAAGCATATAACTCTGTAGACTGGTCTTTCATTAGACTTGCACTCTACAAAATTGGTTTACACTTGCCCGCCATTAGATGGATAATGGCATGTATATGCACGGTACGTTACAGTGTCATCATCAATGGTTTTCCATCTGCATTCTTCAGTGTCGGGCGTGGGCTGAGACAGGGATGCGCTCTGTCTCCGCTCATTTTTCTCCTTGTCATGGGTGGTTTCAGCCGGTTGATAAACAGAGCTGCACAGGAGGGACACTTCACGGGTATGCTAGTATCTCCACAGGTCAAGATTACCCACTCTCTTTTTGTAGACGATTTATTGGTATTTGGTGGCATCTTATGCAATGACTGGATCTTTCTTCACATGATACTGGACAGATTCGGTTCTTCTATGGGGCTCATCATCAACAAATTTAAGTCTAAACTTCTATATGTGCACGGAGAGGTGGCGGAAGTACACCACATTGCAGAGATTCTGGGAGTGAGCGCAGCAAAGATAACTGATGGTATCACCTATTTGGGCTTCCGAATAAAGCCCTATGCATATGTGAATAATGACTGGGAATGGATTTTTGAAAAGTACAGGAACAAAATTTCAAAGTGGACAAACCGATGGCTTACTTTGGGAGGCAGATTCATCCGTATACAAGCTGTTCTATCACAGCTCACGGTATATTGGGGCCATTTTTTTCTTCTTCCTGTGCACATTTTCTTGAAGATTAACACCGTTGTGGCCCATTTTTTATGGTCAGGAGTGGGCACTCAAAAAAAATACCACCTCTGCAAATTATCAGAGATCTCCCTTTCTAAGGAGATGGGCGGGTGGGGTCTGCTGGACCTGCGGTCTTTCACTTTCACCTTATTGTCTAAATCATTGTGGAGGGCACTGACAGGGAACGACATTTGGTCGAGCATCATGGTGGAAAAGTATCTAGGCACTAGATCGCTGGAGATATACATTCAGGGGCCTATTGCCCCACACAAGCGGACCTCAATGATATGGATAAGCCTATCTAAATGCCGGGAGATTATCAAAATGAAAGTGATGTGGAAGTTTGGTAATGGGAGGCAGATCCCCATCCCATGCACCAACATTATGGGCGTTTCAACTGATCCTTACATTGATCCGGATTTCTTCCATAGGTTGACCAATAGAGGTCTCATATTCTTATCTAATATCATTACACATTGGGAAGTTGGTGCTCCCATATGGATGACTTTTGAGGCACTGGGTATGCAAGTAGATGACAGGGAGAGCTGGTTGTCTCTCATCAGCTCTTATAGAAGGGCTGGCTTCTTTTTTTATCCAAAGGGCGACCGGATTGTTTGGGGCGGGGCGTACAAGGGCCCAAACATCTGTGTCAAGGAACTATACTTGCACATCAAAGCAGATGGACACACTACCCCTGGTATCCCTGGCTTCACAAAGGTATGGACATGGAAGATTCCCCACAAGATTACACTTTTCAATTGGCTACTCAGGAAAGGAAAGATTCTCACGTGGGATAATCTACAAAAAAGAGGGAAACATGGCCCGAGACGATGCACAATATGTAAAGAGGAGCCGGAGACTGTCTCTCACATTTTCTTTGAATGCAAGGTAGCTATTGGACTTTGGGAAATGTTCTCACATTGGACTGATGCCCCATCATGGAGACCGACATCACAGGACCATGCATATGATTTTTGGGCTTCAAAGGGTGCTGGGAAAAAGGCTTTTCCATATTATACATGCTGGGAGATTTGGTGTAGTAGGAATAACATGCTGTTCAATGGGGGGTTGTGGGATACCTATAGGATATATACACGCATTTTGGATTGGCTTCATATTAATCCTATTCTGGAAAAGGTAGATAAGGATCTGTCTATCAGGACTAGGTCTCACAGTATCCACATTCCGGCTCTATTTTTCGATGGAGCACAATAGGATGGTATATGCGGCTGTGGAGCTTGGCTTAAATTGGAAGGTGGAGAGCGCTTCCATATCATCTGGAACGGGGGCTCCAGATCTAACAACAAAGCCGAGATCATGGCCCTATGGAGCGCGCTCCTTGTGGCCCATCACTTGATGATCCATTACATTGATATTTACGGGGACTCCCAGATTGTCATCGAAGGCATTTCGGGCAGAGAAAATCTCAGGGTTACAAACCTCAGTGGATGGGTTGATCGAATTCTCTATATTCTTTCTCAATTTCAGAGGGCTTCCCTCCACCATATATACAGAGAATTAAACAGGAGGGCGGACAGGCTTTCAAAGTTAGGGCTGGATCAAAATTTTGGTCACATTACAGTCATCCATTACAGTGATAACAGGGAAAGGGCTTCATTTAGCTTCGATCTGTAGGATCTTTTCATTGATCGGCTGTATTTCCTCACACTGGTCTTTGTAGGTAGTTTATTTTGGCCACAAACGGTGTTTACCTTTGGTATCTGTTCTTATTCATCCCGGACCTGTCGCTGGTTGTTGTATCAATTGGATCCTGCAGATGCTCTTTATCGGGTACAGGTATAAAGACCACTTTCTTCGGAACAGGGGATCGCTTTCTGTGGCTGGTTCACAGATTGGATCACTGATCTGCTATAGGTTCTGGTGTATCATGTCTTGACCGCTACCACTGCTTTCGTTGTTATGTATCCGGATGATGTCGCTGCTGACATGGCATGACTGTCAGCATTCATAGGGTTGGATCTCATATTGTTGATCAGGTATAGGATGCTATTTTTTCACTGAGACATTACTGGCCATTAATATGGTCGGATCTCATATTGATGATCAGGTACTGGACGCTCCTTTCTCTCGGGAACATTTTGGGGTGTATGTTTGTTGTTTTTTCTTTGTTGCATATTTTTTCTTTCATTTTCTCCCTGGTCCTTTAGCTGCTTGATGATATATCGACAGATTTATATCTCACATCTGCATGATGGCATATCGGCAGATTTGTACCTCAGATCTGTTGTGGATCTTCTATGGGCTCTATACAAGTCCCTGTAGAGGTAATTGGGCTTATTATCTCCTATCTGTTATGGATCACCCTATTCTTCTGTGGATCGGGTATCTTCCTTTCAGATGAGAATGTTTGACTGATGAACTGTTTTTCATAAATATATAGAAGCAGCGTTTTTTCTCTGGTGAAAAAAAAAATTGTCTAAATATTTCAAAATCTACAGTAGAGAAACTATTAAATTTTTCAAAATCTATAATAATTAAATTTCTCTATTAAATTTGAGTAAAATGTATAATACTTATGATGGTAGATTACTGGTTATGCTAGGATAACATGAAATCCAAAATGTTTTGCAGGGTTTTACAGTGAAGGCGGGGCAAGGGCATGAGCCTGTGGTGTTTACTGGAAACAAAGTGGTGGTTATAACAATTCTATCAAATTGATAAGAGACTCATCCTTTTTTGCACCCCGTAGATATTTCATTTACTGCAATATTTTTTAAGCCTTACTAGCTTTTTTTTTTCCAGTTAAATTATGTTATCATTCTGCTGTCTTTTTCTATGCCATTGACTCTCTTTTTGTTATTAATGAATTGATCGTATTTATTGGTTATAATGAATATAGTTTTTAATGGATTTTTTCTGTTTAATCTTTCCAAAATATTGTAGGAATTTATTGAAAACAAAAGCATGACAGATAACTTTACCAACAAAAGTGTCTTAATAATAAAATTTAAATAACAAAAATCAAGATTCAATTTTAAAATTTTTAGCCACATAAACTCCAAAAAATCACACTAAAAACAACTCCATATAATTTTAACAACACTTACCCCTATTTTGGTAGCTCTCTCAACTTATAAATCATAATGAATCTAGCCAAAATAGTAAGAAATTAGCAAGACTTGCTCACTCTACAAAATATAACGGATATTATATTGAGGGTGCAAGTGGTTGATGCGGAAGGAACTAATTGGTAAGGAATTTTGGTTGCACCAAACTCGATATATTTTTGCAACTCTCATAGGATCTACCCGTCATCTTGAAATCGTGTTTTTAAAGAAGTGGTTCAAGGACATAATTAACACTATGGAACACCAAGTTTTTGAGAAAACAATGTCTTAGGAATATGAATAAGCATCGTCCAAATGTTTCGTATGATGTGTAATATTTCTACATTATAAACTTTTGTAAATTAATATATTCATAAAATAAATATATTATTATTGTAATATAATATTAACATTTTCATTAAGAATTAGTTAAGATGGACCTATTTGTAGCTATTAAAATGAATTATTCTCTCAATTCGCTAATATTTTTGGTATTTATAGTGGGATGGTTTAAAATACTCAATTCCTTTTAGGAAATATCTAGAGTTAGTTAAAATCTACTTTTAACCCTTATAAAATTGAATGTAAGGAAAGTATGAGAAAAGGAGAACAAAAATAAAGTATCATTAAGGAACAAAAAAATTTTATATTGAGGAGAAAACTTACAAATGAATTTGGAGAGACACGTGAGAAAATAATTGGATATGGAGGCCTAAGCCTATGAAAACAAAGGAAAGATTATTCAAACAAAAGATAGGTGTTATGTGCATTGAATTCTTAAAAGATTGGTGTTATGTGCATTGAATTCTTAAAAGAATGCATGGCTATATTAATCATGTTAAATTGCATGATTTATTTGACTAAAAATAAATTCTAATGTCTTTGTTGTCTTAAAAGCTTTTCATGTCTTTTTTTTTGGCATAAAGATGGGTTAGAAAGAGAAAACCTTGCATATAGAAATATGGAGAACTGTGTTAGTTCATGAAAAAGATTGAATGAGAATCATGTGCATAAAAAGACAAGTAGCCAAGCTTCTTGAAAAGAATGTGTGATTTTTCTTTTAATATATATATATATATATATATATATATATATATATATATATATATATATATATATATATATATATATATATATATATATATATATTAAAGGAATACATGCTTAATGCACAATGTTAATAATTATTTTTCTAAGTTTTCTTGAGAAAGAAACACTTATTTGGATGAAAACAAAAGTTAGTGTGTTAGATTTTCTCCAAAAATAAATATGCACTTGCATATACATAAGGAACAACTTTGGCTTTAGATTTCTTGGAAACAAGTGAAACTTGTACACAAAGAGATTAAAGAGATCATGATATTTTGCCTGAAATGAATGTATGTTAATTTTTCTTATGAAAAGAGAGAAAATACTTTATTTCTTTAAAGAAAAGGTTGGGAAGAAATTATGAGAGAAAATTAAATTATTAATTTCCTTGGAGATATTAACATGAATCCTATAAACTCTTAATAGGAATATGCCCACAATAATAATATCCATTATATTAGAATTCTTGAAATAAATTTCTATGTTAATTCTTAAAAAGAAAATATTAAAGTGAAATTTCTTTCTACCATACATTATTGGATTCTTGGAAAAGAGAAAAGTTAATTAGATTAACTTTCTTGGAAGAGTTTTCATGAATTTGTATGCATATATTACCCATATTTTTTATTTAAAGACCACCAGGATTTGAGTGCAAAAAGACTTGCATAGGATTTTACCCATATTTTTTATTTAAAACTACAAGGATTTGAGTGCAGAAAGACTTGCATAGGATTTTTTTGCATGAATTGATGAAAAATAAAGACTCTTTTCTTAAAAGAGGCATATGAACCTTGTTCATACAAGAACAATAATTAATGCTTGTTTCTTGAAAATTTTATGTGCATTGAAGTAAGGTTCATTGTGTTACAAAAAAAAAGCACATGTTGCATGCACAAAAGGGAAGTGATTGTTATATAGAAAATAATATTTTGTATGTAAATAAAAAAGTTATCATGTTAATTTTCTTCAAAAGAATAATCTCTTACAAAGATTGTCTTGCTAGATGAATTGTGTTAATTTCTTGATTTAGGTGAAAAAAATGTTAAGTTAACATTGTTCTTGTTTGCTGGGTTTTATGCATAAAATATGGTTATCTAAGGTAATTTATTGAAGAGGGAAGCATGAGAAACTTGCAGGTAGAAAGATAGAAAAACGAGGTTATATTAACTTCCTTTTGAAAAATAAGTATGTATTTGTTAATCATTATGTTTGGATATCAAAGCAAGGCAATGTATTTTTTGAAATATTTGTCTTTGAAATTAGACATTTTGTTTTAATGTAATGGATGGAGTGTCCCAATTGAAAGACAAGGGGATACCAATAACTGTCCCATTTTATATGACAAAGAATGTCTTATATATATATATATATATATATATATATATATATATATATATATATGTTTTGATTTATTATATTTTCTTCTCCATTGTCGTTGTGAAATGTAACACCACCGATTAAATTTATGGATGATTAAATATTATAATGAAGATATGTGAAATCTGATGATATTATATAAAAAATTAATCCAAACATAACATTCAAATGCACTAATAAAAAATTAATTGATATGAATACTATTATAAGATATGTGTCGTCTTTTTATGAATAATGAATTTAAAAAAATCACAATAATTATGATATGATATAACAAATTAATCCAAACCTCACATTCAAATGCATTAATAAAAAATTAATTAATATGAATACTATTATAAGATGTGTCGACTTTTGATGAATAATTAATTTTTAAAAATCACAATAATTACACTGTCATAGGTTGATGTTTCTAAAAAATACAAAATGAACACCAGCGTGTGTCAGTTACTATACATCGGTGTGTTTGTATGATAAAGCACACCGATGTGTTTCTAAGACCTATGGGCAACGCACAAATACCAATACCAATTATAAATATCGGTGTGTTTGTGCGATACTACGCACTGGTGCATTTATGTGAGACTACGCACTAGTGCGTTTGTACGACCTATGGGCACCGCAAAAATACCAATATGAATTAAAACAATAGGTGTGTTTGTCTGATACTGCGCATCAGTGTGTTTCTATAAGACTATGTACTGGTGTGTTGATATGACATATGGGCACCGCACAAATCCCAATACCAATCAGAATGGCCCTATGCATTGTATCACCTACAATGCACCCAGTGTAGTTTTAGACCTTTACAGCCCGGTGCATGCACCTTTGACTGCCCCGGGCCGACTGTCTATATGACACACACCAGTGCATTGACACCTTAGTATCACACTGATGAAAAAAACATCGGTAATAACTTCCATTCACCCAGATCTTTTATTTGTGTTGAAATTCCATTAAAAGCTCAGCCAAAAACTCCGTTACCAAAAGCGGATGTTGTAGAAAATATTTTTTTAACAATTTTAGCCAATTTTATAACACTAAAAACCTCCTTTATGACCTTCGCTAGAGGGTATTTTCCTTGTAGTGCTTGAGACAATGTGGTCTCATACTCCCTCCAATAAGATCCTCCTAGCCTTTGCAACCTTATTTTGCCAAGCATCAAGAAGAGCGGCATCTGCTGCAGCGGGTTTGGAAATGTCATTATCAATGAATTATTTCAACCCATTGTCCTCCAGAACTGCCTCCGTCCTGTCTTTCCACACAATATAATTAGATTTTCCCGCAAGTGCATACTCCAATCTCAAGCCATTGAAATCCATCTTGATCCTGATCCTCTTGTCGCACCAAGAATACTTTTTCAAATTCAAATGCTATTCTGTCACAAAATCAATTTCTTCTCCACTATAGTGATTTCCTGCACTCTGATACCATGTAAAAATTATTCAAACAAGATGTCTTTCAATGGATTCAATCCAATCATGTGATATACTAAAGCAATATATTGAATCCTTCTACAAATCAATTGTGAAAAATAAACACAATCACCAATCACAACAAGTAAAGAAAGAATCAAATCAAACCACAACACAAATATTTTCCCGGGGAAATATTTCTGCTCAAAACCCCTCTATCTTCTATTGTATATTCACCAAGGAAAGAGGAAACAATTACAATGCACTCTTCTCACAATAGTCTCCTACACTCTCACAACTGTCTCACACTGAACCAGACAAAATCAACGAACACTTAGCCAATTTCCTGCCTCTAATCAGCCTGTCTTGCTTACGCAATTCATATGGAATGCAATCCCTATTCTTTAGTAAATTCTTCCTTCCAAAACTGTGTAATTCTCATGGGAAATACTATAGATGTATTGCTGCATGTGGGCAGCCTACTAATGATAAAAATGATAGTTATCATCCCTTTAACCTTTGTCTCAATCGAGTCTCCACTGGAACTGACATGCATGTAGTTATTAATAGTAAATCATCAGTTTCATGGAAGATCACTACATGTGAATTAAATCTGATTTAATTCACTTGATATCTCACTAGTGCAACAAATAGTTACAACTAGTTCAACTGACTTTAACTCAATAAATTGAGTTAACTGATTTCTCGTGCATTAAACTAATGCACTAACTGCAACTCAAACTCCATAACTAATATAATCACTCTGCATTCCTCATCAACCACCCTCAATTCTAAATTCATGAGCTAACTAAGTTTATCACACTCAGTTAACTATCACAAGTGATTATGAGAAGTATGATGGTGATGATGTCTTCTTAGGGGATGATAAGAAGGCCAGAATCGGCGGACGTGGAAAAGGATATTCGAAGCTACAAGGTGGAAGGATTAGAACACTTCTTGGTGTTCTACATATTCCTACATTATGCAGAAATCTAATTTATGTAAGCAAGATGGATGATGCAGGTGTAAAAATAGTGTTCGAGAAAGATACCTGCAAGATGGTTTTGGGAGCACTGTTATTAATGTTGGGAGTTCAGATTGGAACTCTGTACAAGATTTAGGGTAGCACTGTTATTGATGGGTGCAACAATTCTGTGGTCCCTGAAAGTGGAGTGGAAATCCTAGCGGTCTCTAGAGAAAATACCATGCTATGTCATCAAAGGCTTGGACTGTTATGAGGATAAATCCTTCTTACGGAAAAGAAAGGTCTCCCTAGTATCCTAAGGATATCTAGGAACAAACAATCAAATGCAAACCATTTTCTCTAGATCATTTGTGACTCAGAATTATTAATAACAAAGTATGAGGACATGCCCCTACCTGAAGTCCAACACTTGTCAAAATCTTCTATCCAGTTGCTCCAAAAGAGGTCACTTCAGCATATGAAACCTGCGATCAAAGATAGATAAAAGGATTAAAATCACCTGCAAGATATAATAATTGTTGAAACACTAGTCTATCTCGGTGATCAAGGAATCCAAGAATTGAAATACTCAAATAGATACATGAACAATTCAATGAGAAAATAGAATCAATTTTTATTAACTTATATAATAATAAGTAACCTTACAACCTTTCGCCTTGATGTTATACAGGTTCTTCTAGGGTCCTGAAAAATTGTTCTCTCTCAGATTGACAAGCCTTCTTCTCTCTGAACTAGCATAAAGTTATGGACATGAGTGTGTGATCATTCTCATATCAAAAATGGCTAGTATAGAGAGTATGCTCTCTTAAGAATTCTTCAGTAATTACCGCATATGTGTCCCTACATTTACAAGCTACCATCTACCCTTGAGACTAAAACATGAGCTCAATTTATAGGAAAATGGAGATAGTTTTAGTTCCATGAAGAGGGGGACATATTCCTCTCATGAAGGGATTTGCGCTCCATAGACCAATGGATAAGCTCCATAAGTGAAGGGATAGAGCTCATGAGTATAGGATAAAGCTCGAACTGAACGCACTTCTAGAAGCTTCCAGTTTGGAGAATATTCGTCTAGCTAGGCTTCTAGAACTTAATTTTACCTTTATTTTACTGTTTACGGGGGTCCGCAGGTTTTATAAACAAAACATATGGGATGTACTGTAGGCTATAGAGAAAATATCTGTGGATCCACAAGCAAGGGCTAGGAAATGTGTGGAGTTAATCTTTTTAGGGTTTTGATGAGCTTTTCTCCAATTCCAAGACTTGGTTTAGGAACTTTTGGGTTTTAGACTTCTAGGGGAGTGTAATACAGGTAATGATGAACCTATATTGACAGTCAAATGTCATAGTGACAAAATAACATGTAACAGATTGCCCCCTAAAGTGCAAAGTCTGAGGTAGTTCTGAAGAGTAAAGTGCTTTATCTTTCCGAGGATTAGATTGCGGACATACCAGTCCAAAGCCTATAAAAATATTCAATGCAAACATATATATATGTATATCATCTCTGAGGTAGGCATTCCCATACTCAGATCAAAACTAACTACATGTTATGGTACAGAAATGATTTTAAAATTACATCAATAGTAGACACAGCATGGACACAGCTATCTGTCATAAATAGTCTACTGTATCATGAATAATAAAACTCTTTGCAGCCTGGATGGTGGAAACTAACTCCAGGGTCTTGATTTCTGCTTCCCGAACTAGTACGATTCTATCCATGCGATTGATTGTGTCGAAGTCAAACATGGTAGAAACCACTTGATTACTAGTCAATGATGTGAACTATTAACAAGTGTGAGAGAAACCACCAATAATGACAATGGCTCTCAAAGTACTCAATATAATCCTTGAAGTGTGAATGAATGATTTGCAGTCGTACACTTCACAAAATAATTCGATCGAAGGTCAATGATGTAACCTGTCGTTGAAGGTGAGAAACCACCATTAGGGCATGCAGATCCCAAGGTACTGATAGGATTCTAGATCAAATTTCTAGATGATGAGTTTTCGTCGATAGAAAGCGACCCGTCGTAGGAAAGCCCATGACACGAAACCATTAAATCAAGTTTTGAAGAAATATTTGCAACGACTGACTTAGGGATGGTCAACATGAATGGAGACAAATTTTTTCAATGAATGGCTTATTTAAATAGTCTCTTGAACACATAACAACACTACAGATGGTTTGGCAATAATTGACCTAAAGCTAATACCCAGAAACTAGCTGAAGACTTTCAATGTGGTTTGATTAATTGTTAGACAAAGGATTTTCGCAACCTAGGTACAAGTGTGACAAAAACGTGTCGTGTTCAAGAGTGGTTTACTGCTTTTCAAAATAAGGGTGACAACTGGATTATTTTCTCTTTTTTCCCCCACCATTTCTAGTAAGTACCTCTTTATTTTTGACAAGCTCGAGGAGGATAACATTTGCTTGAACTGTGTAAGATCATCCTTCAGATGAGTCCAACTTAGTATTAAAATCAAACCCTAAGAAGGAGTGGTTTGTTTTTTTTTCTAATCGACAGGTCCTTTACTGTTAAATTTTAACGAGTCCAGTATAGGTGAAACTCGGTGTTTTTCAATTTTAAGGAGTCAGAAGAAAAAAAATAAGAAAATTTTTCCGTTGTAATTTTTCGTAAATTTAGTCTCTCAAGCCTGAAAAAGGATAAAATAATTCAAGAGAGAACTCTATTGACCATGTTTAGTCAACATATACCTTTTTCGAAAATAGTCCATTTCAGTCCATAAAAGGGGTAAACTTATACTGAAAGGACGACTGTTCATTTCCTTTAACGAGTTCGAATAGTCAAGTACTCGGCGATCTTTTCATATTTATAAATTCTAAAAAGGGCTTAAAAGAGAACACTAGGGTTTCACTTTTTCATAATTTTCAAGAGCCCAAAAAAGTGATAAAAGTGTACTCATCATCAAAATAATTCCTTTCTCCGAAAAAATCTATATTCTGCACAAAAACTCGAAATATTAAACATACCTTTTTTCAATAAGTAAAAACATTGAAAATTTTCTTTTTAAAGTGGAAAATAAAAAGGAGTTTAACAAAGTCATTTTCACCTTTTGTCTTCAGAGTTGTAAATTGAGATCTTTTGGCAGAAAAGTTCCGGAGTTGATAATGGAAGAATCGACCGCTCAAATCGAGATTCGTCAAAACCAGGTAATCCACAACACTATTATCTTCATTTATATCCAATTAAATTCTCTTTTTAGGTTTTAAAATCATTTTTTGAGGAGAAATTAGGTTTAAAATTCCTCTCTCGGGGATCCATGGGTCATACATGCATTACCTGCGGACCTCGATAATTTTCTTAAAGGAAAATTGTCAGGCTACCATGGTTTTCATGTAGAGTGTGTGCGGACTTCTGCACTGTCTCTGCATGAAAACTATGGAGGCACCGTGACCAAAGGAAAATTGATAATTTCTCTCAAAAATGGTTAAAATTTCTCACTCTAAAAGTTTCTAATCTTCAAATGCATCCATTTGTAGACTATTCCACAATGCTAGAGTGGAGAGAATGCGAGCATTAAGGTAGAGAAAATGCAGCTAAGAATGATCAAGCCACAATGCATGTGCTTAAAAATTGTGGTTTGTATAAATTCTAGGAAATTCAAGGTATGAGGGCACAACTCGAACTCATGACATGGCAGGTGAACAAGTGGGATGTTCAAAATCAGTTCTTTATCACTGGCAACCATCGGCTTGAACTTGAGCTCGAAGATATTATTTTCTCATTGGATTATCCAAAAGAGGTGAAAACATTTCTTTGTTTGGAGCTAGGCAGGGTGGCCTACCTGTTACCAGTTACAAACAAGAGTTTTGCAATGATGAAGCAGATCCCAAAGATAACCGCATAGATATAAAGACTATCTTGCGACTTGATCTTAAAGTTATTGCATTCACAGTAACCAGGTTGTGTGGAAGCGCAGCTCCACATGTGGCCACCAAGTCTCAGATGCAGACTGTAGTTGAATGTTTTAGAGGCACCATTTTCAATTGGTGCGAAGGGGTATTGGCCAATATGAAAGGCCAACTGACAAGAAAAAAAAATGCAAAGTTGAAAAACTTTGGGTATGGCGCCATCCTGATCTCTTTTTCTTTCGAGAGGATTCCATTCCTCACTCCTCAACTTATTTCTGTTGATCGTGGTGAACTTAGAGAGCCTCGTATGGTATGATGGGTTGCATTGATGGCCTGTCATGGTGGCGACAGCAGTATGGTGGTTCGGTTTACTCCTGCATATTTTATGTGGTTGCAGAACCAAATCTTCACAATTGAAGATTTCTCATATGCGAGTATAAACTTTAGAGGTGATCCTGAGATGTCCTTACCTCCAGGGGCACAATGGGACGAATCAGGTAAGCGAATCATTTTGATGTGTTTTAACTCTAATTTTTATTTGTTTTTTAAATCGTCCAATACTGATAACAAAATTTTAAATGCAGATGTTGGCCCACGATGGCCAGCTACACTCCGCTGCTTTGAAAGGCAGAAAACAGAGCCCATAGCACAGCCACAGGATCAAGTAGCAGAAATCTTCACTGACATAGAACACAACCTAGAGAGGTTAACTATAGATATCCCTGAGACATCAACAGACGACATTCCTCTTCATCTCCAGAGACATGTTACTGGTGTTCCAAGCCAGTCTAGGAGATTCCTGCACAAGGTGGCACGTGCAATAGTCTACTACCATGATCATCACCACGGATAGTGGATGATCATCGTGGATTGACATATTTTTCTTTTTGTATCAGTATCTTTTAGATCATAAGGTGTTTTAAACCTATGATCACAAACAATGTAATATTTTTTGAAAACAAAAATTCCTATCTATGATATTACTATGTTCTTCGATTATCTTGTTCAACATGTATCTAGTGTTGTTTTGGTTTATTGTTTAACATTTCAAATGTCTATTTAGAACACGATTAGCTAATGCATCACAAATGTGTTTAAATTTCTTGAAATGTGTTGATATTCGATGTAATAAAATTATCTTTCCAAGAGACGAACCTTAAAAAACAATCTCAATAACACTGGATTTTTAATTGTGTATACTCTGTTTAAATGTAATACAATGAGTTATGAATCTAACCTTATGATCAAACATCAAATACCAAATGAAATGGCATCATATAATAACTCAATCATTGCACTATATTCTGCAATATTATTCTTTGTTTGACCAAGGCTTACCCCATGCATAGAAACTAACTCATCAATGGGTGAATAGATAACCCAGGCTGCGGAAGAAATATTCCGTGTACTACAACAGGCACCATCAGCAAAACCTACGTATGTTTGAAGGGATGTCGACATATGCAATATCAAGATTAATCAAGATAAGTAGAGATAGTAGTAAAAAATAGGCACACTTATCTAATCTAAGGCACACTAACTGAAAAATAACTAATATACAAGTGAGATCTTCACACAAGAATCAAACATAATATCTCTTCAGATAAAGACCATTTCTAGGCTTATCTAGAGAGACCCTGTCATAATCAGTCAATTCATAGGCCCCTTTGGCAAGCACTCACTTGACAATGTAAGGACCATGCCACATTGGTTCAAATTTCCCAGCTCCTAGCTTATCATTAGCTTGATCATATAATAAGACTAGGTCACCTTCTGAAAAAACACGAGGTGTAACACTTCGATCATACTGAGCTTTAACGTGTTTTTTATGAGCTTCGGCTGCTAATGTAGCGGTGCACTGAGTCTCATCTAATTGTGCTAAGTATAAAAAGTATTTTTCCTCTTTAGAGGTAGCTAGTAGTAACTCTATGGCTAATTGGAGTGACAGTATTTCACATTCAATGGGTAGCACAGCTTCTAAACCGTAAACCAGTTAAAAAGGAGTGAACCCTATTGCAGTTTTTACTGAGATTCAATATGCCCATAATGCTGAGAAAAGCATGGTATGCCAATTCGATTTGTGAGTTTCGATAATCTATTTGATCATGGTGGTTAAAACTTTATTAATGGCTTCAACCTGACCATTATCCTGTGGGTAATATGGAGTAGAGTTATCATGGCATAAGCCAAGTTGATCAGAAAGTTAGGTCATCATTGTATTTCGAAAATAACTCCCATGGTCAATGATAATAGCTTGGGGTACACCAAAACGAGCAATCACATGATTGAATACGAACGTATCTTCAATTTTTCCATCTGTCGTGAATGTAGGCATCACCTCGGCCCATTTGGTAAAGTAATCTATGGCGAGAATAATGTACCCATGCCCCTCAGCCGAGTGAGGGTTACATGTAATGAAATCAATTCCCCATTTCACAAAAGGACCAACAGCAATTATGGGGTGAAGAGCAGTTGGTGGTGCATGCATATTTCGATCAAATATTTGACAGTTCTGGCATTTTCGGAATGCAAGAATGAAATATTTGAATAATGACGGCCAAAAATAGCCAGCGCGCAATATCTTTTGGGTTGTGGCATACCCAGACATATGACCACCACACACTCTAGAGTGGCAGCCATTCAAAACCCTTTCAGCTTCTTCATGAGTTATACAACGTCGAAAAATAGAATCCGCACCATGACGATAAAGTGTGTCCCCAACAATATTGTATTGTTGAGATTGGTAACGGATCTTTCATCGATTTGAACATGAAAGCTCAGGCTGAAAGGTTTGGGTTTGAAGATAAATGATGATATCTCTATACCATGGATCTAATGTACTTATAAGAAATATATATTCATCCAAAATTGGATGCTCTACCACAGTTTCCGTCTTAGCATTAGGAAAGTCACACATAAGTTCTACAAACACTAGCGATTTCTTTGATTTAGAATTTTCAAATTCCAAATCAAACTCTTGTAGGATAACAATCCATTTAGATTATTTTCCCCCGAGTAATTGTTTTGTCAGAATATACATCATTGGGTTGCAATTAGAAATTACAGTTGTCTTATGTAACAATATGTAATGACGAAATCTTTGGACAACTTGAATGGCTACCAAGGCCAATTTTTCCACATGTGAATATTTAATTTTGGTTGTATTGAAATTCCTACTTAAATAGTAAATCACATGTTCATTGTGAAATTCATCCTCTTGCACTAAAACTATTCCTATGGTGGAGTCAGAGGCTACTAGGTATACAAAATAGTCTTGGTTGTAATTGGGTGGATGAAATAATGGTGCATGGGTTAATGCATTTTTTAGAGCATCAAAATATTGATCAGCAATCTCATCCCAAATAAAAGGAACATTTTGTTTCAACAACCTTGTAAAACCTTTTGTTAACTTAAGCATAGTTCGGGATAAATCTACGCATAAATTTTTCTTTCCCTTGCAAACTTTGGAGTTGGCGAAGTGTGGAAGGAGGAGGTAAATTTATGATGGCCTCAGCCTTCGAGGGATCGAAATGAATGTCGACTTTGGAAACAACAAATCCCAGTAATCGTCCAGATTGAACACAAAAAACACACTTGTGCAGATTCAAACAAATCTTGTAATGCCTAAATCTCATAAAAATTTCTCATAAATGAGTAGGATGATCTTCCCTATGTAATGAGTGGCAAGTAAATCATCTAGATAAGGCTACACAATGTGTTTGATGCCATGAAAAGCGTAAGACATTGCCCTTTGAAAATTTTCGCCAGCATTTTTTAATCCAAAAGGTAATTTACAGTAAGCAAATGTTCCCCAAGGACAAATAAATGTTGTTTTAGGCTGATCAGCAGGGAGTATGTTTATTTGATTATATCCAAAAAATCCATCCATAAATGAAAACATCTCATTTCTAGCACAATCATCAATTATTTGGTCAATATATGGGATAGGATAATTGTCCTTTGGATAGGCTTTATTAATATTCCTATAATCGACACATACTCGTATAGTCCCTTGTTTTTTGGTAATGGGAACTATATTAGATACCCAATCTATTAATGGAATTGGATAAAAAAATCCTACTCTTAGTAGTTCTCAACTTCAGCTTTAATAGTAGCAACTTTTCATGGATGTATCAGACGTAAACGTTGTCTAATAGGATTTGCATCTGGGTATGTCTTTATTTCATGAACGACAATCTTTGGATCAATTCCTGGCATTTCTTCGTATGACTAGGCAAATATGTCACAAAATTCTTGAAATACGGCTTTATATGTATTAATTTCATCAATCATACAAGAAGCTCCTATATGAATGTTTTCAACAACTCCTGGTTTAACTGATATGTCAATAGGAATAGTTGTAGAAATGTTTCCCAAATTAATCTCAGAATCCGAATTTGTAATCATGATTGGATTTTGTGGTTCCTTGACATAATCAATTGTAAAAATCGATGAAAAATCATGTTCAAATCTATCAAGTTTAGGTAAAAACAAAGATCTATGGTGTAGATCATCCCAGGGTAATTCATCCAAAGACAAAAATTCACGAATACTTTCATCAATATAAAAAAATTCTTGAAAAGGATCGGAAATAGATGTCAAGGCTGAGCTTAATAGTGAAGAAGATGCTTCAATGACCACATTCATTGGATCAGGATTAGTTGAAGATTTGTTAGAAAATGACTGTACCGCTATATATGCTATCTCAAAAGGACTCAAAGGCATCTCACCATTGAAAGAATCCATTTCTGACTCTGAAGGCACTATCCAAGGATCATCAAATGGAATAGTGCTTAATGAAATCATATTGATATTAGCAATGGTACATGGTACGTTGGGTGGAGGCATACAAAAAGTTCCCATCTAAACAAAATCTTTTACTAAACCTAGTCCAACATCTTCATAAGGAATAGTCGATTCTCCAACATGTTGAATATTATCCGTAGAAGCTGGGTTAGACGAATAATATGACAACTGATTGATTTTCAAGATCTTTCCTTTATGAGGAAACATGATTAACCGAAAGATAGAAGACACGATAGCAGTCATAGCATAAGACCAACTTCGACCCAGAAGAAGGTTGTAATCTAGAGGGGCATCAACTACTTCCACATCTAGATTAACAGTTTTACCTTCGACCTCTATAGGTGGATCCTGAAAAATTCCATACAGATGGAATCCTCTGCCATCAAAATATTTAAGGATTGTCAGAGATTGGTTGATCCTTGGAGAACCAAGACTTTTCCAACAATTTAATGACATAATGCATGTGGATGCCCCCTCATCAATTACAGTATGAAAAATTCGTCTGTTTTTTACTAATACCGAAATTTGAAAAGCCATTTGATGGGGGAGTCTCGGTGTAAAATTTTCTAAATCGAAGACCATAATATTATAATCCTAAGGATCTATAGCTCCAATAGCTTATAAAAGTAATTTCCTTTGTGCTAGACATGATTGTAGCACTTCTAAGGCCGACATTGTTGAAGGGGAAATCGCCAAGTCTTCAACAATGTTGTAGTTATAAGCAACTCTCGCATGTGGATTGAAAGCTGAATTCTGAAGTACACCTTTAGCAGGCAGTGTAATTACTAGATCAGGGTTGCGTTTCTCGATATGAATTGGATCAGAAACCGAAGGATATGTAGCTGGTGTTGAATTAGAATTTTCTACTTCTTTACTAGTAACAGGATTTTTACTTCCATAGTCTTGCGATCACGTCGCAACCATAACCTTGGACATCATTAAAATATCTGTTGATGAGTGGGAAGAAGATCCTATGATGTTTCTATCTTGAGTATTAAAAGGATCCTTCAAGACAGCGGTTGTGGGTGAACCTTTGACAAATTTAGAGACCTCGGATCGATGCGGGCACTCTTTAGTAAAGTGATCCTCGTCACAGATAAGACAAGGATAACGAGGTTTTCGTTTATCGTCAAATGGTTCAGTTTTTTCAGTTTTCTCTTTGGGTGACAAAGTCTATTTAATTTTATTCTTATTTTTTTTCTTATTACCAGTTTTGGATTTAGCTATAGATGAATCTACAACGTGAATGTCGGCACAAGTTTCAAGGGAAGAATCTCCAATCGGTGAATCAGGTAAAGTTATTATAGGAGAAGTAGTCTTTGAGGACTTCTTCTTAATTTTATTTGTGTTAACTAAACCAATTACACCATCTACAGCATGAGACCCAGGAGGAGTTGCAGTTATTTCACCAGGACGTGGTAAATCAGAGTTTTTTTCATACAAAGTGCCAGACTCTATATATACAAGGTCTAAGTACTGAGCTTGAGCATTGACCTGTTCCTCAGTAACAACTCCTCTCTTAGCCACATCTTCAGTGATCTTTGGAAGCAATGATTTGATGAACCATTCTGCCAAGATCTGATCCGAAATAAAAACTTTCACCAAACATCTTCTACATCTCTATTCATGTATGTGATTGGATGTGTACATAGACGTAGATTTTTTTAATGAAGTCAATAATTCTGTGCCATTGTCGTATCTGACTGGCAATTGAAAATGTGTTAAGATAGTAGTTTCTAAAGCATTGAAATTGTTAAATGAGCCACGTGGTAATTCAATGTACCATTTTGCAACTAAGCCTATCAATGTTCTATGAAACAGTCATAATCGAATAAAATCATGAATCAAAGAGTTGGATGTGCACCAGAGGTGCTAAGTCATGACATGGTTCGATGGGTCCTCTCCTGATTTCCCTTCAAATTTATGGATATCACTATGCAACTTATTTGGCATTGGCAGCCAATACGGAAGATAATATATGGGATCATTCATTAGGCGCGACAAATCAGGTAAAAGTTGCTATGAATGGCAACCGACGGTTAGGGTCTTGAGCAAATTGATAACCTTGCGGAACTATACCAGTACCAGGAGGAGGATATCTAGGATATCCTAGAATAGCCTATGTGTTTGGGATTGGAATACCTCTTGGGTAACCAGGATTAGCCAGACCATATTGGGGTTGAGCCGGCATCTGATACGTGTAACCAGGGTACGGTTGATGTTGGTATACTAGATTTTTTGCTACAGGCCCATATTTATACTATACTTTATATGGTTGATAAACAAACTGAGGTTAGCCATTTACAATTGTACTTGTACCAGGTTGTCCCGTAGGCAGCTGAATAGTAGTCTGGATTATAGGTCCAGGTTGTGGTGTAGAGACTACAAGGATTTTTTGTGATACTTGAGGGTATGTAGAATAGGGGCTGCAGATACTCCAGGAATAGGCGTAGTAGCTTGAACAGATGTTGGTGCAGCAATTTGAGTTGGAGTTCTAGGTGTACTCGAACTAGGCTGCTGAACTATACCAAATGCAGGTACCTGAATTGTAGGTTGAACAAGTTGGATAGGTTGTTGGATTTGACTGTAACCTATTGGTTGACCAGGTTGATAATAGGGTACTTGCACATTAGGTTGCAAATTCTATTGAAATTATGATGGATCCCACACTGTATTTACTCTGTTGTATGAAGATCCCATTGAAGGTTGTGCTGCATAAGAAGGACCATAACCAGGTTGATAATTTGGAACATATGCATGATAATTAGCTGGATAATTCCCACTTCCATGAAACAATTTTTGTTTCAGGTAGAACTGTGGCCCTAAAGGAAGCTGTTGTCCCTAGAAAGATGGTTGTCGTGGTGTAGGGTGTTGTCCTTGAAGAGGCTGCGGACCCTGAGTTGGGTACTAACCTTGAGGTTGATATAGACCTTGAGGTATGTACTGACCTGGAGGTATGCACTATCCTTGCGGTTGATATGGTACTTGAGATATGTATTGTCCTTAAGGTTTCCCCCCAGGCAATAAATTACCACTTTGAGGTTACCCCCTAGGCGGTAAATTACTACCTTGAGGGTCAGGGTTAGGAATGTTTCCAGACATCATGTAAATTTGTTCTACACTCAAATTTTTAGTATTTGATTCATTCGGACCAGATGATGGTATATGTTTGTTGGGAGGAGCTTCTCCTGAGAAAGTACCAGAGAGCAACTAGTATCCTACAGGAACAGATAGACCACAATACAAATATGTTTCTGGTGATGCAAAAAACATGGATGACTCACTAGACATGTTTAATGGAGGTCTGTAACCTCTTGGTATGGTGTAAAAAGGAATTCTGGGTGGCGAATAATTTAGACTAGTATTGTGTAGAAAGTCTACCAACTGAGAATAACAAGTATCTTGTTTGAAAGAGCTACAGTAAATCGATTCACTTGGCCTAAGATCTAAAGAGTCCTGGTTTGGAGGAAGAACAACTTCTTCTTTAGTGTCAGTAACTTCTTCAATACTAATGAGACCAGGAGGAAGATTTTCAGTGATACGATACTTCACTCTAGGTGAATCAGGACAGTGAAGGGTTGGAGTAATGAACTTGGAAGTAGTGTCAGATATAACAGTTTCAGTTTCTGGTTCAGAAATTTCAAGATCCGAAGCTGAAAATTCACTAGTTGTAGAAACAAGTTCAGCTAGTGCAGAAATTGAAACTCTTCTTGGGGTACTCTCTGACGTACAAGGTTGATCTACTTCATATTCAGGATGAACAATTATTGATGTTTCTTTGTTTTCAGTTGATCCAGTCCCAAATGTTTGTCCTTTCTCAAATTTAAATTTTTCTAACTGCTTGGTGTGTACTTGGAGGGTTTCCCCTGCATTCTACGTGATTTTCTAGGTAATTTTACCACGATTAAAATTTTAACACACGAAATCAAAGAAAATTTCAATAAAATGTCCTAAGGCCTCTAAAGAAACAATCAAACTGGTCACATGCCTACAAAATATAAGAAAGAAATCCACACACAAACAGTATATTCCCGCACTAAAAACACTAGTTGGTGATGAAATCCAATGTTGTAGAATTTTAATGCATAAATAACGGTTAGAATAGTTACCCTGATAGCCTACTTAATGAAATAGTTTGGTGCAAGTTTCTCCACTTGAACCATCTCAAAATGAAGAGAACCCTCCGAAAATTCCAAGTGGTTCTAGTTGACGTCTGCTCCAGGTACAGTGGGACCTTCCCTCCACCATCACCTTGGGAAAGAATCCTAAATTTTATAGCCACTAAGGTCACCAATGTGAACAAATATACTTGGGGGAACAGTCTTCGATCTGATATACATGCAAGGGCAGAGTAACTATCTCAATCCCCTTGAAGGCTCCTTGATATAATCCAAGGTTTACCGACAAGTGACCCCAGGCTCCTCAACAATGGTCTATCCAAGGTTTACCATTTTTTATATGTGCACATCTCTTATCTTTCCCAATGATATAGGTACGATTACCTCATTGTTTCAGACATGATCTCATACTTAACTCTTTTAAGAAGAGCTTTCCAAAGCATACATGCTACAATTGGATTTTCTTACCGCAAGATTGCTACTTGTTTGTTTTAACTATCTTGGAATGTTAATTACAACCTATTCCAAGACACTAGCCTAATCTATGTTGGTGGAAAAGAGCCCTAGAAAATGTAAAAATATCTAGATTGATTTTAATTAAAGAGTTGTTTTTAATGTGACTGTTTCTTAAGACAGAAGGTATGGAAGTGAAACTTCAATGATGTTTAATGACCCGACTCAAAATACGCTAAATGCATTAATATGAGAGTGCAACTCTTTTCTTTTCAGTGAAACCTATTGAAGGGAAAGATTTGAGAAATTTAAATAACTTCAAAGCACCAATTCTTTCTCTTATAAACAAAAATCTTTGAAAAGAAGGCTATTTCTTTGAGAACTCAATTTCATATGATGATCAATTACTCATTCAAAATAAAATCCTTCATCAATCAGATCAAAAAATACAAATCATTAAACAAACTCTTTCCAAAAAGAAAACCTTATCGAAAACTCCTAGAAACATAAAATGTAGAAATTATATAACATATGCTTGTATATATCCAAATTCTCCTGATCTAACAATATTTATCTTCTTGCTAAATACAGAATCCTTCCACTGTTAATCTTTTGCAGAAATTTAAAACTCAATTGCAAACACATGAAGCAATAAAAAAACAATCGCACATAACACAGTTGTTTAACGGGAAAGCCTAAAGCTAAAAAACCGCAACTATCATATATTATGTATCATGGAGATAATGTAATAATCTCATACAAAGCTTAGTACATCAAGCTCTCAGTACGATACAATTGTCACACACTAACATGAAGAAATCTGCAAATCCATGCACTAATTTCTGGCCACCTGATAGCCTGCCTCCACTGCGCAATCCTTGTTGAAGAAGACCCATGAATGAATTCAAATCTACCTTGCCTTGACTGCACAATCCTCATTGGAAACTCCAATGTGTGTGTGATGCAATCAATGCATCACTATAGTCACAACAAATAATCCATCTCACCCTTTCACCTACCTCTCCACTGGGTCTCCACTGGAACTAACATGCACTGTAGTTAATTGTTGTTTTTGTTCAGTTGTTAGAGAGTTATTAGTTGTGAATTAATTAACTAATTAATTCACTTAACTCTCACTAGTGTATCTTTCAGTTAGACTAGATACAACTAGCTCAACTGAGTTAAAATAAATAACAACTCCTGTAACTAATCTTCCAACTCTGTCATAACTTTTCCACTTCAGTTCTAACTAAGTCCTCCATGCATGAGCCACCATAAACCCTAGGAATTGTGTAATTCCTTCATCCCACTGATTTTCCAAATCTGTATACTGAAATAAAGTGCTCCAAGAGAATAAGTTGATATTTAGAGTCTGATTATGATTAAAGGCTAATAATAATCGACACATCTATTTTTAGATCGACGATCTATAAATAGACTTCGCCCAATATTCTAAAAATATAATTTCATCTATTTTTCTAACTTGACCAACCATCCACAAATAGCATCCTGCAACTTCTGAAATATGATCTCCATGTCTAAAAACAGACATAGTCTAAAAATAGACTTACACCTAAGAATAGCCTATGGGCCCACTTAGTGAAGGTGACTAATTTTGACTAAGCTTCGTCATCTTGTTGAATCTCAACACTCCCTCTCAACAAGATAGAGATTATTATTCACCCTGATCCTACCTCTATGGTATTCGAATTTGCTCCTGCAGAGCACCTTCATCAGAATGTTTGCATCTTGATCTTCCGTAGGAATGTACTGAAGCAACATGATCTTCTGCTGCACACAATCTCTGATATGATGATACCAGATATCAATATGTTTAGATATATCATGAAACATAGGATTAATCGAGATTTTAATGCAACTCTGATTATCACAATGTATCATTGTAGGATCTAAATGTGAATTGAACAAACCAACCAGGATCTTCCTCATCCAGATAGCCTCACATGCAGCTTGACTTGCTGCCATGTATTCTGTTTCTACTGAACTAAGTCCCATGAATCTTTGTTTCCTATTGTGCCAAGAAACTGTTGTAGATCTGATACTGAAAACCCATCCTGATGTGCTCTTTCTGTCTGTTGGGCTACCTGCCCAATCTGCATCCATGAAGCCATGCAACTTTACCTCATACGTCTATCTGTACCATAAGCCATACTCATATGTGCCCCTAAGATACCTCAGGACATGCTTGCCTGCCTTCCAAAAGAGCTTGGTAGGCTTAACCATCACTTGTGAAAGCTGGTTCACCGCATAGCATATGTTCAGTCTTGTATTAACTAAATACATGAGCGATCCCACCAACTGTTGATAAATAGTGTCATCCACTACCTCTGCCGATGTAGAATCCTCTTTCCTCCAATTTCCTGGAAGAGGAGTATCAATAGGCTTGCAGCCTTGCATGTGAAATTTCTCAAGTATCTCCCTAGAATACTTGCCTTGAGACAAAAACAGTTCACCTTCCTGCTGCCATATTTCCAATCCAAGGAAATAATGAAGGAGGCCCAAATCCTTCATCTCAAACTCCTTTGCAAGATCTCAGCCTTGCATGAGTGTATCAACTGCTCATCACCCGTTAGTATTAAATCATCAACATAAAGAACAATGATTAAAAGCTTACCCTCCACCACAATTTGGTATAGGTTTGCATCCGACTCACTCTTGGTGAAGCCAAGTCCAGTGAAATAGTTGTCGATCCATGTGTACCAAGCACATGGTGCTTGCTTCAGCCCATACAATGCTCTTTCGGGTCTACACACATGTGACTCGTTGCTGAAGATCTCAAATCCTTCAAGCTACTCAATGTACACCTCTTCCTCAATGATCCCATTAAGAAACGCAGTCTTCACATCCATCTCATGAATGTGCCAACCCATCTGCGCTAAGAGAGCAAGGATGGTCCTTATGGAAGAATATCATGCGACAGGTGCAAATATTTCTTCATAATCAATCCCCTCGATCTATGAAAAGTGCCGAGCAACAAATCTTGCCTTATACTTCTCGACGATCCCATCAGCAGCTTGCTTTACCTTGTAGATCCATCTTGATCCTACAACTGATTTACCCACCGGCCTTGGAACAATATCCCAAGAACTGTTTCTGACAATGGAGTCATACTCCTCCACCATGGCATCTACCCATGTGAGCTCCTGCACTGCTTCTTCAAAATAAGATGGTTGTGTCATAATACACTTTCTCATAAGATACATGTATCCAGTAAATCGGTCAGGTGACTGTCTCTATCTGCACTGTGATGTAGGGACTCCTACATTCTGTGTCGCATAAAGATTCAGTCTCTCAGCTTCTGTGGTACGATTTCTACTAGTTCTAATGTTTGGTTCTACATGAGTGGACTCCTCCACTCCATGAAATTCCTCCCGTGGTCGATCCACATCTGGAGTTTCATCTTTCGGAACAGGCAATTCCTCCTCTGCATGCAATTCTAGCTCCCTTTCAAGCATAGCTCATGCAGCACCCACGATCATTATGTTCTTCCTCTCTGCGACCCCATTCTGCTGTGGGTTATGAGGTGCTATGAGTTCTCTTCAAATTCCTTCTTTCTATAGAAGTATTTGAATTCGTTCGAGATATATTCACCACCATTATCGCTCCGTAGAGCTTTCACTTTCTTCCCCGACTCCTTCTCCACCAATGCTTTGAACTCACAAAACTTTGAGAATGTTTCACTCTTCTTCTACATGATGAAGATCCAGCATCTAAGAGAATATTCATCAACAAATATAAAATAATACCTGTGTTTTGTTGTTGAAGCAACCGAGAAAGGTCCAAACACGTCTCTGTGAATTCTCTCCAGGATCACCGAAGCACAGTTCTCCTTCTCATGAAAGGTGGTCTTCACAAACTTACCCATAGTACATCTCTTACACAGATCTCACTGCGCAATATTACCCTTGAAAATTCCAATATAAATCTGCTACAAAATCTTCAAAGCACCATGGTGAAGACGGCCCAATCTCCTGTGCCATAATTCGCCCTCATCCTGGCTCACCACTTCTTCTTCTTTTCCCATCATTGCAGCACAACCATCTACCTCTAGCTTGTAGATATTCTTAACTCAAATCCCTATCCTCTTGGTTTGACCCATTTTTTTATGTCACAGGAAATATTTTCCATCAATGAAAACAACGTCATAACCTCTGTCTTCCAACATTACAGCCGAGACCAAGTTCTCCTTCAAACCTGGAACATGCATAAAATCTTTCAACAGAAATGGATTACATGACTCCCTCTCAAAGGTAATGGTCCCAATGCTGGTCACACTATATCGACCATCGTCACCCATCTCTATATGCATTTGGAGATCCTTCTCCTCCAAGTCACTAAACAACTCCTTGTGTCCCGTCATATGGAAATACACACCACTATCAAGATACCACACTGATCCCATTGAGCTTGAAACCAAGCATGCAATCAAAGAGAAATCAAGTTCAAATTGTGAGGCTAAGGCCTCACCCACTGCAGCTCCAGCAGCCTTCTCGTGCTTCTTCTTTCGTGGGCAGTTAGTGGCGAAATGCCCATGTTCGTGACAGTGAAAACACTTCACCTTGGACAAATCCTGCTTCTTGCCTTTAGCCTTGGATTTTGAAGGGAATTTATTCCCCTTCCCTTTCCTTGCTTTGGCAGCCAAAGCACAATTCTCTTCATCTTCATTCTTCGATGAAGAGCCATCCTTGGTACTTCGCCTTATCTCCTCTTGCACAAGATCCGACCAAAGTCACTCCCAACCCAGTATTTTCTCCCATCCATTGATGGAGTCTTCGTAGCTATGCCAACTCTTTGGAAGCCCAAGGAGAGCCAAGCTCAACAAGTTATCATCATCAACATTAATCCCCACACTTCCCAGTTCATCCCTACAGTGGAAAAACTTCATGAGATATTTTTGAATATTGTCGCCCTTCTCCATTTTTATTTTTCTAAGCTTATCCTTTAGCGCCAACTTCCTCTGGCCGCTGCTACTTTGGAAAAAATATGTCAAAGCCTTCCACATTGAAAATGGAGTAGCTTTCCCATGAAGGCTAGACACAATATGGTCCTTCACACCTTCCAACAGAATTCTTCTTTTCTTTTCTACCTTCTTTTGCCATGCGTCAAGTAATGCAGCATCGCTAGAACCAGGCTTAGGAACATCGCTATCGATGAACTCCTTCAATCCATTATCTTCCAGCACTGCCTCCATCCTATCCTTCCAAGCTATGTAATTCGATCTGCCCTCAAGGGCATACTCCAATCATAACCCATTGAAAGACATTTTAATGTATACTCAACTGTCGCACCAAGAAATTTCTGCAGCAAATTCAAATTTTCCACTAGCACAAACTCAGCAATTCTTCACAATTGCAATCTTCAAGAATTAACACTCTCTGATACCATGTAGAAATTATCTAACATATGCATGTATATATTCAGATTCTCCTAATCTAACAATATTTATCTTCTTGCTAAATACATAATCCTTCCACTGTTAATATTTTGCATAAATTTAAAACTCAATTGCAAACACATGAAGCAATAAAAAACAATCGCACATAACACAATTGTTTAACGAGAAATCCTGAAGCTAAAAAATCCCAAATATCATATATTATGTATCATGGAGATCATGTAACAATCTCATACAAAGCTTAGTACATCAAGCTCTCACTACAATACAATCGTCACACACTAACATGAAGAAATCTAAAAATCCATGCACTGATTTCTTGCCACCTTATAGCCTACCTCCACTGCGCAATCTCTACTGAAGAAGACCCGTGAATGAATTCAAATCTACCTTTCCTTGATTGCGCAATCCTCATTGGAAACTCCAGTGTGTGTGTGATGCAATCAATGCATCACTATAGTCACAACAAATAATCCATATCACCCTTTCACCTACCTCTCCACTGGGTCTCCACTGGAAATGACATGCACTATAGTTAACTGTTGTTTCTATTCAGTTGCTAGTGAGTTATTAGCTATGAATTAATTAACTAATTAATTCACTTAACTCCCACTAGTGTATCTTTCAGTTAGACTAGATACAACTAGATCTACTGAGTTTAACTCACTTAACTGAGTTAAACTTAATAACAACTCCTATAACTACTCTTCCAACTCTGTCATAACTTTTCCACTTCAGTTCTAACTGAGTCCTCCATACATGATCCACCATAAACCCTAGGAATTGCGTAATTCCTTTAGCCCACTGATTTTCCAAATTTGTATACTAAAATAAAGTGCTCCAAGAGAATAAGTTAATATTTAGAGTATGATTATTATTAAGGGCTAATAATAATCGACACATCTATTTTTAGATCGACGATCTATAAATAGACTTCGCCCAATATTCTAAAAATATAATTTCATCTATTTTTCCAACTTGATCAACCATCCACAAATAGCATCCTGCAACTTCTGAAATATGATCACCATGTCTAAAAATAGACTTACACCTAAAAATAACCTGTGGGCCCACTTAGTGAAGGTGTCTGATTTTCACTAAGCTTCATCATCTTGTTGAATCTCAACATAAAATTCAAAACTAAAAGAAAACACTAATGTTTGACCTCTATCTAGAAATTTTTGAGGATGTTTTTCTTAGTTTGTGATCGAACCAAGAAAAATTTATGCTTATCTCAGCAAAAATCAAAACATTCAACAATGGTTTAAAGTGAAATTTAGGTCTTAGTAAGCTTAAGACTCTTCTAAATTTGCAAATGAAAATGAAACTCAATTTTCATAAAAGCAGGAGTTGCAACAAATTCAATGGCTCAGCAAGAAAACAATAGCATACCAATAAGCTAAGGTATATGATGGTTTCTAATAGAGAGCAACAAGAAATTAGGGCAAACACTTACTTATAAAATGCAAATTAGATGAAAAACCACTCAGACACAAGAATTGCTGAAAGAAATTCACAAATAAGACTTTGACAGTCAAGACAAGTTGGGGCAAACACAGAGAATCTCGTAGTCTTACTCCTGAAAAGATAATTCTTAATTTTTCAAAAAATTTCCACAAGTTTGCAGGTTCCACTAGAGAACAGTGTAGTACCACACTATTCTGAACTTAAATCTGCGGAGGCTACCGCATTGTTTTTAAACAAAAACTGCGGAGGCCAGGAAAAACAAAGAAAAAATAAAAATTTAGATTTAGTTTTCAGGGATTCTGGTAAGTTATCTACTCGACCCAATTTTAGACTAATCAAAAACAAAAAATCAAAATGAAAAGTAAAAAGAGAAATTAATTTCTATTCCCCAGTGGAGTCTCCATTTTGTTATGCGGATAAATCCTTCTTATGGAAAAGAACGATCTCCCTAGTATCCTAAGAATGTCTACAAACAAACAATCAAATGAAAACCATTTTCTCTAAATCATTTGTGATTCAGAATTATTAATAACAAAGTATTAGGAAATGCCTCTACCTGAAGTCCAATGCTTTTCGAAATCTTCTATCCATTTTCTCCAAAAGAGTTCACTTCAGCATATGAAACCTACGATCAAAGACAAATAAAAGGATTAAAAGCACTTGCAATATATCATAATTGTGAAAACACTAATCTATCTCAGTGATCAAGGAATCCAAGAATTGAAATACTCAAATATATACATGAACAATTCAATGAGAAAATAGAATCCATTTGTATTAACTTATATAATAAGAAGTAACCTTACAACCTTTCACCTTGATGTTATACAAGTTCTTCCAGGGTCTTGAACAAACGTTCTCTCTCAGATTGAAAATCCTTCTTCTCTCTGAACTAGCATAAAGTTATGGACATGAGTGTGTGATCATTCTCATATAAAAAATGGCTAGTATAGAGAGTATGCTCTCTTAAGAATTCTTTAGCAATTACCACATATGTATCTCTACATTTACAAGCTACCATCTACCCTTGAGACTAAAACATGAGCTCGATTTATAGGAAAATGGAGATAGTTTCAGTTCCATGAGGAGGGGGATAGATTCCTCTCATGAAAGGATTTGAGCTCCATAGACCAAGGGATAAGCTCCATGAGTGAAGGGATAGAGCTCATGAGTATAGGATAAAGCTCGAACTGAACGCACTTCTAGAAGCTTCCAGCTGGGAGAATATTCATCCAGCTTGGCTTCTAGAACTTACTTTTACCTTCATTTGACTGTTTATGGGGGTCCGCAGGTTTTATAAACAAAACGTGAAGGATGTGTCGCAGGCTATAGAGAAAATATCTTCGGATCCGCAGGCAAGGGCTAGGAAAAGTGTGGAATTAGTCTTTTTTGGGTTTTAATGAGGTTTTCTCCAATTCCAAGACTTGGTTTGGGAACTTTGGGGCTTTAGACTTCTAAGGGAGCGTAACACAGGTAATGATGAGCCTATATTGACAGTCAAATGTCATAGTGAAAAAATAACGTGTAACATGGACATATTGGAGAGAAGGAGCTTCAGATACTGCATGGTAATGGTATGGTAGAAGGTATGTCTAATTTCTCTCTAGATTTCAATTTTTGTGAACATTGTGTATATGGAAGTAGAATCGAGTGAGTTTTCCTTTTGGTGCTAAGAGGGAAAACAAGATATTAGAGCTTGTGCACAGTGATGTGTTTGGAACTGTGTCGGTTCCATCACTGGGACAGTCGGTGTATTATGTTTCATTCATAGATGACTTCTCAATGAATACATGGATATATTTCTTGAGGAATAAATCTGAAGTCTTTTACAGATTTAAAGAATTTAAGGCTCTGGTGGAAAACTAGATAGAGAAGAAGATAAAGGTGTTGAGGACAGATAATGGTGGAGAGTTCTGCAAGAAGGAATTTGAAGAGTTATGTAAGAAGTGTGGTATAGCACAGCATAAGACTACCCCATACAAACCTCGGAAAATGCAATTACAGAAAGAATGAAGAGAACGTTGATGGAAAAGGCTAGAAGCATGCTCAGTGGTATCGGGTTAGGACAAGAATTCTAGGCAGAGGCAGTGGAGACTGCATGTTACCTGGTTAACAGATCACATTCATCAGCGTTGGAGGATAGGACTCCACAAGACATATGGAATGGTAAGAAACCCTTTCTTTCACATATCAAGGTATTTGGATGTAATGCATATGTACATGTTCCAAAGGAGAAAAGTACCAAGTTGGATAATAGATCTGAAAGGTGCATCTTTATTGGGTATAAGGATGGTTAAAAAGGTTACAAGCTTTGGAATCCAGAAAAAAGGTAGGTCATGTACAGTCGAGATGTGGTGTTTAGAGAGGTGAAAGATGTTGTAAAACATGAAGTTATACCAAAGGAACCTATGAAGATATAGTTTGAGCTAAAGGAGGATAAATTACACTCTACAACAAAACACGATTCAGAAGAGGGAGATCCACAAACTCCAGCTGTGAGAAGATCAATTCGAGAAAAAAGCAAGGAAAATTTTAAGGATGGAATTTTATCCTAAAGTTTAGAAACCATGGTGAATCTTACTATTCCCCAATATGTAAATTGTAAAAAAATTTATGATATTTTTGTAAAAATATTTAGGTTTGTAATTATTTTAAATTAGTATATATAAAATTTTGGCGACCTTTAGGGTAAAATAAATTTATACTATAAAATTTGGGCGAATCAATTTTTTTTGAAAATGGAAATTGGTGAATCTTTTTTTTTTAAAGCATGGAAAATTAACCCACCTGCAAATATTAGCCCCTAAAATTTTCCCTGGAAAAAAGGCAGATAGAAAGGCATAGTCCATCTTCTTTCTGTTCAAATTTTGCTTTAACTATCACTGATGATGATCCCAGAAATGTCAGGGAGGCAGTGGATTCAGAAGATGGAAAACTATGGAAGGAGGCCATGGTTGATGAAATGGCATCCTTGCACAAAAACAAGGCATGGGATCTGGTGGAGTTGCCGGCTGGAAGGAAGCCCATCGAGAGCAAATGGGTGTTTAATAAGAAGACGAATGTAGAAGGCATGGTGGATAAATACAAAGCTTGGTTGGTAGAAAAATGTTATTCCGAGGTGCCGAGAATTGATTTTGATAATATTTTTTCTCCTATTGCCAAGGTTACTTCTATTAGATTATTTTATTCGTTGTTGCTGCATTTTATTTTGAGGTATAACAAATGGATGTGAAGACAACATTTCTTCACAAGGATCTAGAAGAGGAGATCTACATGAAGAAACCTAAAGGCTTTACGGTGAAGGGTAAGAAAGAACTTGTATTCAGGTTAAGAAAGTCTTTGTATGGGTTAAAACAGCCACCAAGGATGTGGTATCAGAAATTTGATACCTGTATATGGAGACTTGGCTTCACCAGAAGAAAAGAGGATCAATGTGTGTATTTTAAATTAATTGGTGACCGTGTTATTTATTTGGTCTTGTATGTGGATGATATTTTCTTGATTGGAAATGACAAAGAAATTATCTAGGATTTGAAGACCCAAGAATGGTTGAGGATAAAAGTGGACACTTTGAAGAATGTTGCAGATGCATCAACGAAGTCTATGAGCACTGAGAAGTTCTCCTGGTGTAGAGAAACAATGGGTGTTGCAGGGCCAAAATAATGACTAAGCTCTCTGGTGACCCCCTTCGGAAAGAAAACAACAAGTGGGATAATGTTAGGTGTGTGTTATATTATTTCTACAAATAGTCACAAGCACTAAGGGGTCACAGAGGGCGATATCCCCTTCCTATTTTAGGTGGGAGGGTCTGCCTATGGTTTTCTGCATGGGATTGCACATGGTTTTGGGGCATGATGTTTTTCGGCCCCCAGTATTTTGTATATCCGATCAAGGGAACTATGGTTATGTTCTGATCCAAGGTTAATGGATTAGGGTTTATGAATTCCTTTTCATGTATATATATGTGTTGTAACACTAAAAGGAATATAATGAAAAATCAAGCTGGCAGTCTAGATTTTGGATCCAAGGTATAAATCTTTGTGTATATCTATAATGTATTATGCTCTCACTATTGTTTATTTTTTGTTTTTTTTTTAATTCTTTTGTAGATAATTTATGTATAGGGTTAAAACCTACACTCCTCCGTCTGATAGTGCAACCATACTAATATAAATATATTTCTATGACAATACATGTTAATAGTGTTAGACGGACAAATCCCTCTTGTGGACAAGAGCAATTTCCCTAGTATCCTAAGGATATCTAGAAACAAACAGACAGATGTAGACCATTTTCTCTCGACTATTTTGTTTAAGAATTACTAATTAACTATGGAGAGATGCTCCTACCTGAAGCCCAACGCTTACTTGGTCTTCAATCCAGTCGTTCCAGAAGGAATCGATCCAGCATATAAGATCTGCAATCAAAGACAAACAAACAAGATCGAAAGCATCTGCAAGATCTGATAATTCAAAATAAATAATCTATCTTAGTGATCAAGGAATCCAAGAATTAAATTATTCAAAATACAGATGAACAACTCAATGAGAAAACAGAATCCATTTGTATTAA
Organism: Pinus albicaulis; assembly: GCA_034641835.2. Classification (NCBI taxonomy): domain Eukaryota; kingdom Viridiplantae; phylum Streptophyta; class Pinopsida; order Pinales; family Pinaceae; genus Pinus; species Pinus albicaulis. The sequence continues at coordinate 389,652,119 of CM076569.1, read as the reverse complement.
CTTTGAAAAAAAAAAAAAGCCTTACAACCCTGGTGCCTTGATGTTTGTAAAGGTTCTTCCAGGGTCCTAAAGAATCGTTTTCCTCAGTTTGACAAGACTCCAACTCTCTGAATCAACATAATACTATGGCTATTAGTATGTAATCTCTCTCATGCCAATGATTCCAAATGTGGAGAGTATAATTTCTTCAGTAATTCTCTTCTGCAAGCTAAGAAGTATTCTTGAGACTGAAACATGGTCTCAATTTATAGCAGAAGGGAGGTAGTTTCATCTCCAATAAGTAAGGGATAAAGCCTTCTCATCATGGGATTTCAGCTCCAAAATCCAAGGGATAGCTCCATTTATGAAGGGATAATGGTTCATAAATGGAAGGGGTGAAGCTCAACAAGATAGTGCTTCTAGAAGGCCCCAGCTGGGAGAATATTCGACCAGCTGGGCTTCTATAACTTATTCGACCAGCTGGGCTTCTATAACTTACTTTTCTTTTTATTTTACCTTTTACGGGGGTACGCAATTTTAATGAGCAGAACGTGCAGGATGTGCCGCAGGTTTTATAGCAATAAACCGCAGTACCGCAGGAAATGACTAGGAAAAGTGCGGAATTAGGATTTTTAGGGTTTTAATAAGCTTTTTCCCACAGGTTTTATAGCAATAAACCGCAGTACCGCAGGAAATGACTAGGAAAAGTGCGGAATTAGGATTTTTAGGGTTTTAATAAGCTTTTTCCCAATTCCAAGACTTGATTTAGGAACTTTATGATTTTGGACCTCTAAGGGAGCAATAAATAGGTAATGCTGAACCCATATAGACAGCTAAATGTCATGGTGAAAAATTTTAGTGTAAAAGATTCCCCCCTAAAGTGCGAAGTTTGAAAAGTTCTGAAGAATTATGAAGAGTGAAGTGCTTTATCATTCCGAGGATCAGGCTGTAGGCACACCAGTTGAAACCTGGAAAAAATATTCAATGCAAGCATATATATATATATATATATATATATATATATATATCATCATTGCTGAGGTAGGCATTCCCATACTCAAATCAAAACTAACTACATGTTCTAATACATAAATGATTTTAGAATTACATTAATAGTAGACACAGCATGGACGCATCCATCTGTCATGAGTAGTCTACTGCATAATGAATAATAAAACTCCTCATAGCCTGGATGGTAGAAACTAGATCTAGGGTCTTGATTTCCTCTACCCGAACTAGTATGATTCTATCCATGCGATTGATTGTGTCGAAGTCGAACATGGTAGAAACCACTTGATTACCAGTCAATGATGTGAACGGTTAACAAGTGTGAGAGAAACCACCAATAATGAAAATGGCTCTCAAAGTACTCAATAAAAACTATGAAGTGTGGATAAATTATTTGAAGTCGAACACTTCAAAAAATCGTTCGATCGAAGTTCAATGATGCAAACTCTCATCGAAGGCGAGAAATTTTCCATTAAGGCATGCAGATCCCAAGGTACTGATAGGATTCTAGATCAACTTTCTAGATGATGAGTTGTCGTCAATAGAAATTGATCCATCATAGGAAAGCCCACGACACGAAACCATTATATCAAGTTTTGAAGAAATATTTGCAAGGACTGACTCAGGGATGGTCAATGCGAATGGAGACAAATGTTTGCAATGAATGGTTTATTGAACTGGTCTCTTGAACACATAACGACACTGCAGATGGTGACAATTGACCTAAAGCTAATACCCAGAAACTATTTGAAGACTTTCAATGTGGTTCGATTAACTGTTTGACCAAAGGATTTCCCCAACCCAAATATGAATGTGACAAAAGTGTCGTGTTCAAGAGTGGTATACAACTTTTTGAAACGAAGTGTGACAACTGGATTCATTTTCTCTCTTTTTATCCCACCATTTCTGGCAAGTACCTCTTTATTTTTGACAAGCTTGAGGAAGATAACATTTGCTTATTATATAAGCTCATCCTTCAGATGAGTCCAACTTAGTATTAAAATCGAACCCTAAGAAGGAGTGGCTTGTTCCTGTTTATAATTGATAGGTCCTTTATTGTTAAGTTTTAACAAGTCCAGTATAGGTGAAACTCGGTGTTTTTCAGTTTTAGGGAATCAAAAGAAAAACTTAAGAAAACTTCGTGGGTGTTCTTTTTCATAAATTTAGTCTCTCAAGCCCAAAAAAGGATAAAATAATGTAGGAGAGAACTCTATTGACTATGATTAGCTAACATATACCTTTTTCGTAAATAGTCCATTTCAGTCCGGAAAAGGGGTAAACTTATACTGAAGGGACGACTGTTCATTTCCTTTAACAAGTTCGAATAGTCAAGTATTTGGAAATATTTTCATTTTTAGAGAGTCTGAAAGGGGCTTAAAAGAGAACTCCAAGGTTTCTCTTTTTCATAATTTTCAAGAGCCCGAAAAAGTGATAAAAGTGTACTCATCATCAAGATAATCCTTTTCACCTGACAATCCTATTTTCTGCACATAAACTCGAAAAATTAAACATATATGTTTGCAATAAGTAAAAAATTTCGAAAAATAACTTTTAAAAGTGGAAAATAAATAAAATAATAATTTATTTATTCAAAAAATCTTATAAAAAGTAGTTCAATGAAGTCATTTTCACCTTTTGTGTTCAGAGTTGAAACTAGAGAGCTCTGGGCAAAAAACATTCTGGAGGTGATAACGGGAGAACCGGTCGCTCAAATCGAAATCCGTCAAATCTAGGTAATCCACAACACTCTTCTCTTTATTTTCATCTGTTTACATTCTCTTTTTTAGTTTTTAAATTCTTTTTTTTTTTTTTTTGCGGGGGGGGGGGTGGGGGGGAATGTTAAAAATTTCGCTTAGGGCATCCGCAGGTTAGCCATTGGTTACTTGTGGACCCCGATAATTTTCCTAAAGGAAAATTATCGGGCTACCGCAGTTTTTATGAAGGGCGCGTGCAGGGGTCCGCACTATCCCTATACAAAAATTGCGGAGGCATCGTAAGAAAATGAAATTTGATACATTCTCTCAAAAATGGAAAAAAAAATCACTCTTATAGCTTCTAACCATTAAATGCATCCATTTGCAGGTCATTACAAAATTTTGGAGTGGTGAGAACGCGAGCACGAAGAGGTAGATGATGCAGCAATGAACAATCCAAACACAACGCATGTTTTGAGAAATTTCGGATTATACAAATTCTAAGCCATTCAGGGCATGAGGGCACACGTAGAGCTAATGACCTGGCTGGTGAATAAATGGGATGTTCAGGAACAATGTTTTATCATTGGAGATCACAAGCTAGAAATTGAGCTTGAAGATATCTACTTCCTCACCGATTTATCAAAAAGAGGTGAACCTATCTCTTTGTTCAGAGCTAGGTAAGGTGGCCTGCCTATCGCTAGCTACAAACAAGAATTATATAGTGAAGAAGTTGATCCCAAAGACAATCGGATAGACATAAAAACTATCATAAGTCTTGATCTGAAAGTCATTACATTCACTGTTACTAGATTATGTGGAAGTGCAACTCCACATGTGGCTACCAAGTCACAAATGCAAACAGTTGTCGAATGTTACAGAGGTACAATATTCAATTGATGTGAAGGGGTGTTGACCAATAATAAGGGTCAACTATCCAGAGCGAAGAACTCAAAGTTGAAAAAATTTGGGTATGGTGCTATCTTAGTATCTTTCGCTTTGGAGAGGATTTTGTCTCTTGCCCCTCAGTTGATCTTTGTTGACCATGGTGAACTTAGAGAGCCTTGTATGGTACGATGGGTGGAACTAATGGCTCGCCATGGTGGCGATGGTTGTACAGTAGTCCGATTCACTCCAACATATTTTCGTTGGTTAGAGAATCAAATCTTTGCTATCGAGGATTTCCCATATGCAAGCATAGACTTTCGAGGAGACCCCGAGATGTCCTTACCTCCAGGGACACAATGGGATGAATTAGGTAAATGAATTGTTTTGATGTGTTTTAACTCTAATTTTTATTTTGTTTTTCAATCATCCAATATTGATCACAAAAAATTTTAAATGCAGATGTTGGTCCACGAAGACCAGCCAATCTCCGCCGCTTCGAAAGTAAGCCAACAGATCCTATTGCAACTCCACAGAATCAGGCAGTAGATATTCTCATTGACTTAGAGCACAACCTGGAAAGGTTGAATAGAGACATCCCAGAGACAACGATGGATGATATTCCTCTACGTCTCCAGAGGCACGTCACTGGTGTTCCTGGCCAGTTTCAGAGATACCTGCATAGGGTGGCACGGGCGATAGTTTACTATCATGGTCATCACCACGGATAGTGGATGATCATCGTAGACTATTGTATTTATGTTTTTTGTATCACTATATTTCATATCATAAGGTGTTTTAAACCTTTGATCCTAGACGATGTAATATTTTTTGAAACACAAACTCTATCTATGATATGACTACTTTTGCCAGCTATTTTGTTCAACACATATCGAATGTTGTTTTAATTTAATGTCGAAAATGACTATTTATAACATTATTAGCTAATGCATCAGCCAATGTATTTAATATTCTTGGAATGTGTTGATATTCAATGTAATCAAACTACCTTTCTAAGAGACGAACCTTCAAAAATAATCTTAGTAACACAGGATTTTTAATTGTGTATACTCTGTTTAAATGCAATACAATGAGTTCTGAATCTAACCTAATGATCAAACGTCGAATGCAAAATGAAATGGCATCAGATAATAACTCAATTACTACACTATATTCTGCAACATTATTCATTGTTTGACCAAGGCTTACCCCATGCATAGAAACTAACTCATAGGTGGGTGAATAGATAACCCAGGCTGCGGAAGAGATATCCTATGTACTACGACAAGCACCATCAACAAAACCAATGTACGCTTGAAGGGACGTCGACATCTGCAATATCAAGAGTAATCAAGATAAGTAGGAATAGTAATAAACACAAACTTAAACTAGACACACTCATCTAATCTAAAGCAACTAATCTTAAAAAAATAACTAATGTACAGGTGAGATCTTCACACAAAATATCAAGCATAATATATCTTCAAATAAAGTCTATTTTTGGGTTTATCTAAAGAGACCCTGTCATAATCAATCAATTCTTAAGCCCCTTTTGCAAGCAATCGCTTGACAATATAAGGACCATGCCACATAGGTTCGAATTTCCCAGCTCCTAGTTTATCGTTAGCTTGGTCATATACCAATACTAGGTCACCTTCTAAAAAAATATGAGGTGTAACACTTCGATCTTACTGAGCTTTAACGTGTTTTTTATGAGCTTCGGCTGTTAATGCAGTGGTGCGCCGAGTCTCATCTAATAGTGCTAAGTACAAAAATCATTTTTCCTCTTCAGAGGTGGCTGGTAGTAACTCTATGGCTAATTGGAGTGACGGTATTTCGCATTCAATCGATAACATAGCTTCTAAACCGTAGACCAGTTGAAAAGGAGTGAACCCTATTGCAGTTTTTGATGATGTTTGGTATGCCCAAAGTGTTGAGAAAAGCATAGTATGCCAATTCGATTTATGAATTCCGATTATCCTTTTAATCATAGTGGTTAAAAATTTATTAACGACTTCAACCTGACCATTAGCCTGCAGATAATATGGAGTAGAGTTATCATGACGCAAGCCAAGTTGGTCGGAAAGTTTGGTCATCATGATGTTTCAAAAATGACTCTCATGATCTTTAATGATATCTTGGGGTACACCAAATCGAGCAATCACATGATTGAATACAAATGTAGCTACAATTTTTCCATCTACCACAAATGTAGGCATCGCCTTGGCCCATTTGGTAAAATAATCTACTGCAAGAATAATATACCCATGCCCTCCAGCCAAGTGAGGGTTACATGTAATGAAATAAATTCCCCATTTTGAAAAAGGACCGACAGCAATTATGGAGTGAAGAGGAGCTGGTGGTGCACGCATATTCTGTTCAAATATCTGACAGTTATGGAATTTTCGGACCACAAGAATGAAATCTTTGAATAATGATGGCCAAAAATAACCAGCGCGCAATATATTTTGGGTTGTGGCAAACCCAGGCATATGACTGCCACATGCTCTAGAATGACAGTCATTCAAAACTCGTTCAACCTCTTCATGAGTCAAACATCGTCGAAATACAAAATCTGCACCACGACAATAAAGTGTGTCCCCAACAATATTGTATTGCTGAGATTGGTAACAGATCTTTCGTCGATGTGAACATGGAAGTTCAGGCCGAAAATTTTGGGTTTGGAGATAAATAATGATATCCCCATAACAAGGATCTAACGTACTGATAAGAAACAGAGATTCATCAACGATCGTATGCTCTACCACAGTTTCTGTCTCGGCATTTGGGAAGTCACACATAAGTTCGGCGAACACTAATGATTTCTTTGATTTGGATTTTTTGAATTCTAAATCAAACTCCTGAAGGATAACTATCCATTTAGAGTATTTGCCCCCGAGAAATTATTTATTCAAAATATACATCATCGGGTTGCAATTAGAGATCACAATTGTTTTTCGTAACAAAATGTAATGATGAAAATGTTGGACAGCTTGAACTGCTGCTAAGGAAAATTTCTCCACATGCGAGTATTTAATCTCTGTTGGATTAAGATTCCGACTGAGATAATAAATCACATGCTCGTTGTGGAATTCATCCTCTTGAACTAATACCATTCCAATGGTGGAATCAGAGGCAGCTAAGTATAAAAAGTAATCCTGGTTGTAATTTGGTGGATGCAATAACGGTGCATGGGTCAACACATGTTTTCAAGCATCAAAAGACCGATCAACGATCTCATCCCAAATAAAAGGAACATTATGTTTCAACTGCCTTGTAAAACCGCTGGTTAACTCAGCATAGTTCTGGATAAATCTACACAAAAAATTTTCTTTCCCTTGCAAACTTTGGAGTTGGCGAAGTGTGGAAGGAGTAGGTAAATTGATAATAGCCTCAACCTTCAACGAGTCGACACGAATGCCCTCTTTTGAAACTACAAATCCCATTAATCTACCAGATTGTACACAAAAAACACACTTGTGGGGATTCAAGTGAATCTTATAATGCCTACATCTCATAAAAATCGCTAGTAAGTGAGTAGGATGATCTTCCCTGTGGAATGAATGAGCAGGTAAATCATCGAGATAAGGTTGCACAATGTGTTTAATGTCATGAAACGCATAGGACATTGCCCTTTGAAAATTTTCCCCAGCATTCTTCAATCCAAAAGGTAATTTACAGTAAGAAAATGTTCCCCAAGGGAAAATGAATGTTGTTTTTGGTTGATTGGTAGGGAGTATGTTGATCTGATTGTATCCGGAAAATCTATCCATAAATGAATACATTTCATTTCTAGCACAATCGTCAATAATTTTGTCAATATAAGGAGTTGGATAATTGTCTTTAGGACAAGCTTTGTTAATATCGCTATAGTCGACACATACTCGTATTGTTCCTTGTTTTTTAGTAACAGGAACAATATTAGATACCCAATCTGTTAAAGGAATTGGATAAATAAAACCTACTTTTGATAATTTCTCAACTTCGGCTTTAATAGTAGTAGCTTTTCGTGGATGTATCGGACATAATCTATGCCTGATAGGTTTAGCATCCGGGTAAGTATTTATTTCATGAATGACAATGTTGGCATCAATTCCTAGCATTTCTTCATAAGACCAGGCAAATATGTCACAGAATTCTTGAAATAGGGCTTTATATGTAGAAATTCCATCTGACCTACATGAAGCACCTATATGAATGTTTTCAATAATTCTTGGTTTAATGGATATGTCAGTGGGAACCGTAGAAGAAATATTTCCCAAATTAATTTCAGAATCCGAATTTGCAATTTATATTGGACTTTGAGGTTCATTGACATATTCAATTGGAAAAATAGATGAAAATTTATTTTCAAATCTATCAAGCTTAGGTAAAAATGATGACCTATAATGGAGATCATCCCATGGTAATTCATCTATGGACAAGAATACACGAATACTTTCATCAGTATGAAACACTTGTTGAAAAGGATCAGGAATTGATGTTATAGTTGAGCTTGATGGTGAAAAAGATTCTTCGTTGATCACATTTATTGGATCATCATCAGTTGATAAAGAATTGGAAAATGATTGTATTGCTTGATATGCTATCTCAAAAGGACTCAAAGGCATCGTGCCATTGAATGAATCTAGCTCTGATTCTGAAGGCACTACCCAAGGATCATCAAATGGAATAGTGCTTGATGTAATCATATTTATATTAGCAATAGTATGTGGTACGTTAGTTGGAGGCAAAGAAAAATTTCCCATTAAAGCAGAATATTTGATTAAACCTAATCCTACATCCTCATAAGGGATAGTTGTTTTTCCAACGTGCTAAATACTATCTGTAGAAGCTGGGTTAAACGAATAATATGAGAGCTAATCGATTTTCACAATCTTTCCTTGATGAGGAAACATGATTAATCGAAAGACGGATAACATGACAGCAATCATAGAATAAGACCAACTTCGACCCAGAAGAAGGTTGTAATCTAGAGGGGCATCAACTACCTCCACATCTAAATTAACAGTTTTACCTTCGACCTCTATAGGTAGATCCTGCAAAATTCTGAATGGATGGAATCCTCTTCCGTAAAAAGCTTTTAGGATGGTTGGTGATTGGTTAAGGGTTGAAGAACTAAGTTATTTCCAATAGTTTAATGACATGATACACGTAGATGCTCCTTCATCAATAACAGTACGAAAGCAACGTCTATTTTTTACTAGTACTGGAATCTGAAAAATCCATTTGATGAGGGAGACGTGGTGTAAAATTTTATAAATCAAATACTAGGAGGTTCGAATCCTGAAGATCTACAACTCTAATTGTTGATAAGAGTAACTTCCTTTGTGCTAGGCATGATTACAGCACTTCTAAGGCCGACATTGCTGAAGGAGATATTGCTAAATCCTCCACAATGTTGTAATTCTGAGCACCTCTCACATGTGGATTGAAAGTTGATTTACGAAGTACACCTTTAGCAGGCGGTTTGATTACTAAATCAAGATTAGGTTTCTCGATATGAAGTGGATCAGAAACTGAAGGAGATGTATCTGGTGCAGAATTAGAATCTTCTACTTCTTTACCAGCAACAGGATTTTTACTACCATAATCTTGCGATCAAGTTGCAACCATTACTTGAGACAACATCAAAATATCCGTTGATGTATTATAAGAAGATCCAATCATTTTTCTATCTTGAACAGGAAAAGGATCCTTCAAGACTATGGGGGTGGGTGAACCTTTGACGAACTTAGATACCTCAACCCTATACGGACATTCCTTGGTGAAATTATCCTTGTCACTGATAAGACCAGGATAACGAGGTTTTCTTTTATCAGCAGTCGGCTCATTTTTATCAATTTTTTTCTTGGGAGAGGAAGTCAATTTACTTTTATTCTTCCCTTTCTTCTTGTTTCCATATTTTGACTTTGTAGTAGATGAATCTATAATGTGAATATCAGTCAAAGTTTCCAGGGAAGATTCTCCTTTTGGTGAATCAGGTAAAGTTATTATGGGAGAAGTAACCTTTGAAGATTTCTTCTTACTCTTAGTCATGCTAACTGAACTGATCACACCATCAGCGGCATGAGACCCTAAAGGAGTTGTTTTTATCTGACCAAGACGCGGTAAATCGGAAATTTTCTCGTACAAAGTACCTGACTGGGTATATACCAGGTCAAGATACTGAGCTTGAGCGATGACTTGTTCTTTTGTAACAACCCCTCCTTTAGCTACATCTTCAGTGATTTTTGGTAGTAATGATTTGATAAACCATTCTACCAATATCTGATCTAGGATAAAAACTTTCACCAAATGTCTTCTACGTCTCCATTCATGTATATGATATGATATGTATGTAGATGTGGATTGTTTTAGTGAAGTTAATAATTCTGTGTTGTTTTCGTATCTGAATGGAAACTAAAAATGAGTTAAGAAAGAAGTTTCTAGGGCATTGAAATTGTTAAAAGAGCCTCATGGCAATTCAATGTACCATTTGGCAGCGACTCCTATTAACGTTCTCTGAAAAATTATAAGTCGAATAGAATCATTGATTAATGAGTTGGATGCACACCAGAGGTGGTAAGTCATGACATGGTTGGAAGGGTCCTCTCTTGGTTTTCCTTCAAACTTTGGGATATCACTAGGAAACTTATGCGGCATTGGCGGCCAATACGAATGATAATATATGTGATCATTCGTAAGGCGCATTAAATCAGGTAAATCCAAAGTTGCTATGAATGGTAACTGACGGTTAGGGTCTTGTGAAACTATACCAGTTCCAGGAGGAGGATATCTAGGATATCCTAAAATAGCCTATGCATTGGGAATTGGAATGCCTCCTGGATAACCAGGATTAACCGAACCATACTAGGGTTGAGTAGGCATTTGGTACATATACCCAGGGTATGGTTGATACACTGGATTTTGCGCTATAGGTCCATATTGATACGGCCCTTGGTAAGGTTGATAAGTAAACTAAGGCTGGCTTGTTATAACCGTACTTGTACCAGGTTGTCCTGTAGGCATCTGAATAGTAGTCTAGGATGTAGGTCCAGACCGTGGAACAGAAACTTGAGGATTTGGTATTGATACCTGAGGAGAAAGGAGAAATAGGAGCTGCAGATACTCCAGGAATAGGTGTTGTAGGCTGAATAGAAATTGGCGTAGCAGTTTGGGTTGGAGTTCTAGGTGTACTCAAACTGGGCTGCTGAACACTACTTGATGTAGGTACCTAAACAGTAGGTTAGACAGGTTGTTGAACGTGAGTATAAACAATCAATTTTCCAGGCTAATAATAAGGTACTTTCATATTAGGTTGTAAATTCTGTTGAGCTTGAGATGGATCCCACACTATATTAGGTCCAGGATACGAAATTCCCATAGAAGGTTGTGGATAAGAAGGACCATAACTAGGCTGATAATTTGGAACATAAGTTGGATAATTTACTGGATAATTCCCACTTCCAGGATACAATTGTTGTTTTGGGTAGAATTGCTGCCCTAAAGGATGTTGTGGACCCTCAATTGGATACTAACCTTGACGTGGATATTGACCTTGAGGCATGTATTGACCTTGAGGCTGATATTGACCTTGAGGCATGTACTGACCTTGAGGTTTCCCCCCAGGCTATAAATTACTAACTTGAGGCTGCCCCCCAAGCTGTAAATTACTATCTTGAGGGTTAGGGTTTGGGATGTTTCCAGATATCATATAAATTTGCTCCGCATTTACAGTTTCAGTATTTGATTCATGTAATCTAGATGATAGTGTATGTTTATCAGGAAAAGGAGATGCCCCTGAGAAAGTAACAATGAGTGACTGGTATCCTGCAGGAACTGAAGGAACACCATACAAATATGTTTCTGGAGATTCAGAAAACATGGATGACTCACGAGAAAAGTTTAAAAGAGATCTATAAACTCTCGGTGTAGAAGGAAATGGAATTCGGGGTGGCAAATAATTCAGACCAACGTTCTGTAGAAAGTCTGTCAATGAAGAATACTAAGCATCTTGTCGAAAAGGACTATAAAAAATTGATTCATGTTCTCTAAGATCTAAAGTTTCCTGAGGCGAAGGAAGAACTACTTCTTTAGTGTCGGTAACTTCTTCAATACTAATTAGAATAGGAGGAAGATCTTCTGTGATCCGAGTCATCACTCTAGGTGAATCAAGATTACCAAGGGTTGGAGTAACAAACTCTCAAGTAGGTTCAGACGTAGCAGGTTCAGTTTCTGGCTCAGAAATTTCAGGTTTAGTAGATGATAATTCACTTGTTGTAGAAGCAAGTTCAGCTAATTCAGAAATTGAAATTTTCTGAGTAAACTCTATTGTTTGTGGTTGATCTACTTCGTAATCAGGATGAATAATTATAGATGTTTCTTCCTGTTCTGTTGATCCAGTTCCCGATTTTTGTCCTCTTTCAGATCTAAGTCTTTCTAATTGGCTTGGTGTATATTCAGGGGGTTTCCCCTGCATTCTATGTGATTTTCTCAGTAATTCAACCACGATTAAAACTTTTAATCACACGCAATCAAAGAAAATTTCAATAAAAATCCTAAGGTCTCTAAGGAAACAACCAAATGAATCACTCACTTAGAAAAAATCTAAGAGATCAATCCACACACAAACAGTAGATTCCCGCACTAAAAACACTAGTCGGTGATGAAATCCAACATCGTAGAATTCTAATGCAGAAATGGCGGTTGGAACAGTTACCTTGACAAGTTGCTTAATGAAACAGACCGATGCAAGTTTCTCCACTTAAACCATCTCGAGTGAATATAACCCTCCGGAGAGTCCAAGTGAGTCTAGCTGACGTCTGCTCCAGGTACAGTGGGACCTTCCCTCCACTGCCACCTTGGGAAATAATCCTAAAGTTTATGGCCACTAAGGTCACCAACGAGAACACATATACCTAGGGGAACATTCTATGATATGATATACACGCAAGGGTAGAGTAACAAGCTGAATCTCCTTGAAGGTTCCTTGATATAATCCAAGGTTCACTGACAAGTGACCTCAGGCTCCTCGACAATGGTCTATCCAAGGTTTACCATTTTTAATACGTGCACATCTTCTATCGTTCCCAATGAGATAGGTATGATTACTTCACTGGTTCGGATATGATCTCGTGCTTGACTCCTTTAGGAGGAGCTTCCCAGAGCATACATGCTACAATTGGATTTTCCTACAACAAGATCAACTACTTGTTTGTTTTTATTGCCTTGCAAAGTTAACTAAAACCTATTCCAAGACACTAGCCTAAGCTATGTTGGTGGAAAAGAGCCCAAGAAAATATAAAATTTCTAGATTGATTTTATTAAGTGTTACTTTTAATTGGGAGTTTCTTAGGAAAAGAGGTACGAAAATGAAACTTTGGTGATATTTAATGACCCGACTCAAAATACCCTACAATGAATCTATATGAGAAACAACTCATTTCTTTTCAATGAAATCTAGCTAGAGGAAAGAGTTGAGAGATTTTAATCATTTCCAAAATATCAATTCTTTCTTTCCTACATGAAAAACTTTGAAAAGAAGATAATTCGGAGAACTCAATTTCAAAAAGATCTTTGCTCAAAATGAAATGCCCTATATTATTTAGATCAGAAACAAAAATCAAACTTCTTCCAAAAGAAAACTAAAAGTCTTAAAACTATAAAATTTAAAACTAAAAGAAATCTCTAACCTTGGACTCTATCTAAAAGTTGAAGGATGTCTTAGCTCAGTTTGTAATCTAACCAAGATCTTTCTACTTATTTTAGCAAGAAAATAAAGCATCCAATAACAAGTTTAAAATGAAGTTTATACCTTATCAATCCAAAAGGTTTTCTAAGTTTTCTAATGAAAAAAAAATCAAATTTTCATAAGAGTAATAATTGCATCAAGTTCAATGGCTCAACAGAACAATGACATACAAAGTAGCTGAGGGATACAGAAGTTTCTGATTCAGAGCAACGGGAGGAAAATGCAAACATTTACTCATAAAAGCAAACTAGCTGAAAAGATCATTTTAAACATAGGATTGTTGAAAGAAACTTTTCACAGAAGTCTTTGACATTCAAGACAAATTGGGATAACAACAAATAATCAAGTAATTGGATTCTAGAAAATAGATATTTCTACTTTTTCTAAAATTTTCCAATTGTCCGTAGTTTTTAACGGAATAAGGTGCGGTACCGCACTACATTGCACTAAAAGCTGCGGGGTCTACTTCTCTGTTTTTAAACAAAAAGTGCAGAAGGCAGGAAAAGTAGAGAAAAAAATAAAAATACAGATTTACAATCAGGGATCCTATTGATTTTTCTACCCAATCCAGTTTTGAGCTAATATAAGTCAAATAAATCTCAAAAATGAAACGAAAAATAAAAAAGAAAATTAAGTTCAGATTCTCCCCAATGGAGTCGCCATTTTGTTAGACAAACAAATCCCTCTTGCGGACAAGAGCCATCTCCCTAGTATCCTAAGGATATCTAGAAACAAACAGACATATGCAGACCATTTTCTCTAGACTATTTTTTTTAATAATTACTAATTAACTATGGAGAGATGCTCCAACCTGAAGTCCAAAGCTTACTCGGTCTTCAATCCAATCATTCTAGAAGGTATCAATCTAGCATATAATATTTGCAATCAAAGACAAGAAAACAAGATCAGAAGCATCTGCAAGATATGGTAATTCAAAAGCAATAATATATCTTAGTGATCAAGGAATCCAAGAATTAAATTATTCAAAAGATAGATGAGCAACTCAATGAGAAAATAGAATCCATTTGTATTAACTTTGAATAAAAATAAGAAACCTTACAACCTTGATGCCTTGATGTTTGTACAGGTTCTTACGGTGTCCCAAAAAGTCGTTTCCCTCAGTTTGAAAAGACTCCAACTCTCTGAATTAGCATAAAACTATGGCTATGAGTATGTAATCTCTCTCATGCCAATGATGCCAAATGTGGAGAGTATAATTTCTTCAGAAATTCTCTTCTGCAAGCTAAGAAGTACCCTTGAGATTAAAACATGGTCTCAATTTATAGCAGAAGGGAGGTAGTTTCAGCTCCAATAAGGAAGGGATAAAGCCCTCTCATCATGGGATTTCAGCTCCAAAATATAAGGGATAGCTCCATTTTTTAAGGGATAAAGTTTCATGAATGGAAGGGGTGAAGCTCAACCAGATAGCACTTCTAGAAGGCCCCAGCTAGGAGAATATTCGACCAGCTGGCCTTCTAGAACTTACTTTTCTTTTTATTTTACCTTTTACGAGGGTCCATAGTTTTAATGAGCATAACGTGCAGGATGTGCCGCAGGTTTTATAGCAATAAACCACGGTACTACAGGAAATGACTAGGAAAAGTGTAGAGTTAGGCTTTTTAGGGTTTTAATAAGCTTTTTCCCAATTCCAAGACTTGATTTAGGAACTTTATGATTTTGGACCTCTAAGGGAGCAATAAATAGGTAATGATGAACCCATATAGACAGCTGAATGTCATGGTGAAAAATTTTAGTGTAAAAAATATATTCAACGAGGTTTATTGGTATAACCTGTGGTTTGTGTGGGGGAGTTTGTGGGGTCAACCCCGACCTTCGCCCGTCCTCTGACAATAATTTTTCCATACTATATAAATGACATTTTACCTTTGCACAACCCAATTTTGGCCTTTGAGTGGGGGGCACGCAATGGCCTCTGGGCTTTCCATGTGTCCTCTTCCCATTGGTTCATTCCAAATCCAATCAAAACGTGACAAATCACCCAACTCAACCACCAACCACGAATTCACACTTGGCATAGTGTCATTGGATGAATTGAATGAATATTCCTAGAATATTATTTTTTACTGACTAGGCTTCCATGTCACCATTCTGTCCTTTCTGCAAAATTTGTATCTGTTTAGGAAAATGAACAGCAGGTTATAACTTTCACATACAAATTTGGTTTTTGATGAAACGAATTGTGTAGGATTCCTAACGATGAGCACTTTGCAGTCGTTTAGGTTTGGATCGATTCTGAGCACTTCCATTTTTGAGCTTAACACTAAGCACCTGATCATTCTCCTCTAGGCCCTCCCCATACCACCATCTTATTTGATGACGAGATTCACATGCCTTCTCTCCTTACCTCCACTAGCTACTTTATCCTATCTCTTGCTTCTCATCCAAATATGACCATTTCTTATCAGTCATTTGGGAAGTGACCCTTACCTCCAATTCCCACACTACCAACCTACCATTCCACCCCTTGAGATATGGGTCTAGCCCCATGAACTAATTATATGGTGATGGTTGTAAGGTACATCAAAGACAAATTTGTCATGCCCTTTTCCACACTCTCATTGCTACCCTTTCCTCAATAAATTGATTGTTACCTCCTTCACCACAAGATAATCCTTTTTATTTCACATATGAGACATGTTTTGTGCATGGCCTTTGATCATTCTCCAAAGACCTTGTGGGGTACATTGTTTTCCCCCTACATTTAATTCTCTCCCTTGATCTTGAATTCAAGGTCATGTTCACTCATAAGACTACCCTCTATGATGTACATGGGAAACTTCTCATTCAAGTCACCTCCTCCCTAGTACCATACTAATTCTTCTTCTACATAGATATCCAATAGGAAATGTGGGATATGAATACCAATATAATGGTGGATGAGGAGTACATCATATGATCCTTTCAAACATAGTATACCAATGCTTCTTGATTACATCATTGATCTAATTAATGATGTTGTTTGCTCAAATATTTCCACAAGCATGGTCTCACCACACTATTCACTTGATCCATAAATTTGGGAATATGATGAATTTAAGTAATTATTCATGGTGGGCCATAGTTTCTCTATGCTTTATGCCATTTCCATCCATATCAACTCATTGGAAGAGCTTGAGAGGAGACATCTTTAGGCTAGAGGATTGGAGGGTTCAAATTGGGGCACTAGACCATCAATCACATTCTCACACTCCCAACCATCAATAAGAATGATAAGTACAACTCTTTGAAATTCTTTGGTTACCTTGTTGAATTTCAAGGAATCTAAATTAGTCTTAGAGGGAGGAATTGTTCCAAAGACTTAAATACATTGTGTAATATCCATTTTTGTTAGTTTCATTAAAATATTAGGGAATTTAAGTTTAGAAAATTGTACCTTGAATTTCATTTAAAAACACCATGAAAATTTCACCAAATGCACACATAAGAAATTTTCAAAAACTTAAATTTGTAAAACTCATAAATTAAATAAAATTTTGTTGCTTCGACATTTTTTATTAATTCATTCTCGTGAGAAAATTTACATAAAAATATTGGAGATGGAACTTGGTGAATGAACCCTAAAAATGTTGGTCCTTGGAGTTCTAGGTATTTCATCCCTCCTTGTTGGTAAGAACTCGATCATCTAATTGAGATAATTTGGATCTCCTTAGAGACCAATAAATTCGATATCTGGTTGGAATAGATTGGATCCTTGGCTGATGTAACAATTTAAGCTCCCTATAGGATCAATGATTAGCTAGGGTGGCTTTACAACCATGGAAACCAACTGCCACTAGCTAGGGGTGTATTTCAACACTAAAACTGGGAAACATAATGGAGGTTTCTCCTTCCCACCATAAGCTACTAGAGATCTTCGGATAATCAACAAAATATAGATATTCATTCATATCCCCAATTGAACTGTCATCCTCCTTTTTATAATTTTTCCCCTCCAAATAGCAATGGTCACCCCTTTAATAATAAAGTGACTTTATAAGTTACATTTCTTAATTAAATAAAAATTCACTGATAATCTCATTTTTAATTTAATTACTTACCATCACCTTTAATATGGCATTAAGTAATTAAATTAATTTTCTCCTTTCTATTGTTCTCGAAACGGGACATTACACATTGGCATCTTGGTGATCTCTATCATGACTATCAAGCGCCTCTATGAGTCCATACTTGGTAGATTCCACATAGCTCAAGGAGAATTAGATTTCATCGGGATTACCATCCTAAGTAGGGGTGCATTTCTTCTTTTATCTTGTTTGGGATCTACATATATGAGTTGGAATTGTTCCTCTAGGAGCATATCTAGCCTAGAGATGTGCTTTTTCACCATGTCTTTATCTTCATTCTCCCTTTTTTCAACAATGTAATTCACTTGTCCTCCATTTAAAAGGGATATGGAAAGAAATTAATTCCTTATTTACGTTTCTTGATATTTTTTAGTTTATAGTTAACCTTAGCGAAACCAAGGCCATGATCTTCAAGAGGATGAAGAACACCCTCTCGTAGTATAATATTCACTTCAAGAGCGTGGAGAGTGAGATCATTACTACTTACATATCCTTGCGTGTTAAATTCTATGGGCTCTAGTTTGATTTTTGGAAGACCCTCCAACATTGGATAAACAAAGGTTATGTCTCCCTCACCCTCCTTAAGTGCCAATTCTTTTAGAATCACCTTCAAGATATTTCATCCAAGATGGACCTTACGCATAGTCTTATCTTACTTGAATTTCTATATTTTTTGAAGTTTTGTAGGCCTAGTTTATTTGAGTTGAATTGGGCCTTTTTACCACACAATCTAATAGGGCACTAAGGAAGGGAAAACCTAAGGGAAAACTACTAGACTAAGTGACAACAATTGGAAAAATGGCCCACCGTCACCTAAGTCAAAGTCCCATACTCTTTAAAAAATTTCACCAATGGAAGGAGTCCTGGTAAGGAAGGGAATCACTTAGAATGAATAGATCAATGATTTAGGTATGGCATGATTCCACAAATCCCATTCAAGTGGAGATACAAAAATGGCTCAATGCTTCAAGGAAGCTAAAAACCTTCCAAGAAAGGCTTAGGAGGAGATCAAGATTTATGGTTTGATATTTATGAGTATAATAAGTATTCCTAAGATAAATACTCTAACTAATGGGATATGACCTCTCAAAGAAGCTAAATGTGGTGTTTTAACACTTCCAAAATGATCGTGTATTCCTTTGGAAAACTTAGGAAATACTTGTGCCAGACCTAGGGTTTTATGAATAATCATGGGAAGAAACACTTCCAAGATATTCACTAGGTCAAGGAAAGGGAGGATAAATGGTTTCTTATGATTTATTCCATTGAATACTATGCTTATACAACCCCTCAATGAAGTTCCCAAGGTGAGAGAGAAAGACCTAGGTTTTCCCTCTTGGGGAAACACCTATGGAAAGATATTTTATGGATGAAACTCGAGTGGATTCCCACCAAACTTGGAGAATAGGTAGCCTCGACCTCGAGCTTTATGTTTGGACCCTCAAATTCCCAAAAAAACACCTCCCTAAAATTTTTCTCTAAGCCCTAGATTTATGTTGTAACTTTAGGGGACTAAAATTTAGGAGGATAAAATATGGAGAAAGAGGAGTTTGATCAACAAAAATCATTGGACTAGTGCCTAGCCCTTTCGGATATGGAGTCCTAAATTCTTTTAAATTGGCCAAAATTGTCCTTAAGGAGGCTAAATGTTGATTACCTAGCTACCAACCTTTAAAATTTACCTACTCAACTTTTATGGAGTTTTATGGAAGAAAGAAAAAACTTCATCACTAGGAACATTAATCTTTTGCAATCCAATGAGAAACATATGCAATTGAGAACCAAATAGCTTTCTAAAATGACATTCAACAAATTAGGGCACAAAAACATTAACCTACTTACAAAAATTACATACATTAGACATTATTCCAAGAAAATATTCAACAAGAAGCACTTACAAGATGAAAATATGATATATCCATCCACAAATCATGAGATAGCTCCAAATAAGGTCATAAATTCCAGCTCCAAATGTCAAAATTCATTAAAGAAACCTCCAATAGCTCCAAAGAAAAAGTGTTAGTTCTTTTACAAGAGAAGAAAGCAACTGATGATGACGATGAAATAAAAATTAGGCTTAGTTCGATTTATATGAGCCTAATTAGCCCAGAAAATATTAAAATAATGAGCAAGAAAAATCCTTGGTTACAGGTTGACCAAGTAGCTTTCATAAATTTTGATTTAACCATCCAATTGCTAGCTAAGTTGATGATTTCATGCTAATTCAGGGTTGTTGGAGGGGCACATTGAGTCCTCTAATGCCAAGTTGTGGGATAGGGCTCCATAAAATATGAACTAGGGGATGACCCCTAATCCTCCATGCAAGTCATCATGTGGGTCCCAAAAGTGGTGTCGGGGCATAAATGTTGGTCTAATGGGTCTCTTGATGATAGATAAGCATGTATAATGCTCCAAATGAGGGCCTTGATGATGGTGCTTTCCCTCCCAAGTGTCAAAAGTGAGAAAAGCCTCCTCTAGGCCTTGGATTAGCTACCGTAATCATGCTAAGTCGACTGAGGCATGTTAGTCCAACTGCATCATCTCACAAATAATGTGCGGAAATTAATAAACCATTGAAGGTGCTAAATATTCCCATGGCATGAAATTAGCTCTGACATATGATGGATTCCCATCGATCCCAACGCATCCCATAGGGGTGTCAATATGATCCTTTGGTGGGCTTCTGCCCCAGTTAAGTTCCCACCCCATGATGAAACCACCTACCAATTACATATGAGATCCAATGTGATTCCTTACCATCAGGTACAATAACTCATTAGTGCATCTAAGTGAATGAATATTATTAATCAAGGTCACATTGGGACTTCATAATGGGTTTCCCTTCTAAATTTGGGGCTTTAAGCTTGTAATAGTGTTACCTCCCTAGGCAGGAGTGGCTAATAAATAGCCCTATTAGGTGTTCTTGGCCCCTAAGGGGAAAAACAGATCCAAGGTACATCCTTCAATGTGTATGGTTCATGTGAATAATTATGAGATGGAAAGGGACACAGGGGTCTCAAAGCTAAATGCCATGGGTTCAAGAATGGTAATGATGAGAAATTTCCACATATCTAGGTATATAGATGTAAGAGGGAGAAATAGTGGATCATGAGTTACCTTGGCCTTTTTTTCTATTGTTCTTTGTTTTCCTTTTTCCTTTTCTTGATTTTTCTTTGTTCGGGGCTCTAGGATATGAGAGCATTTTATGTGTGATATAAGCAATTATTACCCCCTTAAGGTGGGGTGTTTCATCACCCAACAGGGTTTTGGACATGCATGGGTTCCTTAATGATGTGGGGGTGCTCATGGGACCCTAGGAACTAAGGTGATGGCCATAATGATAAGGGTTAGAGCTCATGTTTGGATATTTTTCACATGTGCTATTTTAATGTCTGAAGCATCTTTTTTCATTTTATAGTATCATTTATTTTTGTTTCTTGCTTGTGGCCATGATATGCTTTTAACATTATTTTAGTTGCATCAACCTCTGAGGCAACATTTACAAGCTTGACCCAAACATGTGGACAACAGAAGGGGTGTACTAGTTCCTTGTGGACCCAGTGATCATGTGGACCCAGAGATGGGAATTGATGAAATAGGGTCTATAATGTGCGAAGGGGAGTGAAAAATGTGAAATGGGACCATGCTACCAAAATCAGTGTTTCCCAGGTAGCACCCATCCTGAAGCTATAATAAAATAGGGGATATCCCATGGGAATGGGATTGAGGATTAACCCCCATTTAAGGTGAGGAAAAAAAACTACATTCAAAACCTCTCCTCCTTCCATTTCACCCAATAATCCATGCCCAAAGTGCCGAAGGAAAAAATAATAATAAGCACACAATTGCACAATGAAAAATATACTTTTAGTATTGGATTTTTCACCTTCAAACATATGCTCTCAAGAGATGGGCGAGGGGACATACAATTGGCTCAGGGAGCAGCAATCAAATTACACAATGCACGAGATACACTGGTGGCTATCAAGGGTTATGGGCTACTAGCTCAAGACAAATCTAGGAGAAAAGTATTTTCCTTTGGGGTCACCCACTATTGGTGCATACATATCTCCATTACATCATCAAATGCAAGAGAAAAATTCCCAAGGCCACTATTCAAGTCATTTTTATACACTTTTCTTTGGGGTTGTCGCCATCTTTGGTTTGGTCTCCCTCCTAAAACAAAATTGGGGTTATTTTGTTTCTTCAGTTGGTAGAGGTCACTTCCCTTGTCTTGTTTCTCGTTATTTGAATGTCATAGCCATTACTAACACTTCCAATTGGGATTGTTGGTGGTTTATAGAGGACACATATCTACTTCAGCAAGCTGGTATCTTGATGGATTTCATCCCACCTTTATAATATTCTCTTAATTCCCTCGGTTTACTCTTACCAACCAAATATGAGTTGCACAAAATAATGAGAGAAGGCATATACAAATAATATTTTTAGGTTAATTGGGTTAACCGGTGAGGAGGATTAAATAACAAGATGGTTTTCTTATGTGGATATCTTCTTGGAGTTGAGGGATGACCATATTGTTAGGGCCCCTTACATGATTTAGCACTAGATGCATGCTCTAAAGATCCCTCTTGGGTAGTTTTGAGTGGGTTCTCATCGATTTCGACATTGATCATTGTATCACATAAGGAGATAGGATTTGTTAGCTTTGCCATATTCATGACATTTAGATAGAAGAATAATTCATATTCTATTGTACCATCTATTATGATATTAGAGGTATTTTTAGCTATCTTTATGAGGGGTTCTCATACCTCTCTCTATTTTTGTTTTGGTTTTGAGGCTAGATATGTCTCGCCTAGTACATGAGGGAAACCCTTAACCATAGATCTTACTCATTCCTACTACCGTTGCCTATATTAGACATTTCCAAGATGATTGTTTATTTATTTCTCTTGATCCAGACAGATAGAGGTACCAAGAGGTGGGTAGATAAAAACAATAGATCAACCATTAGGTCCATGAGAGCTCAGGAGGCCATCCAAGCTTTATCTTGGAAGGCCTTTATGGGGGTATTGTTTTAAATTCCATGCTAGTTTTGATGACATTAGTCAATATATGATCCAAGTGGATATTGGTGGCCACCGCCTATTCGACTTGGACCCCCAACACTTTTTCCTTTCAGTTTCTTATTTTCTAACATATTTTATATTTTTAGCATTTTTTCGGGTCTCCAGAGTTTTTTTCAGGCCCTAAACAACTTTTTTTGGGACATGGGAAAATCGGACAAAGGCATGTCATTTGCGGTCAAAAATTGTTGTCCCCATATAGAACTTTCTAATGGGCTATCGTGTGTTCCAAACAGATATCCTATTCCAAAGTTACAACCCTGGGAAGTTGATGTTCCAACTAACCCCATCAGGGCCCACAAACTTTTGGCGCTTCATCTCCTAGTGTTAGGTTTTTCGATTTTTATGGTTTTTCATTGTTTCTTCATGATAGGCCTCAAAGACTAATTTTAAATTAGTTCAGAAGGCATGTAGTTGTCACATATTTTCTCAGAGATAAACTATCATCGTCTGAGCTAGTTTGTTCCTTTCCACATGTAAAAAAATTTCAATAGTTTTTATTTATTAATTTAATTTTTGTTTCATTGTATCTCTATTTTTTTTTAAATCTATATTTCAATTTTTTCCTTCATAAATCCATATCAATATAAGACTTTATGTCATCAAAATAATGATGCAACACAAACTATGTTACTAGTGCTTCCAAATCCTTTAATCAACCATCTAACATGAACTTATTTTCTTCAACGTTGAATGGTGGGATAAAAAGCTTTAGGGTGGTTATTTATTTCACCTCAGGCATGACATCGAACCCTCCTCCCTCATTGGAGATTTTGTTATTAGGTTCTTGGTCATACTTGCATGTTTCTATATGACATTGTTTCTTTTTTGTTTCATTATTTTAGATTATAGATCTTATTAAGAATCATTTAGATTTTCTCTTAACATGCTTTTATAGCAGTGGCCTTTGCGCTCTCACTTTGTATCTTACAATGTCATATTTAACCACCCCTTTGACCTATTTTTGGTCTGTGGTTGGACATTAATAAAAGTATCTTATCTTATCCATGGTTTTCCCATGATGGCAAAGATATACATGAATTATCAAAACAAGCTCCCCCAATCCTTCTTAGGGTGTTGAACTAAAGGCTTATAGTAGTATCTACAGTATAGTTAATTTATGCATCCTCTAGCTGAAGGTTTTGAAAAATCCTAAAACCCCATGCCTCCTACTCCATTATTCTTTCATTACGAGGCTATCTAACTAGAAAACAATGCTATAGCTTCCATTGATATGTTTTCTTTAAAGGATATTGAACAACATGATACTATTGGAATCAATGAAGTCCTATATTTGTTGTTATTATTCCACCCCCACCTTAACAGAATTAGTGATTTGATGAGAACCCTCTAGATTTTTCATTTCTTTAGAGGTCACATTTAGTCACTACTTTTATCCTTGTTTCAAAAAGTCGTGTCAGTGGTAGCACCCCTTTTATTTGGGGTAATTACCGCCTTTTGCAACCAAGGCCTTAACAATTTTGCAATTTTGTACTTCAAAATCAATATCCAAATTGAAAAATATTAACAACAATATCCCACTTTTCAAATTTTTATCTTGAGGTATAATTTACATTTTCTTTAAAATCATAGCTTGAACAACTCATGTCATTGCAACCAAAACCTTAAAATCAACTCGGAATTGAGAAGTGGTCTTCTGAGTAGCACAACCATTTTTTCAAAGCCAGCATTGTAATGCTTTCAAAACCCATAGTCTTGAATATCAATACTCTTGCAACCAAAATCTTGAAATCAACCAGTAAATTGAGAAGAGGCACTACTAGAAACACCCCTTTTTCTTCAAGCTTGATGTTACACAATTTATTAAACCATAGTCTTAACTCCTTGTGTTGTATTGTCTCTAAGAAAAACTTAACATTGAAAAAAAAACTCAAAAAATGTAAAAAATAAATGAAAAGAGAAAGAGTAAGAGAAAAATGAAAAAAAAAAAACTCAAAAATGAGATGAAAACATATATTTTTTCTAATTTTGAAAATTATTGCTATATTATCTTTGGTTAAAAACATGATTTTTTCAAAATAAATACATAAATGTTTTCTTTGCTTATCAGTTTTTTTGGTTGCTCTATATTTTTTATTTTTCTCTACTTATTTTATGATTTTGTTTGCACAATATTGTTAAGGTTGTGGTTTAAAAAATTGTTACAATTTAAAGCTTAAAAAAATAGGGGTTATTAACGTTAATGCTTCTTTTTTATTCAGAGGTTGAAATTAAGATTTTGATTTCGAGTGTATTAGTAAGTCGTGTAAGGGTGTAGTAATTTGGACTCAGATATAAAAAAATAAAATAAAAAAAGTGGGGTTGCTACTCCTGCTACTTTTCAATTCTGATATTTTAACTTGCAACAATGCAAGTTGTTTGTTAAGGTCATAGTTCCAAATAAATTGTAATTTAAAATTCTCAAAAAAAAATGTTATTGTTGATGCTACTTTTCAATTTCATACGTTGATTTTAAGGTTTTTCAAGATTACTAGATTTGTTAAAGTTGTTTTAAAAGGGTGGTAATATTAAAAATATCCTTGATAACCTAATTTGTTTTGAAACAAAAGGTTGATTTTAATATTTTTTATTGAAAATATAAATTTTTAGAATTAAAAAATATTATTTTGAAGTCATACCAAATTGCTAATTATATTTTTCATTAAAATCTAAGATTTTATTTTTATTAATTTTATCAAATAATAATAGCGCATCATGTTCACCATTTGTGTTCTAAATGGCGTCGGTTCAAGTCTCCAGTGTTAGGTACTGATCGATCAGTAATAGAAATGAATAGTGATTTAAGTGTTGATCATTGATAAGAATGACAAGTTTAATTAAGTGTTTTTAAAATAGGAAAAATATTTGATTGTATAATTAATTACATGAGTAAATCTCGCAATTTCATACTAATATAGAAATCTAGTGTATAAAATTATTTCTCAACCTACTTAGATTTAACACTCCCTAGAGACTAGGAATATACTCCTGTTCAAAAACATTACACCTAAGACGGGCAAGAGTTATGAATGTAACATTGGATTAATGGGCAGAGGATTTTTTTTACTTATATGAGTTAAACTCAGCATTAACTAAATTTTATTTTATCAATGTGAATGTGTTTCATCCAAATCACGAGTTTTCCTGTTAGGATTGGATTCAGGAGCATATGATTTTTTACTTAACGAGTCAAACTTAGCATTGACCAAGTTTTACTTAGTCAATGTGAGTGTAATTTGTGCAAATCTCGAATTTACTTTTAAATTTTATTTTATTTTGTGGGCTTTTACTCATTGCTGTTTAATAATTTTAGGTTTTATAGATTTTCTCCTTATCTATTTTAGTTAATTTGTTTTAATATTTAGTAGATATTTGTTAAAATTATAAATTTAAGTTGTGTAATTTACACAATTCACATGTTATAATTTTTGTTTAATATTTAATAAATATTTGTTAAAATTATAAATTTGAATTGTGTAATTTACACAATTCACATTATTTCTTTTTTTAGATACTTAATGTCACTTGCATTACCCAAAAATTACACACTTAAAAAAAAAAATTACTATGGTTCACATGTTTGTTGATAGTGTACAGAGCAGATTTAATATTTACTTTATATTAATCACGGAATTCAATACGAAAACCACTCTCATGCAATTACAACATCATAATGCATATTGTTAATGTGTTTTGTTTAACTCTATTGTTTATGGCGTGGTTATCAAACTTGGCATATTTATTTACTAATAATATAACTCGGCCAAGGTCATGGATGCACTTATACTTGCCTTGGTGTTTTATTCTTCTGTGTGTTGGGTTGATAAACGATCCCGAGGCTGTACCAAATGGTGATCTGGTAATTAAAATCCACATAAATGGCTTTGCCCATTTCGAGGTGTTTAATTCCTTGGCATACGATGGAATGAACGTGGCAAAAACCGTCTCGCCATTTGCTGTGAGTTGGCTTCCTTGGAATTAACCTAACGTGACAGCTGCTCCCTATCTCGATTTTCACGGGGTTATTGGAGGGAAAGGAGACTGAAGTCTTCACCAGTGATTTTCGCTAGTCCAGTAGCTGTTTCATCTTCGCATGGCGCGCCAGAGGAACGATGCTGCCATAGGTTTCTCCGTCCAGATTACAGCTTAAAAGCTATGCTCCTTTCTCTGGTAACTCCGCTTTCCCTTGCTGCTAGTTTCCTCATGAGTATGGATCGACTGTTAATTTTCTCTCTGGTTGACACTGTGCGAGGTGGGAAACTGCTATGGAAGTTTGTCTCGGGACAAAGAGAGCGTGGGCGAGAAAGTTTAAAAAGGTAACCCATCGCTTTGTTTATTTTCCACGGTGCTGGAGTTTTTCCATTCTTCTATTTGGTCTTACTGGTATAGGGTAATTCCGCAAGCTCATATATATTTTATTCTTACCTTATGAATATATTTCCTTGACAGCAGTTCCGAACCAGTAAATACATACCTACAGGTGAGCTTAATAAGAGAGGTTGTATTTAGTTTTAGCTTGATTACCCTACTTCTCTTTTTGTTTGTTTATATTCGTTTCGATTGTCTCTACTGACCGAGTTTGTTCTCTTTTGCGTTTAACAGGTTAATGGCCTTACCTTAAGAGACCCTTCCTTCTGTTTAAAAGTGTACAAATCCCCTCATTGGTCGTGTTCTTCTTTGCCAGGTACAACGCTATCAGGTGTATACGTTCATAGTTCTCTGCTAAAAGCTTTATCCTTGCGGGTTCTACAAGGATTCCCCCTTTTGCCTTCGGGCTCAGGGTTTTTATCATGACGTTTCATGCTATGATAATATCTAGAGAGAACTGAATTTATTCTACTCCAAGGATGACTACTGTGACTCTACACTTTATTTCTTGGTTGTAACATTTGTATACGATCTTATTTTGAATTGTCGAGTCATGAGGGTTGTTAACCCTTAAACCTCCGATGCTCCGATACTATTTTGCAGATGTGTTGGAAATCATCTTTCGGTTGCTTTTGTAATTTTATAACTCAGTTCGCCTAGACTAGTTCGAACTTTTCTTCTTTTTTTTCAGTTCTCTATTATAATTTTCGTGTTCTACGTTCAATACGACCTGTGGAATTGGCAAGCTGGTCTCTCTTGCGCCTTTGCCGCTAATGATTAATTCGGCAGTATAGATGAATTTATATGGTTATTCTTTTGTTTATTATGTCTGTCTCATCTATATTTCTTCAGAGGGTTCGATAGTATGATAGTTTAGACAATATGCTTCTTACTGTTACACATGGCTGGTAATTTCAACATTTACCGTTTTCTTTCTACCTTGCATGCACTGTCAAGTTTTCTTTTCCCAGATATTAGTTATGATATAGGTGGTTAATTGACCAGTTAACGATAATCATACACTCATACACATTTATTTGTTTTGCATCCTTATATGTTTACCTAGATATTTTTTTGTTACAGTGACCGGCCCACCATATCCTCATGATGGCCGTGTATAGTTTTGAATGCTAAACTCAAAGGGGCGAAATTTGGGTAGGGTTTCAGTTCCCAGACCCGGTACTTCGAACTCCCTTTTCTTTCTATTGTAAAACCCTTGAGAAATTAATTTATCCCATACAGTTTGGTACTATTACTTCATTAGAGCCATGCGTTTTTCCTCTACCCTTTTGTTTAAGCTAACAACGTCGGCACATTTCCATTTTTTTTTCTGTTTTAATGAATAATAAAGATAAACATTCAACCTGACATTTTCATTCTAAGAGACAGTACAGAGTTTCCAATCTTCTCACACTAATATTCCGTTCAGTTAACAAATAAATAATGCTTTTCCCTTTTGTAAATGTAAACCAAACCATTTATTTACAAAACAAGTACTAGAACCCTTCTTTTGCTCAGTAAATAAATAGAACCGTCTAATTCAGGGTACTTATCTAGACAGAAAATCTGTTTCCTCAAGCTGTGGTCCTCCCAGCCAACCAAGTGAGGCAATTATGTCCTGCACTTGCCCCCTAGCTTCAGAATTCCAGGATGATGCCATGGGAACAACAGTGGAATGTACTCTATTGTGACCTCAGGAAACTTTTCCAGTCACACCCAGAAATTCTGGCCTTTCCAAGGTTCACAGAAAGATATTTTCAACTGGCACCTTCCAGCTCTAGAAAATACTTTCCCCTTCTTGCCAATTTTTTCCAGAACCCCTTCTCCTCCTCTGGATTCCAACTTTATCCACTGAGGAGAGGGTAACTATTTTCCAACTGTCCCCAACCACCACCTATTCTAAGAAACTAACACCAACAGCTTAGGAGATTTTTCTTTCCATTCATGGGTTTTTCCTAATAAATTCAACAAATAAAAGTAAAATAGTAATTTTTGTCTCAACACATAACCATCAAGTCTTTCTTGTCAAAAATTAAAATAAACAAATTGTTTTAACTAGTTAATGCTAGTTAATCCTTAAATGAGGCTATCACATCTTCCCCCCTGGAAGTAACACCGTCCTCGGTGTTTTCAGCCCATCTCTGCAAAGAGTTCTGGGTAGGCTTCCTGTATAAACTTTTCATCCTCCCAAGTAGCTTCGTCCGGTCCAAAGTTCTTCCACTGTACTTTCAACTGGGTAACTACTCTTTTACAGAGTTCAATTTCCCTGCGATCCAGTATGCGTAGCGGCTCTACCAGAAATTCTCCGTCTGGTTCTACCTGGAAATGAAAAACAACAGGATTACCAATCAGTACATTAAATGTATTAAAACTTCTAGTTAGGAATTATTCCTACTCTTTCCTCCTACCTGAATGTTATGCCAATGAATTACATGTTTTTCATCATGCACATATCACTTTAACAAAGATACATGGAACACATTGTGTACTTTAATATGACTAGGCAAAGCCAGCCTATAGGCTACCGGTCCCACCCTTTCCAAAATTTGGAAGGGTCCGTAGTAACGGGGGGCTAACTTGGCGCAAGAAGTCCACCTTAAGGTACTTATTTTAGGCTTAATCCTCACATACATGTGGTCCCCCACTTCGAATTCGTGATAGGATCTTTTCTTGTCTGCAAAGACCTTTTGTCTGTCTTGCGCAGCCTTCAAATTCTACCTTATCCTTTTTACTTCAGCTTCCAGTTCAGCTAGCATTTCTGGTCCCAACATTAATTTTGTCTCATGACTGCTCCAGTTTATTGGTGTACGACACTGCCGTCCATATAACGCTTCAAAGGGACTTATTTTTAGAGATTCTTGATATCCATTGTTGTATGCAAACTCCACTAGGTGCAGGTAATCTTCCCATTTAGTTGGCTGCCGCATTACATACATACGCAGCATGTCCTCCAAAACTTGGTTTACCCATTCTATCTGCCCATTAGTTTGAGGGTGATAGGCAGTACTGAAATGTATCTGAGTTCCTAAGCCTGAAAACAAGGTTTTCCAAAATGCGGAGGTAAATTTAACATCTCGGTCTAAAATCACGGTCTTAGGTATACCATGCAACCTAAAGATTTCCCTCATAAATATGTCTGCAATCTGCACTATTTTTTAGGTGGATTACACAGGTATGAAATGGGCAGATTTAATTAATCGGTCCACCACTACCATAATTGAATCATTCGGTTTCCTTGTTCGAGGTAAGCCCGTGATCAAATCTAAAGAGATCACTTCCCATTTCCATTCAGGAATGGGTATGGGCTGCAGTAGCCCTGCAGGGTGTCGATGCTCCACTTTAACCTACTGGCATTCTAAAAATTTGCTCAAATATTCTGCAATGTCTCTACGCATACCTGGCCAATAATATATTTTTCTAATTGCTGAAAGCATCTTTTGATAGCCAGGATGGCCAGCGTAGTTGCTGCAATGGTACTTGTCCAGGATTAACTCCTTGAGACTTGCGCGATTAGGAACATAGTTCCTTCCGCGAGAAGTTAACATTTGTTCTTCGTTGCTTCCATACTCGGATGGCTTGCCTTGCTCCTTATTCTTTTCCATCTGCTGCCACAAGAACTTGTATTCTGGATCCTTTCGTGCTTCTTCCCTTAATTTCTTTGACAGCTAGCTTACAGGTTGGCTGTAGTACATTTCATAGATCCCATGCAATTTCCTGCTCAAAGCATCTGCAACTCGGCTCTCTTTTCCTTTAACATGTTGTATGTCCATGTCAAATTCACTCAAAAAGGCATTCCACCTTGCTTGCCTAGAGTTTAAATCTACCTGCTTAAAATAGTTAGTCAAACTGCTATGGTCTATTTTAAGTACAAACCTTTTGCCCAGTAGATAATGCCTCCATACTCGGAGAGCATGCACTACTGTTGTGAGTTCTAAATCATAAGCAGAGTATTTTTTTTCATGTTCTCTCAACTTTCTGGACTCATAGGCTATTACCTTGCCTTCTTGTGTTAATACTGCACCAACTCCCTCCTTGCTGGCATCAGTACACACCACATAGTCTTTGTTGGGGTCAACTACCTTCAGCACTGGTGCTGTGGTTAAGAGCTGTTTCAGCTTTTCAAAGCTGATCTGACATTCATTCATCCATTTGAAAAGTTTGCCTTTCTTTTGTAAGGATGTAATAGGGTAAGCAATCTTAGAAAACCCTTCAATGAACCGCCTGTAATATCCCGCCAGACCCATAAATGATCTAATGTCTGCCACATTCTGTGGTACCTGCCATTCCATGATAGTTTTAATCTTTTCAGGGTCCACAGCTATTCCTTCGGCTGTCACAACATGACCCAAGTATTGGATTTCTGATTTAAAGAAATCGCACTTGCTGAATTTAGCATAAAGTTGATGCTTTCTCAGCATTTCCAATACTATTCTCAGATGTTCCTTATGTTCTTCCTCGCTCTTTAAGTAAATCAATATGTCATCTATGAATATCAATACAAAGTGATCTAGAAACTGATGAAAAATGCCATTCATCAACCTCATAAAGGTTGTTGGTGCATTTGTCAATCGGAAGGGCAATACCACAAACTCATAATGCCCATATCTAGTGCGGAATGTTGTTTTGCAAGCATCCTCATCCTTGATTCGTATTTGGTGATATCCAGACCTCAAATCTATTTTAGAAAACACCTTAGCACCCCTCACCTGATCGAATAAATCATCGATTCTGGGTAAAGGATATTTATTCTTAACTGTCAGCTTGTTGAGTTGCCGGTAATCCATACACATGCGTAAGGTTCCGTCCTTTTTTCTAACAAAAATAACTGGTGCTCCCCAAGGTGACACGCTTGGGCGAATATATCCTTTATCCAACAACTCCTGCAACTGCATCTTTAACTCTGTTAACTCTAGTATGCTCATTCTATAAGGAGCTCTTGACACTGGTGTGGCCCCTAGTAGCAATTCAATAGTGAAATCAATATCTCTTTTAGGTGGCAATCCAGGGATGTTTTCTGGAAATACATCCAGGAATTCTTGTACTAAAGGAATATCTTTTATATCTGCAGCCTTTCCCTTAGATTCTGCATACCCTACTTGGATTGCGTACAACTAACATCCTTTTCGGATACACTTGCTCATCTGAGACGTTGTTATGGGGCGTAATTGCACAGACTTTTTAATTCCTTTAATTTCCTTACGCGTACCATCTAGCGCTTTGTAATAAATTGTCTTTTCCTTACAGTCCACTAAGGTCCAGTGTTTTTCCAACCAGTCCATTCCTAGTAACACATCATACGATCCCAATGGTAGAATATTTAAGTCTACCTGTAACTACTATTCTGCAACCTCCAGTATGCAATTAGCAATTTTCGCAGTCACTTTGCGTTTTGCTCCGGTGGCTAGTTGAACTAACCAGGAGTTTTTAAATTTTTGTTCTTTTAATTTGCACATCTCCACTAGTTTAGGACTTACATAACTTAAACTAGCTCCAGGATCTATTAAAATCGAAACAGGTTTAGATAGTATAGTACCTTCCAATTCAATCATTGTGGGCTGGAAGTTAGCCTGTCGATCCTCTAAGGCTGCATTTATACGTGGTATGTTTCGCACCATGTCCCCCACTATTGATGCCTCCTGCAAATTTGCCACAGTTTCACTTTTATTCCGTTGTGGACAGTTCTTATAGTAATGTGCTTCCCCATAGCCCCAACACTGTAGGGGAGGTTTAGAATTCTGCCCCTGCTCCAGTTTGCTTGATGCTTCTGTGGGTTTTTCTTCAGCTGGCCACTTGATCCTTTGATGGTTCTTATTAAACTACTTGCTACTAGCATTCCGTCCTGCCCCTTTAAAGTGGCTGCTTTTACTGCTTTTGAAAGTAGAGGAACTCTTTTGATTTTTCTTGGGCTGCCAACCTTTTCCACCCTCCCCCTTGGCCTTGTACTGCTGGTAACACATGCATGCCTTCCGGACAGCTTCATCCATAGTTTGGGGGTTAACAAACTCTATTCTTTCCCTCATGGGAGCAGACAGACTGCTTTGAAACCTCTGCACCTTGGCTTTTTCCTCTCTGAGGTAAGGTACATAGCGTAGCAGGGAGGTAAATTTCGTGACATACTCATCCATGGTCATCTGGCCGAGCCAAAGATCATGGAATTCCTTGGCTTTATCATCATAAAATCTTTCTGTAAGGTATTTATCTTTGAAATACTGCTGAAATAGTTCCCATGTAATGTCTCACTCATCAATGCTGCGAACATTCTTTACCTCCTCCCACCACAAGGTGGCTTTCTCTCACAGCTGATATATAGCCAATCTGGCCTTCAGATTGCTGCTATACTCATATACCTGAAAATATTTATTAATATTAATTAACCATGCTTCAGCTGCCTCTTCCGCCTCACCATCAAACATTGGTGGCTTAATCTTACGAAACTCCCCCTGCAGTTCCACTTTCTGCCTCTTGAGATCTTGTTGGTCGGATAAATTTCCTGACTCTGCCTCATTATAGTTCTTATTTTTTCTCCTTTGGGAGGGGCTCCTCTCTATCTTACTAGTAGTATTCTTCCTGGTTTGCTGCTCATCTTGTTCCGTTAATTCTTCTTTTTCAGCACTGGGGTGCTCCAATTCTTGATGTTGTTTGTCAGATAAGCTTTTCAGTATCTTTTCTTGGTCGTGAAGCAGCCTCTCATTGTCCCTCCGGACCCTCATCATTTCTTCTTGTAGTTGTTGTACTATGTTTAGTAGAAATGCAGTTTGATGCTGCTGCTCTTCAAGCATTCAACTGGTCTTTTGATGATGTTCTACAGTCAATTGAACCCACATTTCTGGATTCATAACTGTCTGGCCTTAAGTCTCCTCTGGCTGTGATTGAGATGTTGTACCTTCTCTCATTTACCTCGTTTCTTCTCAGTGCACTAATCACATACACAACTTCACTGTTAGCAGACCCTTAAGGTTCCAGCATAGCAACTGGCTTTGATACCACTTGTCACTTGCATTACCCAAAAATTACACACTTAAAAAGAAAATTCCTATGGGTCACATGTTTGTTGATAGTGCACAGAGCAGATTTAATATTTACTTTATATTAATCACGGAATTCAGTACGAAAACCACTCTCATGCAATTACAACATCATAATGCATATTTTTAATGTGTTTTGTTTAACTCTATTGTTTATGGCGTGGTTATCAAACTTGGCATATTTATTTACTAATAATATAACTCGGCCAAGGTCATGGATGCACTTATACTTGCCTTGGTGTTTTATTTTTCTGTGTGTTGGGTTGATAAATGATCCCGAGGCTGTACCAAACGGTGATCTGGTAATTAAAATCCACATAAATGTCTTTGCCCATTTCGAGGTGTTTAATTCCTTGGAATACGATGGAATGAACGTGGCAAAAATCGTCTCGCCATTTTCTATGAGTTGGCTTCCTTGGAAATAACCCAACGTGACAGCTGCTCCCTATCTCGATTTTCACAGGGTTATTGGAGGGAAAGGAGACTGTAGTATTCACTAGTGATTTTCGCTAGTCCAGTAGTTGTTTCATCTTCGCATGGTGTGCCAGAGGAACGTCGCTGCCATAGGTTTCTCCATCCAGATTACAGCTTAAAAGCTATGTTCCTTTCTCTGGTAACTCCGCTTTCCCTTGCTGCTAGTTTCCTCATGAGTATGGATCGACTGTTAATTTTCTCTCTGGTTGACAATGTGCTAGGTGAGAAACTACTATGGAAGTTTGTCTCGGGACAAAGAGAGCGTGGGCGAGAAAGTTTAAAAAGGTAACCCATCGCTTTGTTATTTTTCCACGGTGCTGAAGTTTTTCCGTTCTTCTATTTGGTCTTACTGGTATAGGGTAATTCCGCAGGCTCATATATATTTTCTTCTTACCTTATGACTCTATTTCCTTGACAGCAGTTCCGAACCGGTAAATACATACCTACATGTGAGCTTAATAAGAGAGGTTGTATTTAGTTTTAGCTTGATTACCCTAATTCTCCTTTTGTTTGTTTATATTCGTTTCGGATGTCTCTACTGACCGAGTTTGTTCTCTTTTGCGTTTGACAGGTTAATGGCCTTACATTAAGAGACCCTTCCTTCTGTTTAAAAGTGTACAAATCCCCTGGTCAGCCGTGTTCTTCTTTGCCAGGTACAGCACTATCAGGCGTATACATTCATAGTTCTCTGCTAAAAGCTTTATCCTTGCGGGTTCTACAAGGATTCCCCCTTTTTCCTTCGGGCTCAGGGTTTTTATCATGACGTTTCATGCTATGATAGTATCTAGAGAGAACTGAATTTATTCTACTCCAAGGATGACTACTGTGACTCTACACTTTATTTCTTAGTTGTAACATTTGTATACGATCTTATTTTGAATCGTCGGGTCATGAGGGCTGTTAACCCTTAAACCTCCGACGCTCTGATACTATTTTGCAGATGTGTTTGAAATCATCCTTCGGTTGCTTTTGTAATTTTATAACTCAGTTCGCCTGGACTGGTTAGAACTTTTCTTCTTTTTTCCGGTTCTCTATTATAATTTCCGTGTTCTACGTTCAATACGACCTGTGGAATTGGCAAGCTGGTCTCTCTTGCGCCTTTGCCGCTAATGATTAATTCGGTAGTATAGATGAATTTATATGGTTATTATTTTGTTTAATATGTATGTCTCATCTATATTTCTTCAGAGGGTTCGATAGTATGATAGTTTAGACAATATGCTTCTTACTGTTACACATGGCTGGTAATTTCAGCATTTACCGTTTTCTTTCTACCTTGCATGCACTGTCAAGTTTTCTTTTCCTAGATATTAGTTATGATACAGGTGGTTAATTGACCAGTTAACGATAATCATACACTCATACACATTTATTTGTTCTACATACTTATATGTTTACCTAGATATTTTTTTGTTACGATGACCGGCCCACCATATCCTCATGATGTCCATGTATAGTTTTGAATGCTAAACTCAAAGGGGCGAAATCTGGGTAGGGTTTCAGTTCCCAGACCCGGTACTTTGAACTCCCTTTTCTTTCTATTGTAAAACCCTTGAGAAATTAATTTATCCCATACAGTTTGGTACTATTACTTCATTAGATCCATGCACGATTTCCTCTCTACTTCTATTTAAGCTAACAACGTCGGCACATTTCCATTTTTTTTTCTGTTTTAATGAATAATAAAGATAAACATTCAACCTGACATTTTCATTCTAAGAGACAGTACAGAGTTTCCAATATTCTCACACTACTATTCTGTTCAGTTAACAAATAAATAATGCTTTTCCATTTTGTAAATGTAAACCCAACCATTTATTTACAAAACAAGTACTAGAACCCTTCTTTTGCTCAGTAAATAAATAGAACCGTCTAATTCAGGGTACTTATCTGGACAGAAAATCTGTTTCCTCAAGTTGTGGTCCTCCCAGCCAACCAAGTGAGGCAATTACATCTTGCACTTGCCCCCTAGCTTCAGAATTCCAGGATGATGCCACGGGAACAACAGTGGAATGTACTCTGTTGTGACTTCAGGAAACTTTTCCAGTCAGACCCAGAAATTCTGGCTTTTCCAAGGTTCACAGAAAGATATTTTCAACTGCCACCTTCCAGCTCTAGAAAATACTTTCTCCTTCTTGCCAATTTTTTCCAGAACCCCTTCTCCTCCTCTGGATTCCAACTTTATCCACTGAGGAGAGGGTAACTGTTTTCCAACTGTCCCCAACCACCACCTATTCTGAGAAACTAACACCAACAACTTAGGATATTTTTCTTTCCATTCATGGGTTTTTCCTAATAAATTCAACAAATAAAAGTAAAATAGTAATTTTTTGTCTCAACACATAACCATCAAGTCTTTCTTGTCAAAAATTAAAATAAACAAATTGTTTTAACTAGTTAATGCTAGTTAATCCTTAAATGAGGCTATCACACTTAATTCAATATTTTTTAAATTCATATTAAAATATTAAATTCAATACGTATATTAATATATACTTGGTAAATATTAATAAAAAATTTATTTATTAATTTGTTTTATTTTTATTTTTATATACTTGGTAAATACTAATAAAAAATTTATTCATTAATTTTTCTAATTTTTATTTTTATTATTTTTATGAAAAAGTTAAGTATGCATACTCTTCCTTAATTTTATAAAGATAGTCATCACTATTATTAACATAAATCACTATTATTAACATAAATCAGACGTTTTTTTCCACTTCATCACAATTATTGGTATTATTAAATATTGAGAGGATTAAGAAGAAGTGTGTTTTTAATTCATTTGAAAATAAGTTTTTTACTCAATAGTGTGCTTACAGAAAAATGTTGCATCAGTGAAAGATTGTATCACCACTGGAGATGGTAATTGTTTTGTCTCTATCAAGAATCAGTTAAGGATAAAAACAATTTTCTTGATAACAGATATGTGATTGCATTTAATGTTAACTAGTTAACACTGAGACAATTAATTTTTTGCTGGAAAAGTTATTTTCTTTTTACTTATGAATAATAAAATTATTTATGGAAAGTAATTCCATAAAAAGTAAAAAAGGGCTAGTGGTAAATGTTTTCCAAGAACTGAAAAGGTGCTTGGACAGTTTAAATAGTTACCTTCTCCTGCTCCTCTAGGGATAAGAGACTCATCCCAGTGAGGAATGGGGGTTCTGTTCATGGCTAAGGAAGGAGTTGAGATTTTCATGAGCTGCTAGAAACTGGTGGAAAACACTTAGTAATTCCTAAATTTTTCTGACACTGACTAGACTCTACTGTCAACTTGTACCTCTTCAGGAGTGGAGCATGGGGGCAAGAGGAGAACGTAATCGCCTCTCTTGAAGGTTGGGTGGACACCAACAACCAAATACACTTTAAGATAAGTAACTATTATTTCAGAATTAATTAGACAGAAATGTTGTTTATAAGTTATTTGTACTTAGATTAGTGTTGTTTAATTGCAGGAGAAATATGTTTATTTGTTGAGCATTTCTTTCTAATGGAAAAGTGATAAGCCATTATTTTAAAACAACTCAGTAAAATACTGGCAAACTCTGTGATTATTTCTATAATATTTATAGAAGAACTCTGTGTGCATTTATATAACAGAAAACAGTTATTATCTATGAATCACTTGAAAACTACAGCAGATAATTTTCAGAAGTAAAATCAGAACCAAGAAGATTAGATAACTGAACATTGAATGTTGTCTTGCCAGAAAGATCATTCATCTGTCAAGATGTAAACTAGTTCTCTAAGACAAAGAGACATAATGATAAAGAAACATTTATTAAAAATTATAAACTGTTGTGAAAGGAAAATACAATTCTAGAAAAATTATTGTCCAAATATCTAGTACAGGGTGAGCCTTTGGTTCTGGGCATGGGGATGAACCCCAGCCCAGTACTCGTTGCCTCCTCTATCTAATTATACAAGGAAAAATTGTATGGTGGTCCGGTCACTGAGGTACACCCTCAAGGTAAAAGAAATAGACAGAGAAATATGTATCTTAAGAACCGAAACTAAGACTGGAAATTAAAAAAAAAATTACCGTAAAGACAGTGAGCAATTATTTCCAAGAAAATTTGGTTACGACTTGTCTGTTGAGCATTCTACATAGTATCCATTTGAACAAACCAAGAAATCAAAACATACAGAAAAATAGAACTAGAGCATGTTCAGACTTCGGCAAAAAAAAACAACCTTTTCATTCCATTAAAATAGTGAGTAGGCCACCATATTTAGAAATAATACATACAATCCAAATGACAATTAAAACTATTCCAAAATTATTTATCAGTAGTCGCCTTTTCCAAGACTGCAAACCATGCAAGGGTCGAATTCTAGAAATCAACTCTACAGTAGACCTTCCATAACAAATGCACAGTTAATTTGTTTACAAAAATATAAGCGTGAGAGAGACTATCTGAGCCTCAAGGATTTGGTAGGATATTGTCTTTAACGTTACAATTTGTGAAAAGAACGAAACATAAGCAAGGAAAAAAGGTCGACATGCAACTTTTAGGCAGAGCCAAGACTGGGTTCATAAACCCCCATGAAGGCTAGAATTTTGCGTGAGACATGTAAGACAGCTGGGTCTGTGTGCAAACATTGAAGTACCTGGAAGGTGAGCTAGACTTATTAGCAGCAAACCGAGGAAATTGGTATTTCCATAATGACTATTCGATGCCAAATAACTTAACAACTGGTGAAAGAGTTGACCTGCAACCATTAACCATGAAGAACGAGACTGTGAGAAAGGTTTAAGATGCAAAATGTATTCATAAATGGAGAATTGTGATAAGTAAACAAGAACCAGAAAGAGAAAAAAGTATACCTGTATAAGAATTTTTACCACGTCATTCCGAGTACTAGAATCCTTCAACATCTAAAATTTAGAAGTTAAAACAGAGAACTGTTAAGGAGATAATACTCTAAAAAATTTGGAAATCAATGAGGTAAAACTGTTGATGCATAGAGTTTGAAGGGATTACCTGAGCGGAGGAATGTGTTATGGTAGAAATCGTGGGTTTGCCCTTGAGATGGAGGTTGAACACCACCGAAAAAAAAAACCAATAGGTTGGAGCGAGGACCCCTTCCTTGCCATACTACAATTCCTGAGCTCTTCGCCACTAGAACACTCTCGATTCGGGATGGAAACATAGTTCAGCAGAGCCAAAGCTCGAATTCTTGTTGTGGGAGCAAAACCTCTGAAAGCAGTGAAGATAAACTGACACAGAGCAACATCAAAATGCGGAAACCACCTAGGTTTGGCGGGGTTATCAAGTCGATTCTCGCCTAAAATATGAACCGTAGATCTCCCAAAAATCAATGGAGAAGATCTAAAAACAAGGACCATTGAAATCTACAAAAAAATGATGGAAAATATTACACTTGTGCAAGAATTTAATTTCCAGTACCTACTACGTTAAATTACCAGGACATGCCAGCAAAGCCTCAGTCGTATCAAGATTCCAGATGATACATTTGGTGGGTTGGCAATAGTTAAAAGAACATATTATAACCATAATGTTAGCGCCAGTGCAAATATATTCCTATATACCTTTAAACATTTTATATGAAATGATGAAGTAGACCATGGGAAAGGTAATTTGTGTATGGAAGTTAGTTTAACCATATAATGTTAAGGTTTAGAACTTATGTTAAAAGTCATGGTTTGGACTTTTAATTGTTTGTAGCGAGACTAACCTTCAAGGGATGTAAATTTGATTAATTGGAAATACAATATGGTTAATATATTTATCCATAGGGTAAAAAGTAAAAAAAAATGTATGTATGTTACAAGTGGTATCAGAGCAGCATTCATATGCTGGGACCTTGAGTGTCAACTAATGATTAAGTTGTGTGTATACTGATGCACAGAAAAGAAGCATAACAGGAAACATCATGAGAAGGGGATCAACACAACAACCACCCTAGAACACAGGGGAACCCCAAACACAACCAGTAGTGAGCCCTAAGATGTAGGTTCAGCTATGTGTGGATCAACACCAGCAAACAAATAGACTGTTGGAGGAATAGCAGCATCAAACCAGCATAATGTTGAATACAGTACAAAAATTACATGAAGAAATGGTACGGGTTTGAAGTGATAATTAACATTTAATGCAAGAGCAAGAAAATATACTCAAGAGCCTATCAGACAAGCAAAATCAGGAAATGGAACACCCCAATGCTGATAGGGACATGCAAGAAGGTGATGAGTGACAAACAAGGGACCACACCACTGACAGAGTGGAAAGAAGCCCATCCCAGCGAAGCAAAAAGAACAAAAACTATAATGAAGTAGAATCTGGAAATTTGTCAGATCAACAAGAAGTTAAGAAGTAAAAAGTGGAGCTTTAAGGAGAGTTTCGAAAAATAAAACCACCAACATTTGATGGTGAAGCTGAGGAAGTGGCAGAGGCTTGGCTGATAAACATGAACAAATATTTTCAGGTGTACAAGTACAACAACAACCTGAAGGCCAGATTGGTCATATATCAGTTAAGAGAGGAAGCCACTCTATGGTGGGAAGAATTAAAGAATGTTCGCAGCATTGAGGACCAAGATGTTACCTGGGAATCATTTCAGCAATACTTTAAAGACAAGTATTAAACAGAACGTTTCTACGATGATAAATATAAATAATTTCATGACTTAAAGCTGGGACAACTGACTATGGACGAGTATATCAGCAAGCTTACCTCCTTGTTAAGATATGTTCCATACCTCCAAGATAAAAAGGCTAAGGTACAAAGATTTATGAGCAGCTTGCCAACACATATGAAGGAGCGAATTGAATTTGTAAATCCCAGAACCATGGATGAAGCCATTTGTAAGGCACGAATGTGCTATCATCAGTCCAAGGAAAAAGGGGAGGTTGGCAAAAGTTGGCAGCCGAGGAAAGGACAGAAAAACAACTCAAATTTCAAAGGTGCGAAAAACAATAATTTTAAGAATTCTGCACGAAGTTTTGTCAGTAAGAAATTTGGCAGAAATCATCAAAGAACCCGATGGCCATTGGAAGATAAGCCTACAGAGGCATCTAGAAAACCTGAGCAAGGCCAAGTGACCAAACCACCTCTATAGTGTTAGGGGTGTGGTGAGGCACATTATTATAAAAAATACTCACAGCGAGCAAGAAATGAAACGGTTGCAAATTTGAAGGAGGCTTCTACACTAGGCGATGTGGCATGAAATGTTCCTCGTATCAATGCAGCGTTGGAGGATCGACAGGAAAATTATCAGCCAACAATGATTGAGTTGGAAGGTAAATTATTGTCTCAATATGTTTCTGTTTTGGTAGAACCAGGTGATAGTCTAAGTTATGTTATTCCAAAAATAATGGAAATTTGTAAATTAAAAGGACAGAAATTCAAAAACCCTTGGCTGGTATAGTTAGCCACAGAAGCAAAAAGAAAGGTAACTGCCAAAATTCCAAACTGCACATTAGAAATTGCAAAACAGCAGTTAAATGTGGACCTGAACATACTACCATTACGGTCCTATGATGTTTTGTTGTGCATGGATTGGCTAGAAAAACATTGGACCCTAGTGGACTGCAAAGAAAAGATCATTTATTACAGAATGCAAGATGGAACACGTAAGGAGATTTATGGAATCAAGAAGCTACTACAACTACGTCCAATGATAGCATCCCAAATGCATAAATGTATGAGGAGGGATGTCAGATATATGCTATTCAGGTGGGATATGCTAATTCCAAGGAAAAATCACTTATGATGGAATACATACCAGTGGTACAAGATTTCATGGATGTTTTTCCAGAAAATATCCCTGGATTACCACCAAGGCGAGATATTGATTTCACCATAGAATTAATGCCAGGAGCATCTCCTATGTCAAGGGCTCCTTACATAATGAATGTTCCAGAATCAACTAAACTAAAAACGTAGTTATAAGAACTGCTGGAAAAAGCTTATATTCATCCAAGTGTGTCCCCGTGGGGAGCATCAATGTTGTTCGTTAAGAAGAAGGACGGAACCATGCAAATGTGCATGGACTATAGACAGCTCAACAAGTTAACAGTTAAAAATAAATATCCTCTACCAAGGATTGATGATCTGTTCGATCAGGTGAAGGGAGCCACAGTATTTTCAAATATAGATTTAAGATCTGGATATCACCAGATCCGAATAAAGGATGAAGACATTTACAATACTACTTTCCATATCAAGTATGGGCATTTTGAATTTGTGGTGTTACCCTTCAGGTTAACAAATGCACCAGCAACCTTTATGGGGTTAATGCATGGTATAGTCCATCATTTCTTAGATAATTTTGTACTTATATTCATAGATGACATTCTAATCTATTCTAAAAACCAGGAAGAACATAAAGAACATTTAAGGATTGTGTTGGAAATGTTAAGAAAACACCAGTTGTACGCTAAGTTCAACAAGTGTGATTTCTTCAAAACAGAAATTTAGTACTTAGGCCATGTCATTTCAACAGGAGGGATTGTTGTTGATCCAGAGAAAATCAAGACAATCATGGAATGGAAAGTACCTCAGAACGTGGAAGATATTCAATCATTTATGGGATTAGTTGGGTACTATCAGAGATTTATTGAGGGATTTTCCAGAATTTCTTTTCCCATTACCTCCTTGCAGAGAAATGGAAAAATCTTCAAGTGGACTGTTGAGTTCCAGAATAGTTTTGAGAGGCTGAAGCAGTTATTGAAAACTACACCATTGTTGAGGGTAGCTGACCCCAACAAAGAATTTGAAGTTTGTACATATGCTAGTAAAGAGGGTGTTGGGGCATTTTTATCTCAAGAAGGCAAAGTAGTGGCATATGAGTCAAGAAAGTTGAAGGAACATGAACAAAGGTATTCAGCCTATGATTTAGAATTAATGGCAGTAGTACATGCACTCCGAGTATGGAGACATTACTTGCTGGGTAAAATGTTTGTGTTAAAAATAGATCATAGCAGCTTGACTAGTTATTTCAAGAAGGATAATTTAAACTCTAGTCATGCAAGATGGAATTCCTTTCTAACTGAGTTTGATATGGACATCCATCACGTGAAAGGCAAGGAAAACCAAGTGGTTGATGCTTTAAGTAGAAAGCTGCATTGTGTTTAAGAGCTTTACTACAATTAGCTTGAAAGTAAATTCTTAGATCAAGTGAAAGAAGAAGCACCAAAAGATCCAGAATATCAATTCTTATG
Source organism: Pinus albicaulis (assembly GCA_034641835.2). NCBI lineage: Eukaryota > Viridiplantae > Streptophyta > Pinopsida > Pinales > Pinaceae > Pinus > Pinus albicaulis. The sequence continues at coordinate 389,608,585 of CM076569.1, read as the reverse complement.
GCAACAAATGGAAGCGACCAGAAAGCAAGGAAGTACTTTAGAATATGGAGTTAATAAAGATCATATGATAACCTTTAAAGGAAAGGTGTATGAACCAAACCGTGTGGACCTAAAAGAGCTAATCATGGATGAATACTATTGAAGTAATTATGTAGGTCACCCAGGATACCAGAAAATGTTAATTGTCATTAGAAAAGTATATTTCTGGCTTGGTATGCGTAAAAATATTACTGAAAATTTAAATAAATTTTTGGAGTGTCAACAGGTCAAGGTGGAGCACCGACATCCTGCAGGATTGTTGCAGCCCATACCGGTACCTGAATGGAAGTGGGAGGTCATATCCCTAGACTTCATTATGGGTTTACCATGGTCAAAGAGGCACAATGACTCCATCATGGTGGTAGTTGAAATATTGAGTAAATCTGCACATTTTATACCTGTATAGTCTACTTACAAGACGGTACAGATAGCAGATATTTTCATGAGAGAAATATTCAGACTACACGACATTCCAAAAAATGTTATTTCAGACAAAGATGTTAAGTTTACTTCTGCATTTTGGAAAACTCTGTTTACAGGTCTGGGTGATCCGGATTTATGCAGGAATGCAACAGAATACAGATATAACCATAGATACAGAGATGCAGCGGAAATAATGCTTCATTTTATTAATAAAATAATGACTGCAATAAGCTTACAAACATAATGGAAATAAGCTAGGGCGCTGGTAGCGTATCTCTGAGAAGAGATGTAGCGTACGCAGGCCTCTAAACTGTGTTACATTGAGGCTCGCAGGCCTATTATAGACATAATAGAAATAGATGAGCTAGGGTACTGGCAGCGTATCCCTGAGAAGAGATGTGGCGGCTACCAGCCCCTGAACTGTGTTACAATATAGGCATGATCAGAACAAGCGAGCTAGGGCACTGGTAGCACTTATCTCTGAGAAGAGATGTATCGGCTCCCAGCCCCCTGAACTGTGTTACAATGAGGCTCAAGGGCCTATTTATTGTTGAGAAACAATGTAGAATCCGAAACGTCCAAAACCCTAACCGTAGGAGATGAAGCGCCAAAACTGTGGGTCCCGTTTGGGTAAATTGGTGGTTCAACTTCCCAGGGGCGTAACTTTGGCATCCGATCTTCGTTTGACGCGCTCAATAGCTCGTTAGAAAGATCTATCCGAGGACTTCAATTTTTGAATGAGAAACATCGGTCCATGGACCCATGTTGCTCTCCGTTTTCCCAAAAAACGTCGTTTAGGGCCTCAAAACGGCTCCGGAAGTTCAGGACCCGAAAAACTGCTAAAAATAGTAAGTTGTGCCGAAACTTACAAACTGAAATAACTGATGGTGGGGGTTCAAATGGACTCGATGGGTGGCCATCAATATCCACCTGGATTATTAATGCCCCAAAACGGCTCCGGGTGTGCAGGACCTGAAAACCTGCTATAAATAGTAAGCTGTGCTGAAGCTGAAAAACTGAAAGAATTGATGCTGCGGGTCCAAATGGAATAGGTGGGAGGCCATCGATATCCACCTGGATCATTCCTCCCTCCTTAGGAAGCAATGGTCTCCATTGCGTTAAGTTCCTCCATGGGGGGGGAAATTTTGCTGAACTTGGTGTTGGCAGACGTGCTGGATGTAGATGTGCCACCGCTGGGCAGCCATTGAAGGATCTGAAAAAAAAATTGTCCATCATCGCGTTCCTCTGTTTCTCGAGGGCATCCTCGAGCAAGATTTTGATAGGATCTCCTGCTCCCTCTTCTTTCTTTCCTTCCGCCATGGGGGGTCGTCGGGGTTGCGAGGTTGAACTCCTTATACCCTGGCCGTGTTGGGGACATGAAGAGAAAAACAGAGAAAAAGCAGACCCCCTCTGATACCACTGATCCGGATTTATGCAGGAATGCAACAGAATACAGATATAACCATAGATACAAAGATGCAGCGGAAATAATGCTTCATTTTATTAATAAAAGAATGACTGCAATAAGCTTACAAAAATAATGGAAATAAGCTAGGGCGCTGGTAGCGTATCTCTGAGAAGAGATGTAGTGTACGCAGGCCTCTAAACTGTGTTACATTGAGGCTCGCAGGCCTATTACAGACATAATAGAAATAGATGAGCTAGAGTACTGGCAGCGTATCCCTGAGAAGAGATGTGATGGCTACCAGCCCCTGAACTGTGTTACAATATAGGCATGATCAGAACAAGGGAGCTAGGGCACTGGTAGCGCTTATCTCTGAGAAGAGATGTATAGGCTCCCAACCCCCTAAACTATATTACAATGAGGCTCGAGGGCCTATTTATTGTTGAGAAACAATGTAGAATCCGAAAGGTCCAAAACCCTAACCGTAGGAGATGAAGCGCCAAAACTGTGGGCCTCGTTTGGGTAAATTGGTGGTTCAACTTCCCGGGGACGTAACTTTGGCATCCGATCTCTGTTTGACGCGCTCAATAGCTCGTTAGAAAGATCTATCCGAGGAATTCAATTTTTGAACGAGAAACATCGGTCCATGGACCCATGTTGCTCTCCGTTTTCCCAAAAAGCGTCGTTTAGGGCCTCAAAATGGCTCCGGAAGTTTAAGACCCGAAAAACTGCCAAAAATAGTAAGTTGTGCTGAAACTTACAAACTGAAATAACTGATTGTGGGGGTTCAAATGGACTCGATGGGTGGCCATCAATATCCACCTAGATTATTAATGCCCCAAAATGGCTCCGGGTGTGCAGGACCCGAAAACCTGCTATAAATAGTAAGTTGTGCTGAAGCTGAAAAACTGAAAGAATTGATGTTGCGGGTCCAAATGGAATAGGTGGGAGGCCACCGATATCCACCTGGATCACTGGGGACCTAAATAAACTTTAGCACTACTTATCATCCCTAGACAGATGGTTAAATAGAGCGGGTAAACCAAGTTCTGGAAGACATGCTGTGCATGTACGTGATGCAGCAACCAACCAAATTGGAAGACTACCTACATCTGGTAGAATTTGATTAAAATAATGGTTATTAGGAGTCCCTTAAGATGAGTCCTTTAGAGGCTCGGTATGGGAGGCAGTGTCCCACACCCATAAATTAGAGCAACCCCAAAATAAAACTAATGTTGGGACTATAAATGATGGCTAAAATGGAATCAGAAGTAAAGAGGATAAGACAAAATTTGAAGGTTGCACAATATCGGCAGAATATCTATGCAGATAAGAAAAGGACTTATCATGAATTCGAAGTGGAAGATCATGTGTATGTAAGGATCAAACCCAAGAATAATACCTTGCGGTGGATCTCTTGTGCCAAGTTGGCTCCCAGGTTCTATGGACCCTTCCAAATTTTGGAAATGGTAGGACCTGTGTCCTATTGGCTGCCTTTACCTAGTCACATTCGGGTACACAATGGGTTTCACATGTCCTTATTAAAGCAATATATGCATGATTCGAAGCACGTAATTCATTGGTAGAATATACAGGTAGGATAGAATTAAAAATCCTAACTTGAAATATGATTTCTTTATCAAAATTTGACAAGGAACTTTGTTGTTTGCAGGTAGAGCCAGACGGCGAGTTTTTGGTCGAGCTGCAACACATACTTGACCAGAGGGAAATTATGCTATGGAAGCGAGTCATCACCCAAGTTAAAGTGCAATGGAAACACTTCGGCCCAGATGAGGCTACTTGGGAGGAAGAAGGATTTGTGCAAGAGGCTTACCCAGAGCTCTTCTCTAAGCTAGAGTGAAACAACGAGGATGGTGTTACTTTTAGGGGGGGACTTGTGACAGTTGCAATTAATGTTAACTAGTTGTTAACTAGTTAAATGACATTTTATTATTTGTTTAAGGAAAAAGACTGAGACAATTAATGTTTTGCTGGAAAAGTTTTCTCCTTTTTAACTGTGAATAATAAAATTAGTTATGGAAAGTAATTCCATAAAAAGTAAAAAAGGGCTGGTGATAAATGTTTTCCAAGAACTGAAAAGGTGCTTGGACAGTTTAAATAGTTACCTACTCCTCTGGGGGTAAGAGACTCATCCCAATGAGGAATGGGGGTTCTGTTCATGGCTAAGGAAGGAGTGGAGATTTTCTTGAGCTGGTAGAGACCAGTGGAAAACACTCAGTAATTCCTGAAGTTTTTTGGCACTCACTGGACTTGGAGTCCTAAGGTCACAGCAGAAAATCTATTGTCAACCTGTACCTCTTCAAGAGTGAAGCATGGGGGCAAGAGGAGGACGTAATCACCTTTCTTGACGGTCGTTTATAAGTTATTTGTACTCAAGTAAGTGTTGTTTAATTGTAGGAGAAAATTGTTTATTTGTTGAGCATTTCTTTCTAATGGAAAGGTAATAAGATATTATTTTAAAACAACTCAGTAAAATACTGGAAACCTCTGTGATTATTTCTATAATATTTATAGAAGAAATCTGTGTGCATTTATATAACAGAAAACAATTATTATCTCTAAATTACTTGAAAAATACAACAAATAATTAGCAAAAGTAAAATCAAAACCAAGAAGATTAGATAACTGAACATAGAATGTTGTCTTGCCGGAAATATCATTCATCTGTCAAGATGTAAACCAGTTCTCTAGGACATAGAGACAAAATGATAAAGAAACATTTATTAAAACTTATAAATTGTTGTGAAAGGAAAATATAATTCTAGAAAAATTATTGTCCAAATATCTAGTACAGGGTGAGCCTTTGTTTCTAGACACAGGGATGAACCCCAACCCAGTACGCATTCCCTCCTATATCTAATTATTCATGGAAAAAATTTAGTTTGGTCCGATCACCGAGATACACCCTCAAGGTAAATGAAATAGACAGAGAAATATGTATCTTAAGTGTTGGGTGTGGAGCCTGATTATCTTGTTTATTTTGTATCACAGCGTTGGACCCTTATACCTTAATTGGGCGGTAATACCACTCGTAATTAAAATTGCCTGGGGGGTCTAGGGGGGGTGGCTATGACTTTATGGAACCACCCCCCCCCCCCGGTGGGGGGTTTCAGGGGCAGTGCCCCTGAAGCTAAAAACAGATGTAAAATTGCCTTGTAAAAGTATAGTAATTTCTAGTCAATTTGAGTTGTTAATTAGGCAGATGATCTTACGGTAGAAGTTATGTTTAGTTTAGGATTTTTTGCCCTAGAAGGAAACTCCTTGCTTATATGAGGGTATTGTATTGTGGCTATGTAATGTATGTGTATTCTCAGAGCGAGAAACAGGATAGGGAGGCTGTGAGAGAAAATAGAGGATATTACAATGGATCTGCTGTAGGTTGTGTCTCTTCATTTTGTTAGATAATAGAAAGGAAGGACTGCCTGTTCGTGGTGGATGTAGCCAAAACTGGATGAACCACATATATCTGTGTCTCTCTGGTTTTATGTGTTTTGTGTGCTTGTGTTTTCTGCATATTTTATGTGTTGCATTGCTCTGTAATATATAATTTTCTAACAACTGGTATCAGAGCTGAAGGTCTATTTGGCTGATAAACTAGTAGGAAAAAAGGGTTCCTAGTTCGAGTGGGAGCAATGGCAGAAGATGGTAAATTTAGGGTCAAGAAATTTAACGGCCAAAACTTCCCACTGTGGAAGATGCAGATGGAAGATTATCTGTATCAGAAAGATTTGTACCTACCATTGAGCAGAAAAACAAAGAAGTCGACGGCTATGACAGACGCAGAATGGGAGATTCTCGATAGAAAGGCACTCGGAATAGTACGATTGTGCCTCGTGGCATCGGTAGCCTTCAATATTTCGAAGGAAACAACAACAGAGGGTTTGATTAAGGCATTGGCGAAACTATATGAAAAACCCTTGGCCTCAAACAAGGTATTTCTTATGAAACGTTATTTAATATGAAGATATCGGAAGGTGGATCTGTTGCAGACCATTTAAATTATTTTAATACAGTTACTAGTCAATTAAGTTCTATAGGGGTAAACTTTGATGATGAAGTTAGGGCTCTTTTATTTCTGTGCTCATTGACAAAAAGCTAGAATGGTTTAGTTATGGCCATTAGTACCTCTGTCTCTGGATCTAGTACTTTAAAGTTTGATAATGTTTTCGGTGCTATCCTTAGCGAGGAAATGCGATGGAAAAGCTCCGGTGAGACATCGGGTAATGCTTTGAGTGCAGAGTCTAGGGGAAGAAAAATTGAAAGAGGAAAGAGCTCAGGATATCGCAGTAAATCAAGGAAAGGAAGATCCAATTCCAGATCGGGGATAGTGTGCTAGAAATGCAGAAAGAAAGGACACCTAAAGAAAGACTGTACATATCGAAAGGGAAAAGAAGGAGACGCACAACAAGAAAACAATCATGAAGAAAATATGACAGGTGATGTGTTACAAGCTATTTTGATTCTTTCTTTCGAAAATGTTACTGATTCCTAGGTGGTAGATTCAGGGGCCTCATTCCATGCCACACCTGATAAGAAATATTTTCATGACTATGTTCAAGGAGATTTTGGACAAGTTCGTTTGGGTGATGATAAATCTTGTAAAATTGTTGGAATGGGTAAAGTTCTTGTAAAACAATAGAATGGAAACAAATGGCTATTAAGGAGATAAGCTATTAAGGAGATAAGGCATGTTCCAGATCTGAAGAAAAATTTGATTTCAACATGGTAGTTAGGCGGTGAAGGTTGTGTGACAACTTTCACAGATAAAACTTGGAAGGTCACCAAAGGAGCCTTGGTAATAGAAAAGGGCGAAAAGGTTGGTACATTTTATTTATGCAATGGTATTTCTAACTCTGTTAATGTTTTAAATTCCAAAGCAGAAGATGCAGCATTATGGCATCATAGGCTCGGACACATGAGTGAGAAGGGGATGAAGATTCTTCACTCAAGAAATTTGTTGCCGGGTTTGAAGAATGTTGATTTGGATTTCTGTGAGAATTTTATTTATGGAAAACAGAAGAGAGTCAAATTTCTCAGAGTTAGGAAAGAAAAGAAGAGCAAAAATTTAGAGCTTGTGCATACAGATGTATGGGGACCTGCTCAGGTATCATCTCTCAGTGGCTCTCGTTATTATGTTACTTTTATTGATTATGCAACTAGAAAAACTTGGATTTATTGTATTTAGAATAAATCTGATGTATTTGATACTTTCAAGAAATGGAAAGCTTTGGTTGAGATTGAGACAGGAAAGAAGTTGAAGTGTCTCAGATCAGACAATGGAGGTGAGTATTGCAGCAAAGATTTTGATAGGTACTGTTCAGAGCATGGAATTTGTAGAGAGAAGACAGTTCCAAGAACACCACAAGAAAATGGTGTGTCAGAAAGGATGAACAGAACAATCATGGAGCGTGCAAGGTGCATGAGATTGCATGTAGGATTGCCTTTACAATTTTGGGCAGATGCTGTAGATACTGCTGTTTATCTAATAAATAGAGGGCCTTCAAGTTCCTTGGATGGTGGTATTCCAGAGGAAGCATGGACAGGTAAAAAGGTAAACTACTCTTTTTTAAAGCCTTCTGGTTGTGAGGCCTTTGTCCATATTAATAAAGAAAATAGAACAAATCTTGAGGCAAAATCAAAGAAATGTACCTTTATTGGATATGGTGTTAATGAATTTGGTTATCACTGATATGATTATGACAATCACAAAATCATTAGGAGTAGATATGTAATATTCAATGAAAAGGTCTTGTATAAGAATCAGTTGTAGGAAAAGAAATAGGAAAAAGAAAACAAATAATACACAGTTCTTGGTGAGATCACAAAAAAAGTAAAGGTGCCTGAAAATAATAGTAATCAACAGCGACAACAATAGAAACCACCACAACAGCAACAGGCACCTCAAACACTTGAAAGTGGTGTCAGAAGATCTACCAGGATAAGTAGACTCCCTGAACAATACTCTCCTTCATTATATTATTTATTGTTGGCTGATTCTGGTGAACCCGAATGTTATGAAGAAACAATGCAGGTTGAAAGCAAGAAGGAGTGGGAGCTAGCCATGGAAGAAGAGATGGACTCCTTAATACATAACCACACTTGGGACTTAGTCAAGTTGCATGTAGGTAAAACAACATTGCAAAATAAATGGGTTTACAGGCTGAAGGAAGAAGATGGAGGAAAACAAAGGTACAAATCTAGACTTGTGGTGAAGGGGTTTGCACAGAAGAAAGGTATTGATTTTGATGAAATATTTTCTCCTGTTGTTAAGATGACTTCAATCAGAACTATTTTAAGTCTTGTAGCAGCGGAAGATTTACATCTTGAATAGTTATATGTAAAGACAGCATTTCTCCATGGAGATTTGGAGGAAGAGATCTATATGGAGCAACCAGAAGGATATGAGGTAAAAGGGAAAGAAAAATCAGTGTGCGGGTTAAAGAAGATCTTGTATGGCTTAAAACAGGCTCTGAGGCAGTGTTATTTAAAATTTGACAGGTTTATGTCTGAACAAGGTTATACTAGATGTCACTATGATCATTGTGTTTATCTGAAAAAGAAAAATGATGACAGCTATATTATATTGTTATTGTATGTAGATGACATGCTTGTTGCAGGGTCTAACATGTAGGAAATTGATGTGCTCAAAAGAAAATTGGCAAAATCATTTGCAATGAAGGATTTGGGAGTTGCAAAACAAATCCTTGGTATGAGAATAACTAGAGATAAGAAAAATCGCAAATTAACGTTATCTCAGAATGATTACATACAAAATGTGTCGAAAAGATTTAATATGTAGAATGCAAAACCAGTTAGTACACCTTTTGCTAGCCATTTCAAACTTAGTAAGGAGATGTGCCCCAAGACCCAAGAAGAAATTGACAATATGTCTAAATTTCCATATGCATCAACAGTTGGAAGCTTAATGTATGCAATGGTCTGCACAAGGCCTGATATTGCACATGCAATGGGAGTTGTAAGCAGGTACATGAACAATCCAGGAAAAGAACATTGGATGGCAGTGAAATGGATTCTCAGATATTTGAGAGGTACCACAAATCAAGCATTATGCTTTGGTGGTTCAAACATTTCTCTACAGGGATATGTTGATGCAAATATGGCAGGTGATAGAGATAACAGGAGGAGCACTATAGGATATGTATTTACAGTAGGTGGAACAGCTGTCAGTTGGGTTTCAAAAATCCAAAGTGTTGTTTCACTTTCAACAACAGAGTATGTTGCTGCTACAGAGGCTAGTAAAGAAATGATTTGGTTACAAAGATTTATTGATGAATTGGGTAAGAAGCATGATATGGGCACGTTATACAGTGATAGCCAAAGTGCCATTCATCTTGCAAAGAACTCAGCATTTCATTCCAGGACTAAACACATACAGCTTAAGTACCATTTCATACGGTCAGTATTGGAAGATGGACTGCTGAAGCTGGAAAATATACACACTAGCCAGAATCCTGCAAATATGCTAACAAAAGTTGTAACCAGGGAAGATTATGTTCAGTTTCAATTGGTCTTCAAGGATGATGATGAAGATGAGAAACATCCAGGTCCAAAGAGGAGTCGTTGTCTAGCAAATGAAGGAGCGGTGGAGTTGCTACAATCAGTCTCCAAGTGGGAGATTGTTGGGTGTGGAGCCTGATTATCTTGTTTATTTTGTATCACAGCGTTGGACCCCTATACCTTAATGGGGCAAAAACGTCGCTCGTAATTAAACATTGCCCGGGGGGTCCAAGGGGAGCGGCTATGACTTTATGGAGCCCCCCCTTGTTGGGGGGTTTCAGGGGCAGCACCCCCAAAGCTAAAAATAAATGTAAAATTGCCTTGTAAAAGTATAGTAATTTCTTGTCAATCTGAGTCATTCATTAGGCAGATGATCTGACGGTAGAAGTTATGTTTAGTTTATGGTTTTTTACCCTAGAAGGAAACCCCTTGCTTGTATAAGGGTATTGTATTGCAGCTATGTAAGGTATCTGTATTCTCAGAGCGAGAAACGGGATAGGGAGACTGTCAAAGAGAACAAAGGATATTACAACGGATCTTCTGTAGGTTGTGTCTCTTCATTTTGCTAGATTTTAGAAAGGAAGGACTGGCTGTTCAGGGTGGACGTAGCCCAAACTGGGTGAACCACGTATATCTGTGTCTCTCTGGTTTTATGTGTTTTGTGTGCTTGTGTTTTTCTGCATATTTTATGTGTTGCATTGCTCTTTAATATATAATTTTCTAACATTAAGAACAGAAACTAAGTCTAGAGATTTGAAAAAAAAAACTATTGTAAAGATAGTGAGAAATTATTTCCAAGAAAATTGGGTTACGACTTGTTTGTCGAGCATTCGATATAGTATCCATTCGAACGAACCAAGAAATGAAAACATATAGAAAAATAGAACTGAAGCATGTTTGGACTTTAGTAAAAAAAAACAGTCTTTTCATTCCATTAAAATAGTGAGTAGGCCATTGTATTTAGAAATAATACATACAGTCCAAACAACAAATAAAACTATTCCAAAAGTATTTATCGGCAGTCACCTTTTCCAAGACTGCAAACCATGCAAGGGTCGAATTCTAGAAATCAACTCTACAGTAGACCTTCCATAACATATGCATAGTTAATTTGTTTACAAAAATGTAAGTGCAAGAGAGACTGTCTGAGCCTCAAGGATTTGGCTGGATATTGTCTTTAACGTTACAATTTGTGAAAAGAACAAAACATAAGCAAGGCAACAAGGCCGACAGACAACTTTTAGGTAGAGTCGATACTGGGTTCATAAACCCCCATGAAGGCTAGAAGTTCGCGTGAGACATGTAAGGCATCTGGATCTGTGTGCAAACATTGAAGTACCTAGAAGGTTAGCTAGCCTCATTAGCAGCGAACTGAGGTAACTGGTATTTCCAAAATGACTATTCGATGCCAAAGAACTTAACAACCGATGAAAGAGATGACCTGCAACCATTAACCATGAAGAATGAGACTGTGAGAAAGGTTTGAGATGCAAAACGTATTCATAAATGGAGAACTGTGATAAATAAAGAAGAACCGGAAAGAAAAAGAAGTATACCTGTATAATAATTTTCACCACGGCATTCTGGGTACTGGAATCCTTCAACATCTAAAATTTAAAAGTTAAAACGGAGAACTGTTAAGGAGATAATACTCTAAAAAATTTGGAAAGCAATGAGGTAAAACTGTTGATGCGTAGAGTTTGAAGGGATTACCTAAGAGAAGGAATGTGATGTGGTAGAAATCGTGGGTTTGCCCCTGAGACGAAAGTTGAACACCACTGGAAGAAAAACCTAGCAGGTTGGAGCGAGGACCCCTTCCTTGCCATACTGCAATTCTTGAGCTCTTCGCCACTGGAACACTCTCGATTTGGGATGGAAACATAGTTCAGCAGAGTTGGAGCTCGAATTCTTGTTGTGGGAGCAAAACCTCCGAAAGCAGTGAAGGCGAACCAACATGGAGCAACGTCAAAAGGCGGAAACCACCTAGGGTTGGCAGGGTTATCAAGTCAATTCCCGCCTAAAACATGAACTGTAGATCTCCCAAAAATCAACGGAGAAGATCTAAAACCAAGAACCATTGAAATCCGCAAAAATATCATGGAAAATATTACACATATTCAAGAATTTAATTGCCAGTACCTACTGCGTTAAATAACCAACATGTGCAAGCGAAGCCTCGGTCGTATCAAGATTCCGGATGATACATTTGGTGGGTTGGCAATAGTTAAAAGACCATATTATAATCATAACGTTAGCGCGAGTGCAAATATATTCATATAGACCTTTAAACATTTTATATGAAACGATAAAGTAGACCGTGGCAAAAGTAATTTGTGTATGGAAGTTAGTTTAACCATATAATGTTAAGGTTTAAAACTTACCTTAAAAGCCATGGTTTGGACTTTTAATTGTTTGTAGTGAGACTAACTTTCAGGTGATGTAAATTTGATTAATTGGAAATACAATATGGTTAATATATTTACCCATAGGGTAAAAAGTTAAAAAAAAAATTGTATGTATGTTACAAGATAGTAATTATAATTATGTATCGAGATTTTTGTAGGATAAAGGTTTTTTTTTTATAATAATAATATTCATTAATAAATAAATAAATTGTAATTACAATTTTAATTAAGAAAAATAATTGATTTATTTGAAATTAAGGTTAAATATTATTGGAAAGCTTATAACCTTGTTTCTATAACTGATGATAATAGAGATATTGAGATGACTTGATGACATGAAATTGTGTTTAACCGACTAAAAACTGATTATTATAAATATAAAGAAATATTATAATAGCCCAGACCTAATTATAAGAGAAAATCTGTTCCCTTTTGATTCATATTTACTTGTGCGTTATGATGTAACTACGTGTTGGAGTTTAGAGATTGAATAAAAAGGTTAAGCTAATATTTTTTACAATACTATTATACCTTATAACAATTTACAAACCTTATAACAATTTACAAAACAGAAAAAGTTTAAAATTTGAAAATTATTTATTTATGAATTTGGGTTTATATAATTCATAATGTTTTGATGAGATTCTTAAGATTAATCACAAAGAGTAGCTTTTTGAAAGTTTCAAATCACATTGGTTGGTTGCTCTTTGTGATTAATTTTCAAGAATCTTACCAAAAAAAATATTTCTGTGAAAAATGGTATATATATATATAAATTTAATATATTTATTTTATTATATAATTTTATAAGTTTTAATGGATTATAATATTATAAATATATTTAATATATTATTATCAAGTAATTAATATTTAATTTTTAATGTATAAATTTTGTATTTATTTTAATAATAAATTAAAAACTAAAAATTAATTATGTTTATAAACTTTTTTGTTTTGGAATAAGATTTTTATAATTTAAATTTAATTATCAAAAATTATTAAGTTAATGGTAAGAATTTAATCTTTATGGAATATTCTAGAATATTTTAAGTAGTATCATCAAATTAAAAGTTAAGATTTATCTTCAAAGTAGTTATATTTTTTTTTTCCTTTAAATTAAATTGATTAATTAAAAAAATGTCATATGAAAAGAGTTATGGTGTTTTTGGGCATGTGGTTTTGATAAGCTATTGTATTGACCCATGATATTGTAACAAAAACTATTTACATATTAAGAATCTCCAAAGTGGGGTTGAACATCCATGTTTAATCTGTATATGTTGTTACATGTTTTTTTTTTTAAATGTATATATATTGTGAAAAAAAAATAAAATTGAATGTCCAAAAATTTTATACAGTTTATTTTTAAGAAACTATATTAATATTATGGCTAATTATAAAATTTTGGACTCTTGAAATGCTAAAACTAACACTAACATATGATGAAATGGTTGGTATATGATTAAATGCATCAATCCATGATAAACATCAAATAGCCAAAACACTCACTTCATGATATGTTGGTGCCAAAATTTGAAAAATCATAAAAAAATAGCTAAATTATATTATTTTTATTAATTAGAAAAGAATTGATGTATAAATTAGACATATATATAAATTTAAAAATATGTAACAAAATTCTTAACCATCCAGATTCACTTCTATTCTATCATAGAGATTCTTAATTTGTAAATAGGTTGTGTGCCAATACCATGGCTTAACAATACCACATGCCCAAAAACCATAACTTTTATATGACACTTGTTCATGTAACATTTTCTTTAATTAATCAATTTAATTAAAAGGGAAAAAAGGACATAATTATTTTAGACACACACTTTTTCATAGATATGGTGCTTATATTCCATATAAGTAATATAAATATTTTATCATGTCACTTGCAGACTTGAACCTAAAGTGGTAAGACTTCCATTCATTCCTTTCAATGGAGTGTAAAGTAAACAATGACTTGGAGTATTCTTGACATAAACATATTATGTCAAGACAATATATGATTATTGATTATTAGAGGTGATTTTTTTTGTTTTTTAGTAAATATTTTGATAAATTTTGTCTAAAATTTAATTAAAAATTAATAATATGATAATTTTAAATTCTTGAATTTACACAATTCTACATGAAAATAAATACAATTATAACAAAGTATCACAATCTCACCAAAAATTATATAATTATATTTCAATTAAAAAAATAAAATTCATGTTATTAAACTAAACCTCTACCTTCTACCTCTCGGGCACAACATATCATATTTACTCTCAATTGTGTTTATAAAATACTATTTAAAAATATTTAAAAGATGAAATATAATGACTAATAAAAAATATTTAAATTGAATAAATGGTGTATGAGATTTGAGCAAAAAAATCATCGCTGAAAAAAGATTATTATTTATGTAGTACTAACTTTTTATTTTATAAAATTATATGGTATCAAGATTTATAGCATAATTCTATAAATTAAATGGATGAAAAACATTTATAGTCATTAAAATATTTATATATTATTTACAATGTTGAGATTTTGTAATAAAATATTAGAGAAGAAATTAAAAAACTATTTGAAAATATTTAATTTTATTCTTTATATAAAGAGAAAATAATCTCACATTATTATTAATTTTATACTTTGAAAAGCCTATTCCAAAATGGGCTACACGTATGGAGTAAACAAAACTAAAAAAAGGTTCCATAGGTAGCGGGAAATAATTAGGAAATTATAAAGAGGTCTTCCTGATTATATAATCTCAAACAATGGACTAGGCCCTCTAGTTCATGGCGGGCGGTTTTTATTAGATTTATCATCCTCCTTTCCACGAGCACACATTTATCATCTGTTTTTGCCAATAGTGCAGAAACCTACCACTAAGAGTTAAATAATCATGATTTTTTGGAAAATTTCAATGATATTTTCTAAAAGTCTATTTGCTTGGTTGAGCTTTTCATGAGAGGATAACACTTCAGATTCATCATTCCAGAACTTGGTTATCCACTCCACAAGTAGAGTTTCCATTATTGTTTCTTAAAACTCTCTCGCTAAATTTTCAGAAAAATTAAAAAACCCCATTAAAAAAACCATTTCATGTACTTTAAAATATATTCAAATCGTTAAAAGATTATTTACTTAACAAGAAGATCAAAATGATTACATCAAAACCCACCCATCATTAATTAATCGTGTAAAGTGCCAACATTCTTGTCTTTTGTAATTGTTCCTTGAAAATTTAAATGGAATTGATGTATTAGTGTAAAGTGTCAACATTCTTGTCATTTGCAATTGTTCCTTGAAATTTTAAGTGGATATGTTTCAACCAAAAAAAACTAAGAAAGTTAGGTTGGAATAAGTATGGCCAACATTTATATGATTGATGTGATGGTGTGAAGTGTCAACATTCTTGTCAATTTAAGTGGATATGTTTCATAAAAAAAACTAAGAAAGTTAGGTTGGAATATATCTGGCCAACATTTATATGATTGATGTAATAGTGTGAAGTGTCAACGTTCTTATCAATTTAAGTGGATATGTTTCAACAAAAAGAACTAAGAAAGTTAGGTTGGAATAAGTGTGGCCAACATTTATCTGATTGATGTAGTAGTGTGAAGTGTCAATATTCTTGTCATTTGGCCCTGGTAATTTTCATCCTAGTAAAACAAATAACATGAAATGTCTATCTATCTTGTCAACATTTATATGATTGACAAAAGTGTCAAAATTCTTGTACTTTAGAAATCCTTGGAAATTTAAATGTTATTTGACATCCTGGAAAAACAAATGCCATAAAGTTTGTAACATTCTTATCATCTAAGAAACTTAACTTTCTTGATTTCAACGTAAACATGCATGTTATATGTTGACATAGACCCATATGTGTAGGTTGAATGGAATATTCTTAAATCCAACAATTTTTTTTTTTTAAGTAGGGTGTACTTTAACACTAGATTTCGTCTTCAACACCTTTTTTGGTTTATTCAAATGGTTTTATATTATTTATTTTTTATAAATTTAAATGTATTACGTTATGATTTTACTTTTTTCATTTTAAAAACTAAAAAGAAAAATGGTATTTTTATGATACAATTTAATCATTTATTTTTATACTAATATTAATATTATTTTTATACTAATATTAATATTTTTAATAATTTAAAATTACAATTTTAATTAAATTTTATAATCAAATAATTACTGAAAAAATAATTTTATGGATCTCGATGTTATGTGATGTTATGTCTATAGAGAGAAGTATTTACTATCTTAATGGTTGACACGCTTATTTCATTTACTCTGAGGGATGGATGGCATGTCGAGTATGCTCCCTTAGTTGTCCACCATTCTAGTGATCGCTGCTATGACAACTTCCTCTCAACTAAGCATTTGTGGCCCTTCAAGCCACTATACACGCGTCCTCTTGTTGGTAATAATGGCTCATTTGCTGAGAATTTTAAGAGTGCGAGAAGCATGGGTTGTTAACAGTTGAAGATAAAAGAAACCATAGAAATTGGTCTCAACACTGCTTCGCAATTACAATGGTGAGGGAACATGGTAGACCTCGAAGGCATAGTAGAGGTACAAACAGGTCGCCTCTTCAATTCAATGAGAGTATATTCCTTGTCATTATTGTCATTTAATAACAAACTTGGAGTCACAAGAGATGTGCATCACTGATGAAAATGTGTGGGCTCTCAGTAATCTCTTGAGTCGACACCCTCATGACTAGGAAGATGCCACTATTCTCCTCGAGGGAATTGTGTGGGAGTTGAATTTTCACCTTCATCGTGTGTTGGTTGCCTTGCAAGGCCTTGCTTGTACTCTGGGCAATCAACTCCAACACACTTCCTCGTCCTCCATCGACTCCTCTTCTTAGAGTCCATCATCAACCCATTGTCAATGTCCTCGAAGCACTGAGGGCCACTCCTCTTTTAGACCTCAACAACAACACAACACCATGGAAAACATCCTAGTGGATCCTTAAGCATTAGGTTGTAAGGGTATTGAGACCATAGACCAAGGCAACATCACCCATTCTCAACTAGCAATGCAACAAAAGTTTGTGGAACAAACCTTGTTAGCACTACACAATGAGCTAACTGGGCCCCCTCAACGAGAAAAGCCCCATGAGCCAACAACGCACAACGAGCCAGTTGGGCACCCTTCGTCAACCAAGCACTCTATGCCTTATCACGATGATTACTACCGTCCAATGTCCATGCTTTAGGAAGACCCCTCAGAGCTCAAGCATGACAAGGCTAAAACCAGTAAGTATTCCCTGACATCTCT
Source organism: Pinus albicaulis (assembly GCA_034641835.2). Classification (NCBI taxonomy): domain Eukaryota; kingdom Viridiplantae; phylum Streptophyta; class Pinopsida; order Pinales; family Pinaceae; genus Pinus; species Pinus albicaulis. The sequence goes on along the minus strand of CM076569.1, from coordinate 389,591,476 downwards.
CAGGCCTCTCATGCACTTCAAGTCACTTTGAGGCTTATTCCCTTCTATTGTGATTTAAGTCTTTTGTGTTGATAAACTTCTCCAAAGAATTGTTGGTTTCCCTCACAAGGAAAAATGGTCCAACTTGCTTCATTTTTCTGATTGGAAATCTCCTTGGCTTTTGGTTTCATTGTGTATATAGATGGATATACCTTTTGCCTTGATACAATTTTATGAAAGCCAATCTCTCTTGCTTATAGTCTCATCTTATGGCCATGTCGCCCAAACATGTAATCCTTGTACATTTTCTGTAATAAAGTCACTCCTAACAAAAAAATAAAATAAAAAATATATTATTTCCTTTTTTAACTTTTTCCAATTATATATATATATATATATATATATAATTTATTTTAATTACCATATCAATATTATTATTTCATTTTAATTAAATAAAATCAATTTTATTTTATTATTTTATAATTTTTCTTTATTGGTTCATGAAATATCTTCAATTGATTCTATCATCTTCAATTAAAATCATCTCTAATTATTATGAAATATTTTCATCTACAATTTTAGTATTTATAATATTTTAATTTTTAACCATTTATATTTTTATTAACCTCAGAAAATTATATTATTAGAATTTCATAATATATATAAATATTATTAACCTATTTGCATAACATTATCATATTCCACACATTATTGTAAAAGAATCGAAATTTACATAGACTTTAATTATATCATGAACCTTTTCAAAAACAATAAAAAATGACATTAGAATAAGTACATTAATCATTATTTTTAAGATCTATGAAAATTCATTAACATACAAAATTTGAATAATCGGCTGAAGTTATGGTTATAGTTCATGAATATATGTTGTAGTTATGGTTATAGTTCATGAATATATGTTGTTGTATATCCATTTTGGATTATTGAATTATTTTGATCACCAACTTTGTATATCTAAAACATGGTAATCTTTACACAAAATTCTTGCGTTAGTTTCAGAAGATAATATTTTATTTTTAATTTAATGAATTTTTTTTATTAATTTTTTTTAAAATTTAAATAATATAATTTTGATTTTTTTAAGTGAGTTAATTAATAGAGAAATCTATTTTTTAATAAGAAAATAAAGTTTTGTTTCAAACCATTTAAAAACTAAAAAAACAAAGTTCTATGGTCGAATTCTCATAAATCAAGTGGAATTGTGGAATTGTATTTTTACATAAAAGATGATGAACTAATCCACTAATTATTATTTTTTTTCCTAATTATTATAGAAAATTATATTCTAATAATTTATTACATTATTTATTAATTAATTAATTTATTTATTATTTTAATTAAACTCTCTTATTATTAGTACTTAGCATTATAATTATTTTAATCAATAATTTAAAAGATCTATTTACTCATTTTAGTAAGTAACTTTTTCATTTTGCGTCTTTTTTTTTTTTTTTCTAAGCTTTAAGGTTTGATTAATTACAAATACTCATTCATTACAATTATAGATGCATTTTTTTTAGGCATGGTTTACTATACAGGAAACCATATCAATGCCATAAAAGAAGTTTTTTTTGATAAAAAAATAACAATGTTTTTGTATTGTTCTATTCATGGCATAAGACTATTATAACTAGCATAGTGACCAAAACAATAAATGGGTTTGTCCATAACATAAAAGTAGTGTTGTTGTGTATCAAAAAGAGAGACTAGAAACATTGAAAATTTTGCTATAAAAAACTCAAGGTGCCACTATAGCCTAAGAAGATCATGTTGATGTAGAAACGTCAATTGGAGTTGTAAGAGTTCTTAGAGAACCCAAACCTTTTCCTCGGAGAAGGATGGTTTCAATTAGTCTTATTTGCATGGCTAAATCATGGTGTTCTATAAACTGATCACAATTATCAATTATGTTATCATTGAGTTCCATGGATATCTCTCTATGAACTACGTGGGTCTCTATCGGTGCTTATCCCAGTAAGGATTTAAGGGGCCAATAAAGCTTGATTGTTGTAGAGATATTGATTTTGTCTACTGCATTTGTGACATGGGTCAGGAATCCATTTACTGGTAGATGCAAAGATCTTGGCATCAGTGAAGACATTGTGTTAAGCAATGGTTGTTGTATTGGCTTGGTTTAGATCCATTTGGATAGGGTTAAGGGTAAGAACTCGAAATATCCTGATTGCAGTAAAATCTCTATAGCGAGCTTAGACATTGCTTGCACCATGGTTCAATGAGCCTTTGAGACTCCTCATTTGTTCTTAAGGTATGTTGGTGAGAGGGAACAAAGCTAGAAAAACAATGATTATGCAATGCAAGGGAAGAGGTTGCGAGGGGGAGTAGGAACAAAGCAAGGTGTAGTATCGAGTGATGCAGAGCCAAGGGGGGGGGTTTTGGTGTGAAGCAAGAGGAACACTGTTACCGATCAAATAGGTAACATGACCTCAAAACGAGAACTCTAGTCCAAAAAGACTAAAAAAAACATGAAAAAACACCCTAAAAACAAAAAGTGTGTTTTCCAGAACGCACTTCGTTTTTTTTTAAGGTCAAATTTCAACATTTTATAAAATTATGGTAAAAACAAAATTGTTTCTTGAAAAAAGGATTGAAAAAACACCCTCAAAATAAAACAAGTTGATGCTGGAATAATAAAAAAAAAATGTGTGTCATACTTTTGGCATTTTTAAAAATAGAAATAACATTTTTTAATTTTTAAAATTCAAACATTAAAAAAAAAACCTAAAATTTAAGAAAAAAAATAAATTTAAAAAATAAAAACATTTAAAAGCTTAAAATTTAAAAATATATGAAGATAAAAAAAATAAAAATAAAAAAACAAAATAAAAATTTTAATTCAAACATTAAAAAAAAACCTAAAATTTAAGGAAAATAAAAAATAAAAATAAAAATAAAAAAATTAAGATTAAAATTTTAAAAATATAGAAATTAAAAAATAAAAATATTAAATTTAAAAAAAAGAAGAAGAAGAAGAAGTTGTTAAAAAAAGAAGGAAATTATAAAAAGTAAAATATAGAAATTAAATTTAAAAAAGAAAAAGAAAATGCTTATTATTTTTATTCTTTTTAAATTTAAAACAAAAAATTAAATTTAAGGAAATATATTAAATTTTAATAAATTAAAAAACAAAAAAAACAACATTATTTAATTAAAAGTAAAAAAATGAAAAATTAATTAAAAATAAAATACAACGAAAATATTAAATTTAAAACAATATATATTAAAAAAACAAATAAACTATAAAAAATAAATTAAATTTAAATTATAAAAAATAAAATATATATATATGAACTTAAATTAAAATATGTATATATATCAGATTTTATTAAATTTAAAAAAAAAAAATTAATATTAAAATAACAAATTAAATTTAACAACAAAAAAAATAAATTTTAATAAATAAATGAAAAAACAAATAAATTTTGAAAGAAAAAAAAAATTTTAAATATAAAAGAAAAAAAAAAAAAACATTGTTAAAAGAAAAACTTTAAAAACTTTAAAAATCAATTAACAATGGAAAATTGGAAAAGAAAAAAAAATATATATATATATATATATATATATATATATATATATATATATATATATATATATATATATATATATATATATATATATATAAAATAAATAAATAAAAATTGAAAAACAAATTAATTTAAAAAAAATTAAGTTTAATTAAAAAAAATCTAATTTTAAATACACAATTTTAATTGAAATAAAAAAATATAAAAATTTTATGTAATTAACAAAAAAAAAAATTAATAAAAAAAAGTAAAACATTTAAAAAAACAATATTAAATCCAAAAAAATTTAAAAAAAATACAAAATTTATTAAATTTTATAAAATATATTAAAAAACTAAACGTAAAACTTAATAATAAAGAAAAATTATGAAATTATAAAAATTAAAAAAAAAAATAAAAAAAAATCAATTAAATAAAAAAAGGCAAAATTTAATAAAAATTATTAACAAAAAAAAAAGTTAAAATTAAAACAAAAAAATAATAAAATTAAAAAAAACAAAACAAAACAAATTTTATTTTAAATAAAAAAATTAAATTTAAAAAAAAAAAAAAAACAACGGGGTGGTGGTGGTGGGGGCGGCAGGCGACCGTGAGGCCGGTTGGGCTGCCCCAGTTGCGCCGCTCGGCCGGCCCCCGCCGCCCAGCGGGCAGGCTGTGCGCGCAGCCCGCCCGCTGGCCGAGAATCGGCCCTCCGAACAGCGGGGGCCGTGAGGCTGGTTGGGCCGCCCCCGTGGCGCCGCCCGGCCGGACCCCGACGCTCGCCGGCTACACGCACAGCCCACCCGCTGGGCGCCGGGGGCCAGCCGAGCAGCGCCACTAGGGTGGCCCAGCCGGCCTCACGGCCGCCCGCCGCCCCCACCACCACGACCCCGTTGTTTTTTTTTTAATTGATTTTTTTTTTTTTTAATTGATTTTTTTTTTTAATTTAATTTTTTTATTTAAAACAAAATTTGTTTTGTTTTTTTTTAATTTTTTTTTTTTTTTTGGTTAATATTTTTTATTAAATTTTGCTTTTTTTTATTTAAGTGATTTTTTTTTTTTTTAATTTCATAATTTTTTTTTATTATTAAGTTTTATGTTTAGTTCTTTAATATAATTTTATAAAATTTAATAAATTTTGTATTTTTTTTTAATTTATTTAGATTTAATATTGTTTTTTTTAAATGTTTTACTTTTTTATTATTTTCTTTCTTTTTTTTTTGTTAATTACATAAATTTTTTATATTTTTTTATTTCAATTTTTAAATTAAAATTTTTTTTTTCTATTTTTTTTTTTATCTAAATTTTAATTTTGTAATTTTAATTATTTTTAAATTTTTTTTTAATATATATATATTTTTTATTATTATATGGTTTTTTTTAATAAGTTAGAAAAAAATGTTTTTGATGTTTTTTTTTTTAATTTTTTGGTCAATTTTTGTTTTTTTTCTTTAAATTATGTGTTTGTTTTTCAAATTTTGTCATTTCCTTTGATATAATTTTCAAATATTTTTGTTTTTTTTAAATTTATTTTTGTTTAAATTTTTTATTTTTATGAGCTATTTTTGTTTTTTTTTTACATTTTTATTGGTTTTTTTATTGTTTATATATATATATATATATATATATATATTTTATCTAAGTTTTGTGTTTTATTACCAACATGAAAATCACCACTCTAAAAAAAAAGGTTGATGCAGCATCAATACGTTTCAAAATTAGCATGAAAATCACCGCTCTAAAAAAGAAAAAGTTGATGTTGCATCAATAAATTTCAAAATTAGCATGAAAATCACTAACATTTTAAAACAAATATTCATACTTCATAAATAAAAATATTAAAGTGTCAAAAATGTGCACAAAAAAAGAATGGTGATTCTGCATCACCACTTTTCAAAATCGGGTGTTTTTTATGCTACCAAAAAAAAGTAGGTAACATTGCGGTTACCTATTTCATCGGTAACATTGTTGAGGAAGGGAAGTTGAGGGAAAGAAGAGAATGCAATGAAGGTAGCATATTTGATGTGAGGTATTTGCATTTGCATTGTGATTTGTTGCCAATGTTCCAAGGTCACACCACTAAGTTCTGATAATGGAGAAGACCTAAGGTTGAGGGAGGGCCAAGTTCATGGCCTAACCATTATACAAGTGAGAGCTCCAAAGATATCAAGGTAGATTGATGAAAACGATTTTTGGGTGTCCTTTGAATCCATTTTCTATGGTTTCAATCCTCGAACCTGTGGGTTATGGGCCAATTCTTATTCACTCTTCAAATAAGAATGTTATAGGAATACTAATTTCCAATAGTTGAAACAAATTAGGATTGTTACAGGAACTAAAATCCACACAATATACTTAACATCGTAACAATACCAATCGTTGATCTCTCATTGAGCTTGATATCGTCAATAAATAAATTCCAACAATGCCTTCAATGAATCCTATAACCTAATAGCATTTCTTCTTTGTGTGGGATCTAATCTAACTGTCTCGTATTAGCATCAATCTCTTAGATCTATAATCCCAGCTTACAACATTTTCCTATCTATCATGTTTTAATCAACATATAGAGTGTAGAAACATAAATTCCCTTAATGAATTTGTTCACTCAAAACACAAGAATTCACAAAACATAAATAAACATTAATTTATTCATTTTAATATTGCATGCCACCTTGGCGGGCTTGTTCATTATTTAATGGCCACCCCCTTACACATCACGGGTTTACAATTTATCTATCAAAAATTCATTATCATGGATCATTTCAGATCCATGATCTTCTCCACAAACGTCACAACATGACCCTCTCGAAAAAGCTCTCAATGATCTCCCTATAAACTATGATAAACTCAATGAATTCGAGGAAATTTTATCCTCATGGCCACGTATTTTGAAAACTACACCTTCTAGAAACTCGTTTTCCATAAATATCGAAGGATGAGGCGATGCTTTTTCTTCTTTCCAGATGTTACCTCACCAATATTCTCTCCTTTGAGCTCAGTCTCTTGGCATCTTCCCAATTCACTCCTCTAGAACCATTTGAGCACTCCTTGCTCTAGGATGCTGTAAATATTATCACCTTATTCTGTTGTCACCTACACAAAGAAAAAAAATGTCTCACCATATCTTCAGTCAACTTGTACCTTATTTTAGTTTTATTCCTCCACACTATGCACATAAATATTTTTTTCTTTGATGCCACTTTATGAAAATGATTTTTTGGGGGGCCTTCACATCCCATTTCTATGGTTTCAATCTCCAGACCAATGGGTTATGGGCCCACTCTTATTCACTCTTCAAACAAGAATGTTGCAAGAATAATAATTTCCAGTAGCTGAAACAAAGAAGGATTGTTACAGGAACTAAAATAAACACAATATGCTTAACGTGGTAACAATCTCAATCATTGATCTCTCCTCAAGCTCGATCTTATTAGTACATCAATTCCAACGATGCCTTCAATGAATCATATAACTAAATAATGTTTCTTCTCTGTGTGGGCTCTAATCTAACTATCCCTTGTTGGAATCGATGTCTTGGATCTACAATCCCAACTCAAAACATTTCCCTATTAATCATGTTTTAATCAAAGCATAGAGTGCAGAAACATAAATGCTCTCAACAAATTCATTCACTCAAAACACAAGATTTCACAAAACAAAAATTAAATTACATTAATTTAATCATTCTACTATTGGATGGAGGCTTGGAGGAATATTCATCATCTAATTATTTTCCCCTGCACATCACATGTTTAAAGTTTATATATGAAAAGTACATTGTTGTGGATCATTTTAGATCCATGATCTTCTCCACAAAGCTCTCAATGATCTCCCTGGAAACTAGGATAAACTCAATGAATTCTAGGAAATTGTAACCTCATGGCCATGTCTTCTAAAATTTGTTCAGGTCATTTTATTTCCTTTGGAGTTAGATGGAGCACGTTGTGCTTTGTTTTTTCTTGCTTCATCGACTCTTGCATTGTCTCAAGACTCGTCATCTACCTTTTCCTAGATAATGAGGCAACCATAAAGTTGGTGTCCGATTGAGAGGGCTCACTGATGATAGTTTGGGTTGCGTAGGTGGGGGTCTGCTTCGAGTTGCATGCTTTTGCTTCCATCTTCGTGCCTAGAGAACTGTGGATAGCAGGGCCTGATATTTTCACTTCACCTGCTAGGAAACCAATGTGAAGAGGAGTTGAGGTTAGAGGGTGGAATGTCTATCCTCAAAACTATCCAAAGAGCTAGAAGACACCACTGGAGAAGGCAAGAAATCTATGCCAATGGATATGGAGAGATGGTGTAATAAGAGGCACTGAGTTGAGAATTTGTTTTTGACATCCATTTTTTCTTGCCCTCTCTAGGTAACTCCATAGTACATAGGTGGCGCACCAACATATTTCAAACAACCTAGTGTTCATCACCAATTATTTTGTGTTCCTCGGCCTGCAGGGAGGCCACTCTATTATGGATATGTACAAGAATATCAGGGTCAAATAGCTCCATATGGTCCTTAATCCAGGGAATATGGGGAAGGTGCCCCATGCCTCTGTGCCCCTGTCTTTCTCTTCCTCTTTCACAAACCATGGTGTTAGACTTATGATAAAAATACCCATTGTTGAAGTCTCTAGCAACAATGATAAGGAGAGTGAGAGGATGGTTATGCTTATAGGTTGTGAATCTATGCATGAAGGAAAGTGGAGGGATACCACAAGGCGGTGACATGAGTAAGGACATGAGCATTAACTGGCACATCAAGGTTGGGGTGAGGAAAATCACGAATTGGATGTTGTAGGCATGAGCTAGACGTGAAATATTAACTCGCACATCGTTCATCTTGAGGGAGTCTCTTACGCATGAATACCTCCTGGTGTTCTCAATCATGTAAAGAATGGATGTTGTCCAATATATATATATATATATATATATATATATATATATAGAGAGAGAGAGAGAGAGAGAGAGAGAGAGAGAGAGAGAGAGAGAATGTCACTTTCTATATCTAACATGTTATAAGGGAAACTAGACCAGAAATAGAATAAAAAAGTTTTTAGAGTCCAAAACTTAAGTGAAAAAAACCATATCCAAACTAAAGAAACATACCCAGGAAATCGATAGATAAGTTCAACAAAGAAAGCAAGCCTATAAAACTGCAATACAAGAAAAAATATCCAAACTAAAGAAACGTGCCCAGTTTTGCTACCCTTAGAAGGGGAAATCGATAGTTATGTTCAACAAAGAAAGAAAGGCTATAAAACTGCAATACAAGAGAAGATTGAAGTAAGCCAAGAAATGTAGATTTTGACCTAGATATAGGGAGGACATCCCCAGTAAAAACTATCAAAGTATCTTGAAAATTAAACATCATAAACTCTTAAGAAAAACTTGTGCATTAATAAGATAGGGAGGTGTCCATATTGATGGGCTACTCTTCAACTTTGTAGGGTGGCAGCATAGATGATCTTGGAGGTGAACCCATCTCTAGTATGGCTAAGTGGCCTTCCACATCCAACATTATTCCTTTTAGCTTGTCTAATTGATGCAACAAGTTGTCTTGAATTTTGCGCTGGTCAACTAAGACTTTCCTAAGAAGCAACTTCAAATGCCAATAGAGATAAAAAATGTGAAGGTAATGGTTTAGGTAACCATACAAAACCTCTTAATCAAGAATTTCTTGTTGTTGATGAAAAAATTTGTTTTCCACTTCCTGAATTTCAAACTAGATCTATGCCAGGGTGTGGACCTAGTAGTGTCGATCAAAAGATTACGCAAGAAATCTATATCGAGAACCACCAATTATGCTACATCCACCCCCTCCTTTGTGACATCGGGCTCACTACTGCATCATAGTACTCGTTGGGAGAAGAACGTAGGCAAGGTTGAGAAATAAAGAGATGTTTTCTCACTAGGAGAGTGGAGGAGCACAGGAGCCTAGAGTGAGACCTTCTACATCAGTCATAAACAATGATGACAAGAGGAAAATCAAGGTAGGAAGTGTATGCAACATTTCCCGAGATAGAGAACCTTGATCAAATGTCATGGTGGTAGGAGGGAATAGCATGAGGATGCAACATAAAAAAAAAACAAGGAAACTAAGGATATTGCATTGGAGAAAACCATGGCCTCAAAAACTTTGTAAACCATGGCACTAGGAGGGGGAGCAATGATGTCCATAGTGCACTCTGAGAGTTTACTTGAATGTCAATGCTCATTAAATCCACATTTAAGTAGAGACAATCATGGAGGAGGGATACCTGAAAAGCCTCATCAAATTAATCAATGTGAACATAATTACCATCCAATAACACTCAATCAAAATATAAATTCTATTAATTAAATTAACAATAAATTTTGATTTAATATTTCCACTTATATATTTTTCTAAACAATAAAAGTATATTAATTAAAAAAATTGCACATTGTTTTTTTCAAATATAATATATTTATTCTTTTTTTTAAATTAATAACTTAATTAATAATAAAATATTAATGATTAGTCTAGATTTTTATACACAATTTTAAAAATAATATTATTCCCATCAATACAAAATGTAAAAATACACCACAATATATTTTGGAATTTTGAACTTCCACCTAGCTTTCTACATTTCCTTTTGTAATACATATCCTATGTATTTAACATAGTTACCGATCAAACGGAATCTATTACCACAAAACGGGAACTCTAACAAAAAAAACATTAAAAAAGCCATGAAAAACAACTCGAAAATAAAAAGTTGTATTTTAGAATAACCCTTTTTTTTCGTGACAAATTTTCAACATTTTTTAAAAATTGAAGTAAAAGCCAATTTTTTTTTTTGCAAAAAACACCTTGAAAATGGAAAGTGTTGAAACAAAAATTTTAGAATAATAAAAGTTTATATTAAATAAAAAAATTAAAATGTAAAAAACATTTCAAAATAATTCAAAAAAATTCATTATATTATTTTTAAGTAAAAATTTAAAGAAAAATAAATAAAATTAAAGAAAAAAAATAAAAAATAAAAATAAAATAAAAAAACGTTTTTAAAATTAAAATTTAAAAAAATATTCAAATTTAAAAAGTTAAAAAATTAAATTTTGAAAATTAAATAAGTTTTATAAAACAAAATTAATTTAAAATATACCAATTAAATTTAAAAAATAAAATGGAAAATTTTATTAAATTAAATTAAAAAGAAATTAAATTTAAAAAATAAATAAATAAATAAATTTAAAAAAATATATTAAATTTAATAAATTAAAAAATTAAAAGAAAAAACATTATTTAAATTAAAATTGAAATAAATAAATAAATAAAAATATTGATGATGATGGTGGTGGTTAATGTCCACTAAGACCAATCTTTGGTCTATCGGACCTAAATAAAAGAGTTATTTAGTTTGATTTAAGATTTTATTCCTATGCTCAAAAAGCTTGGAGAGAAGCCTCCCGAGCTCACTATAATTTTGACATCTTAAAAGGCTAGGAAGGTCAGTGTTGCAACAAAGATTATGAAATTGAGCTCTAATGTGGTTGTACACTGGGCACTCTAAGAGGAAGTGATTTTCATCCTCGATGTTCATATTCTCACAGAGATGGTAGATCCTTTCCATCCATGGTGTTTTAGGATCTTTCCAACGACCTGTTTCACTATGGAGCTCATGAGAGTTCGTTCTAATCATGGCTATATTAATTTTCTTCTTTGAGCTAGTTAAAACAGATAGATACTTTTGATCTTCTAAGGTGGGGTTGATGACCTCCTTTTATATATATATATATATATATATATATAATTTTATTAATTCAAAAAAATTAAATATAAAAATAAAAAATTAAATTAAAAAGAAATATTAAATTTTAATAAATAAATAATTTTTAATATAAAATAAAAATAAAAACACTTTTCAATAAATAAATAAATAAAAATTTAAAAATGGAAAAAAAATAAATAAACTAAAAATATTAAATTTAAAAAAATTAATTAATTTAAAAAATAATAATAATAATTTAAAATATAAAAATTAAATTTAAATAAAAAATTTTAAATTTTAAATTTTAAACATTAAATTTTATTTAATTAAAAAAAATTAAAAAAATATATATATTAAATTTAAACAAATTTAAAAAATTATTAAATTTTATTAAATTAAAAAAACAAACAATAATAATTTAATTAAAATAAAAGACAAAAATTTGCTACCTAGGCCCAGTGGGGGCCCCTTCCCACCCGTCCAGCGTTTGGCCCATGGCACCACTCGGACGACCCAATTTCCAAAATTTTTAAAATTAATTTTTTTTTTTTCATTTATTAAATTTAAATATTTTTTTTATTTAATATTTTTTTTTCTTATTTTTTAGTGTATTAAATTTAATATTTTTTTTAAATTTTATTTTAATTTTTTTAATTTAATAAAATTTATAATTTTATTTATAATTTATTTTTTATATTTAAGTTTTCTTTTGTTTTTTAATTTTATTTTAATTTAATATTTTTAGATTATTTATTTTTTTAATATCTAATTTCTAATTTATTTTGATTTTTTTTTAAATTATTATTATTATTTTAGATTTTTTATTTTATTTTATTTTGAAATAATTATAAATAATAATAATAATAATAATTAATTATTTAAAATGTTTTTTTTTTCCATTTTTGTGTTTTTTAATCTTAATTTTTTATTTTATTTTAAATTAATTTTTTAATTTTAATTTAATTGTTTATTATTTTAAAATTTTATTTTTATTTTCTTATTATTTATTTTATTTTTTATTTTTTATTTTAATCAATTTTAAATATTCTATTTTAATTTTTTTTAATCATATTTTTTAATTATGTGGTTTTTTTTAATAACTAAAAAAAATTGTTTTTTTAATTTTTTTTAATTTTTATGTTTTTTTCTTTAAATTATGTGTTTTTTTTCCCATTTTTTATTTAATTTTTGAAATTTTTTGTTTTATTTATTTATTTTAGTTTAAATTTTATTTCTAAAAATTGATTTTATTTTATTTTTTACATTTTTATTGGTTTTTTTAGTATTTTTATATATTTTTTTATATTTGATTTTTTTGTTATGTTTTTTAATTTTAATTTTATGTTTTATTACCAACATGAAAATCACCACTCTAAAAAAAAATGGTTGATGTTGCATCAACACTTTTCAAAATTAGCATGAAAATTACTAACATTTTAAAACAAATGTTCATACTTTATAAATAAATAAAAATAAAGTGTCAAAAATATGCTAAAAAAACAAGGATGATTATGCATCACCACTTTTCAAAATCAAGTGCTTTTTTTGCTACCTCAAAATAATTACTTATTTGATCAGTAACTATCTTATTTATCTTTTGACTCATTGTTTATTTCTTTTATTACTTTGTTTAAAAATATTGTTTTATTTTTTAAAATTATTTAAAAATTAATAGTTTAAATAATTATAAAATATTAATAATCATTTTTTAGAATTTTGGCTTTTGTGATCCATCATAAAATTATATAGAATTCTTTCGGTAATAATCACATTCAAATGAACATTGTCGACGCGTTTCGAAACAACCAGTGTGGTTCTTCATCGGGACTAGGTGAGAGATCATATCCGAATGTTGAGTTTAAATAGATGCAGAAAAGGCTAAACTAGTCATTAAGATAACGACTAGTTTGACTTTGGAAATTCAAATAGATTAATAACAGCTAGTATATATATATATATATATATATATAATTTGATTTTGTTAATTAATTATTATTATTATTATTTAATTATTTATTGCATATTATATTATATTATATTATATTTATTTATTTATTTATATTCTTATTATCTCCTTTCTCAAAAAAAAAATACCTAGACCATTAGGAATATAGGGCAGGGATCCAACACCTGCTTATATTTCAATCGTCATTTCTATTGAGATTTACAAGTCTTTTTTCAATTTCTATGGCTTCTCTTAACTTATGACGATGGAAATTGTCAATCCTAGCTAAGACCTTAGCCTCTTCTATGCAGATATGATGGTTAGTCTTTTCCACATGCTCAACTAGGGAGGATGTGTGGGATCTTCCATGTTTAATTTCACCACCATGTTCACAGATCCTTTGGATTATAGACCGACCAGTTTCACCAATGTAAGGTGTCCCACAGGAACAAGGAATAATGTAGACACCTTTCCATCCCCAGGGTTTACCGGATCTTTAACCGATTAAAGAGAGTTGTGAATCATGCTAAAGGGCTTGAAGGTAGAAGAAACCTTATGCTTCTTAAGAATCCTAGAAATCCTATCAGCAGTTCTCTGAATGAAAGGAAGTAGAACACTACCGGACCACTGATTAGGTTCATTACTATTTTTATTTTTAACTAAAGGACCTCTTTCTACTTTAAGAAAAGCCTTAAGGCCTTGGGACTTACTATAACCATTTTTACAAAAGACACTAAGGAGATGGGTCTTTTCTCCCTCAAGGTGAGACTCATAAGAGATTCTCAAAGCCTTGGTGGCTAAGGTGTTGAGGACGCCTAATTTTTTAGCAGTGAAATAATGAGAACTAGCATGAAGATATTGCTTAGTATGGGTTTTCTTTCAAAAAACTTGATGGGAGAAAGAGCCATCATCCTTTCTAGAGATAAGAACGTCAAGGAAAGGAAGGCTACGATCCACCTCATAATCCATGGTGAATTTTATGGAGCAAGATTGACTATTAAGATGAAGGAAGAAATGATCTAACTCCTCCTTACCATGAGGCTAGAGGACACAAGTATCATCTAGAAATCTTTTCCAAAGCTTTGGCTAGTATAGAGATGAGGAAAGAGCCTTGGATTCAAAGTGCTCAATAAAAAGATTAGCAACAATCGGGGAAAGGGGAGAACCCATGGCAACACTACATGTTTGCTCATAGAACTCACCTTCAAAACTAAAGAAAGTAGAGGTTAAGAAAATCCCAACTAAATGGGCAGTATCTGGATCAGTGATGCTAGGATCCTTAAGAAGCATAAGGTTTCTTCTTCCTTCGAGCCCTTTAGCACGATTCACAACTCTCTTAAATCAGTTAAATATCCGGTAAACCCTAGGGATGGAAAAGGTGTCTACATTATTCATTGTTCTTGTGGGACACGGGGAAAATTTAAGGTTGGAAGTTTACCTTAAAGTTTATAAACCTTGGCGAATCTTAATAGTCCCCAATACGTAAATTGTAAAATTTTGATGATATTTTATTAAAAATATTTAGGTTTATAATTATTTATATTAGTATATATAAAATTTTGGCAATTTTTAGGGTAAAATAATTTTATACTATAAAATTTGGGCGAATCAATTTTCAAAAAAATAGAAATTGGCGAATCTTTTTTTTGGAAAAAGCATGGAAAAATAGCCCACTTGTGAATATTGCCCCTAAAATTTTCCCTGGGACACCTTACATTGGTGAAACTTGTCAGTCTATAAACCAAAGGATCTGTGAACATGCTACTGACATTAAACATAGAAGATCCCGCACACCCGCCCTAGCTGAGCATGTGGAAAATACTAACCATCATATATGCATAGAAGAGGCTAAGATCTTAGCTAGGATTGACCATTTCCATCATCGTAAGTTAAGATAGGCCTTAGAAATTGAAAAAATACCTGCAAATCTCAATAGAGATGACGACTGGAATATAAGCAGGTGTTGGATCCCTGCCCTATATTCCTAATGGCGTGGGTTTTTTTTTTTTTTTAAGAAAGGAGATAATAAGAATATAAATATTAATATAAATAAATAAATATAATATAATAAAATAATAAATAAAGAAATAGATAATAATAATAATAATTAATTAACAAAATTAAATAAAATTAAATAAATAATATATATATATATATATATATATATATGAAATTATTTACTAATTAAATAAACTAGCCGTTATTAATCTATTTGAATTTTCAAAGTCAAACTAGTCATTATCTTAACGGCTAGTTTAGCCTTTTATGCATCTATTTAAACTCAATGTTTGAATCTGATCTTTCACCTAGTCCCGATCATGAACCACACTGGTTGGTTCGAAACACGTCGACATTGTTCATTTGAATATGATTATTACCGAAAGAATTATATATAATTAATAATCATTTTTTATAAGTTATTTGGAAAGTATATATTATGTAAACTTATGTGAGTGATTATTAATGAGAAATCCGTATTCAATCTATTGGAGTGAATGATTTTCTATGTACAATGTAAGGTGATTACACCTAAAATATTATGGTGTAGAGATCATAAGCCATCTAGTATCATACCGATACAAACTCAACCAATTACCAATTTCCCTTTAAAAATATATATATAATTGAATCATCTCCCTCGCACAACATAACGTAAAGTAAAATATAAAAAATAATAACACAACTTCAAAAATAATATTTTTCTCATCAATATAAAAACATATAAATATATGCATTATAATTCAGGAGTTTTGAAGTTTCACCTAACGTTCTATATTTTCGTTTGTAATACATATCCTATATATTTATGTTTTGATAAAAAAATTTTAAATTTTTGTATTTTTTTGTAAATAAGATATTTATATTATAAGAAGAAAATAGTATTTACAATAGAGACTGGTAAGTGTGAGCCAGATGCTCCAGCACCGAAAAAGAAATATAGGCCTTGACTGCCTTGAAGTGATTGTTTTTACAATGTTCAGAGTGGTAGAGAACGATAACAAAATTTACAATGTCGGAGCCCATATTAAATCGAGAAGTTAACATAGTAAACATAGCAGCGAAAGTAGAAACAAGTAGAGAGAACAGAACCATAGAAGAGAAATACCACCCATGGCCATCGGTAGAGCCTAGGAACTACTGAGTGCCCTTTGTCGGGTCTTCATCCATGTTGATAGGCAGCTCTTGAGTTCTGCTTAATTGAGTAGACAGAGCCATGGGGCCGCTAGAGGAGGCGCCAACTGCATCCTTCTTGACACTGGGCGAGATTCCACTGATGGGAGAGGGTTTTTCTGCATGGAGAAACGATGGGTGTCCTTGGTAAAAAATTGGGAGTGGTGCACTGCTTCAACATAGGCAACGAACTTGTCCATGAGCATATCAATTTTTTTCTCCAGTTTCTTCGCCACCTCCGCCTGTTCATGCATCGCCAAGCCAAGGATAGTCTTCAATTTCCAAGAGAGTTCAATGGTCTAGTTGTACAAGTTTTCTCTTTCCCGAGTTAGGCCTGGATCAGGGATCCACTCAGTTTCCTAGTCGACGTTCTCCATCGTGACTCTACACCTGAGGACCTGCACCTGCAGTTCCATGTTCTCAATTCCATTATGAGTTTCGGGGTTAATAGCGACTGTGTATGCCAGAGCAGCTCGCTTGGCTGAATATTCGACTCTGGTCTTGGGTGGAGTACTAGGAGTGTTCCAACGAGAGGAAACCTAGCCATGGCCTCTGCCGCAATGGGGGGAAGGTTTGGAGACACATCTCGATGCCGTGCAGGTAGAGGAGAGATGTGGAAGCAGGGGGAGATGAAAGCAAGAAGGTGTAGGAAGATAGGAAGTGAAGGAAAGGTATTCATAGCAAGTGGAGGGCCTAGGGGACCGGGAAGACGTGAGGTGGGGAATGAATGCGAGCGATGGAGAGTGTTGATGAATTATGCGAGGTTTAGAGCAAAACATGGGTGAGGTGATGGAGAGACAAAACCTAGGAGGGGTCGCGGCACGAACATCTGTGCCCGCAACAGTAGTGGCTTGGGATTATAAATTTTGCAAGATGGCATTAATAACAACTTCATCCAGAAGGTTGTTGAGAGGGTGAGATCGACTGGTGATCTTAGGGTCATTGGGATCAACAGAAGTGTTGTCCTTTTCATTGATGATCACACATTGCTGACGCAGCCTCCCCTCTGCCATGTCATCCCATGCTAAAGAACGTAGACGTTGTGGTCCCTTTTAAATTTTTATATTATTTTGCTTAAATATGTTTTAATTTTTATAAATTAATGGTAAATTGATAATTTAAATACTTAATATATATATAAAATTATTATACAATTTTAATTTATTTTTTCATAAATATTATATATATATATATATATATATATATATATATATTACTTTTATCTTAAGTAGTTGTGTGGGTTGATTGTTATTTTTCCCGCCCAAGTTTAAATCTCGGCTAGTGACATAGTGAACATTGTTGTATTGGCTTAGTGCCTTGTGAATTCTTAAGTGAGTATACTTATGGGCTTGCGTGGTACCATTAACCTCACTATAACCCTCACATAGAGAGAGAATTTGATTTATTTTCTTGGATATATATATATATATATATATATATATATATATATATATAGTTTTGGGTCTTCACCAAACATTAGGTTTATTTTGTAATACATATTGTATGAATTTACCCATGAGTTGTAAACCAGTTGGTTTGTGTGGGGTTTAGTACACGCCATGTCACATTTTCAAATATCATGGGGAGAGATTTAGGATGAGAGCCACCCACGAGCCACCTTTGCAAGAATTAAACTATCTCAAAGGGCCTCAAAGCTCGACCAAGCTTCACATAATCCCAATGATAGCATCCCACTAGTGGGAAGATTTGCGAGAATAAAACTAACCCAAACCAAAGGGCCTCGAAGCTCGACCAAGCTTCACATAATCCCAATGATAGCATCCCACTAGTGTGGAGATTTGTGAGAATTAAACTATCCCAAAGATCCTCAAAGCTCGACCAAGCTTCACATAATCCCAATGGTAACATCCCACTAGTGGGAAGATCATTTTTCCATCCTAAAATGAGGTTGACCCCAACCTAAGCTAAACCCCTCTCTCTCTATATATATATTTTTTAATTCATTATATACTTATTAGCTTATTAAATATTTTTATACTGCTTCACATTATTTTTAATGGTTTAATTACATCGTAAGGTGTTCCCCTTTGAAAACAACTCCCCCAAGTGCCACTTTTCACTCTTATGCACCATCATATCTATTGTTAAACGATTGAGCGTTCTTCCACCCTTAGATCCCACTATTTTAATTGTCAGCCAAATCTTGATTTGTGTAACCGTTCAACTGGTTAATCTAATTATAACCCATAAAGGTTTTTCCATGATGGTTATGAAAGGGAATCGGAAATCCTAATGCATTTGGAAAGTAGGCTAGTAGGAATCAGAAATCCTAACACATTTGGAAATTCTTCAGATGGAGCAGCAAGAAATTATTTCTACTCGGTCAAATGTTTCGATCACAAACTCTTTGTGGGCTTCCCTTTGTTGCGCAATTAGATGAGGGTTTCCTAAACAGGAGAAGGGTTACTGCACATTTATTGACGAAGTGGCAGGTTTTTTGTTGTTTTTTTTACTAGACTTGGATGTATAGCGTGATGTGGTGTAGGGAATTCAACTGATTCATTCAAGAGATACTCAATCTCTTCATATTCTGAGAGTGATGCGCGATGTGGAGCAGTAGGAAATTGCTGGCTGAAAATGACTCCTAGAGTGGCTAATAATAGCACGATGAGATCCAAGGTGGTTCCCCAACCTGCTATAACACCTCGTTTGTAACATTGTCCTACCTTGTGAAGGAATATCTTTAGGGATTTGCACTTTGAAGAGATAGCTATAGAAGTTCATCAGTTACGTCAATGATGGAAATTATTTTTTGTTGATGTGGACCGGCCTTGCTCTAGGATGGATTTTTGGGTAAAATTCTTGTTTTCAAGTATGAATCTCTTTGTTGATAATGTATACTATATCTTCTTTTTCTATAAGAAGCTTTAAATCTTGGTTCGGTACTTGAAAATTGGATATAGTATAACATAAATTAATTTCCCTTTTAAGAAAATAAGTCTTCTGATGGAGACGTTGGCAAGTCTTGCTCATCAACAGGATCGTGAGATCAACATCGAGGATACTAATGCCATTGAACATTGACGAACTTGAGATCAACGTGAGCATTTCAATGATTTGAATTTACAAGCGGTTGATATTTAGGTTTTCGCATTTCTCTACTTTTCAATTAGATCACGATGTAATTGTGAAATCTCCCCATAGTTAAAAATTATGCATGAATAGTTCTCTATTTTACAATGGAGTTTGGTAGTTAGGGTATGTGTACGCATTTCGCAATAGTGAAAACATGATGTTGTAAATATGGCGTTGTGGTTTTAGTTCTCGGATTAGTATTACAATAAAATTCATTGTATTGTATTTTGGAGTAATGGTGTTTGGTTAAGAAAATACCATTCTCGATTTAGTATTAAATCGATTTGCTTTGCATTGCATTATGGGATGCGAGGTAAATGAGTTTGGTCTTGTAATCACATTCATCTCAGTTGTGAAACTTTGTCATTTTTATTTTTGCAATGTTTTTTGTTAGTTTTTATGGGATAATTATAAGGAAAATTTTAACAATTAAATTTTAGGAACACTAGTTTAATTTTTCAAGTTTTTTTCTTAAAAATTGTTAATTTTTATTTTTAAAAAATAAGTTATAATTTGTTACAACATAAAATTATCTTATCTTAAAATTTTCCAAAATTTTATAAACATTATATCATTAAAAGTGTCGCAAGTAAAAAAGTATCACAACTATTTTACAGCTTGCAAAGTAAAAAAAATTCCATTTTAAAATAAATTTCTATCTTTAAAATTTTCCCCAAAGAGATGTATTTTTATTTCAAAATTTATTTTATAGTTAATATAAATTTATATCCTTAAAATCTTAAAGAGGAACCATAAACTATGGCTTATGATTGAAAGTATTTTCATGTCAAAATTTGTTAAATAGTGGAGGTGCAATTTTTTTTATGTGAAATATATTTTTAATTATGTATTGAATTTAATTTACTAAATATTTTTAAATTTTCTTATGGCATAATAATTTTGATATGTATAATTTATTAGCTTATATTTATTTTAAAATTCATATATATTATAGAAAGATTTTAAAATTAATGTTATATTAGCTTTCTATAAAAATAATAATAATAATAATAATAATCTTATTTTTTTAACTTTTGGGAGGAAGATGTGTCATTCATTACTTTTCAAAAACAATTCAATACATGACTAAGCCAAACTATTTAACTATCAATGTTAATTAATTTAATTTAATATCTATTTCATATAAAATTATAGAAAGAAAAATATATTTTAATGTTGACAATGTATTAAAACATTCCAATGATCAAAGACGGAATAAATGAAAGTAAGAAAATTCATTGGGAAATGTGTAACAAATTCAATTCTTGATATAAATTTAACATGTGGCATTAAAAAAATATTAATAATGATAAAAAAAAATCATTGTGAATTATAAAGAAATTATTACACTGTGTAGTGTTAAGTAATTTTGACTTATTGAAGTGTATTTTAAAATATATGAATAACAAAAAAAACATTTCAAAGTGGACAATGTGCTCCATAAATAAAATATTTCTATGTCAACTATGTATATATTTATGCAGAAAGGCATGTATATATTTGAAATAGTTCTTCTACAATTTTAATTTAATCATTAGTAATTATTGGGTGGATGGGTTTACGAGCTATCTATATCTACTTTCCTAGATGCACGCACCACAAAAGTAGAAATTAATACATATCGAGCTTTAGATGATCTTTTTTTGTTACGTTTTATTGCCATTAAGAAAGAATAGAACTATTTTGTTGAGATTTTTTATATTAATTTGGCTAAAATCTCATGGATAATGCCAACAATAGGATTTGTTGCAAATCTGATGGCATCAAATCCTAAAGAGGAGATATTATATCCTATTTTGTTGTGATAGGATGTAATTGAATTTATTATCAGTTTCTTCTCTACATCTATAAATTGTAAGCCCATAGAAGCAAAAGAAATATGAGGGATGAGAGGAAGAGGAAGTGCAGATGTGGGAAATTTGATGTTGTAATCTCTTGTTGAATAATAAGAAAGTTGATACCTCTGTTTGGTGGATGTAGCCCAGATTGGTTGGGTGAACCACGTTAAATATTGTCTTCGTTTTTATGCCGTGTGTGTGATTGATTTTAGTTTTCTGATGTGTATACTCTAACAATTAGTATCAGAGCGTGGGAAGACAACCATGGAAGTCGTTTAAGCAGAGCTCAGGGAAACGGGAACAATAAGACCAGATCTGCCATTGACCTGCGTAGCTGTGTGAGCGCAGAGCAGAGCTATCATTGACCTGTGTAGCTATGTGAGCGAAGAACAGAACTGCCAGTCGCTCGAATGGAATGAATGCATCATATCTGCCCACAGGTGATATACAGTTTTCACAAAGGACGTATCAGCAGGTGGGTGCAGTTTTCACAAAGGTCGCTTTGTTTTAATTCATTCACTTCCTGAAACATTAATGGCTATGATAGCTATAAAATAGACATAGATTGTTTAGTGGGTCGAATGACAGCTTCCACATGATTTTTATTGTATTTTTTATTTTTCTATCTGTTTTAATTCCAATAAGCAGCCTAGCCCTATCCCTGAGGCGCTAACAAAAATCACGAGCTGCTATATGTGAGCTGCCGTACGTTGCTGTTGTACGTGAGCTGCCGTGGAGGAGAATCAATTAAGAATAAAAATGTCATTACCATTGAAATATGATTGTCCTGAATACCAAGATTGATTACAACATTATTTTCATATCGTTGTTGCTCTGTATGGTGAATGGGAGCCTCTATTTTTTTTTTTTTTTGGGAAACTCCTGCGTGGAGGAGAAGAATTGCTGCTAGAGGTAAAAATCTCGATTTATATCACATTTATGGTATTCAATTAATTAATAATTGCACGTTTGAAAAAGGGAATTTTATAAAATTCTTAATTTGATTAAAAAGGCAATTAAGGATCCATAGAGAAGAAGTTAAGTTAAATATGGCAAAAACTCAAAGTGCTTGGTTTGAGATCGAGAAGTTTAATGGGAGAAATAACTTTGAAATCTGGAAAGTCAAGATGCACGATTTACTCGTACAACAAGGTGTGGCGAAGGCACTTTTGGGAAAATCCAAACAACCGTTCGCCATGACAGATGACGAATGGAGTGACATCGATGACAGAGCACTGAGCGGCATACGATTGTGTTTGGCAGATGATGTTTTGTTTAACATCGTGTTAGAGAAAACAACCACTAGACTATGAACAAAGATAGAAAAATTGTACATGACTAAATCCTTAACCAACAGGATTCTTCTGAAAAGACAGTTGTATAGCTTGCCCATGAAGGAAGGTACAACAATAACTGATCATTTGAATACTTTTAATACTCTCTTGGTGTAGTTAGATAGCATAGAAGTAAAATTTGATTCAGAAGATAAAGCTGTAACTTTATTATGCTCTTTGCCTGAGTCATGGGATCATTTTGTTACTTCTATAAGTCTTAGTTCATCAGAAACCCTTGAATTTGATGATGTTTTTGGAGCTTTGCTATTTGAAGAAACCAGAAAGAGGTCAAATTTAGAAACTTCTATATCAGAAGAAATGATGGTTAGAGGTCGATCTAAAGAAAAACGCTTCAGTCAGAAAAACAACTCTCGGTCAAAATCAAAAGGGAAGAAGAGTAAGCTAAAATGTTGGTTTTGCGGCAAATCGGGACATTTGAAGAAGGACTGTTGGAAGAGACAACAAACATCCAAAGGAGACTCTTCAACAGAAAATAAAGAAGCAAACACGACAAATACAGGTTCAAGTTCGGCATCTGGTTCAGGTATAAGTGATGAAGTTTTATCATTTAATTTTTCAAATCATGATCAACATTGGCTATTATATTCTGGTGCGTCCAATCACATGTGCATCCATAAACAGTGGTTTAAATCTTATAAGTCAATTAATGATGGAGTAGTTTACATGGGCAATGATGTCTCATGTAATGTTGTGGGAATTGGAAGCATCCAGATTAAAATTTTTGATGGGACAAATAAAATCTTAACTGATGTAACACATGTGCCTGAACTCAGAAAAAATCTTATTTCTCTAGGAGTGTTAGACACAAATGGATATAAAACTTTTATTCAAGGTGGAGTAATGAAAATTTACAAAGGAATCCTATTAGTAATGAAAGCAAAGAAGATTGGAAATATTTTTTAGTTAGAAGGAAGAACAGAGTCAGATCATGCTTCAACTGTATCTGAAAACGACAGTGATTCTATTCGACTATGGCATCAACGGTTGGGCCATATGAGAGAAAGAGGATTAAAAATTTTACCTGATCATATGTTACTTCCTAGTTTAAAATCTTCTAAGTTAGATTTCTGCAAACATTGTATTTATGGGAAATAAAGCAAGCGGAAATTTAATACTGGAAAACATACTAGTAAAGGAATCCTTGATTATATCCATTCTGATGTTTGGGGTCCATCTCCTACAACCTCATATGGAGGCTCATCATATTTTGTATCTTTTATAGATGATTTCTCTAGAAAAGTATGGGTCTACATGTTAAAAATAAAGTCTGATGTATACACAGTTTTCAAGCAGTTTAGAGAATTAGTTGAAAATATCACTGGAAGAACCATTAAATGTTTAAGAACTGACAATGGTGGTGAGTTTACTTCAAAGGAATTTGATAATTATTGCAAGGAAGTTGGGATCGAAAGACATAGAACAAATTTATATACTCCTCAGCAAAATGGAGTTGTTGAACGCATGAACAGGACTCTTTTAGAAAGATCAAGAAGTATTCTAAGTAACGCTAATTTGCAAAAGGAATTGTGGACAGAAGCAGTATCTACGGCTTGTTATTTGATAAATCGGTCACCATCAACTACAATAGGATGAAAAATTCCTCAAGAGGTATGGAAGGGTCATCCTTGTGATTATTCTAAATTGAAAGTTTTTTGTTGTGATGCATATGCTCTAATTCTCAAACATCAACGTTCTAAATTAGATCCTAAATAAAAAATATATATCTTTGTTGGATATGGTGATGCGATTAAGGGATACAGGTTGTGGGATCCTACAACTCATAAGATCAGCATTAACAGAGATGTTAAATTCAATGAATCTTCACTCAATAATCCAGATGTAGATATTAAATTGAAACAGGAAAATGTACCTAAGTTTCAACATATTCAGTTTGAAACCAGTTCAAATACTGATGATAGTAAAGATGAACAAGTTTTAGTTGAAGATCATGAAGAAATTCCTACAGATAATAATTAGCAAATTGTGGAAGAACCAGAAACATCTTTAAGAAGGTCCACGAGAATCAGACAACCTCCTAAAAGGTATGATGATTATGTTACTTTAGTTTCTTTAACCGCTAATGATGATGAACCTTTATGCTATCAGGAAGCTGTAGAAGGTTCTAACAGTGATAAGTGGAAAGAAACTATGAAGGATGAGATGATGGCATTATACAAGAATGCTACATGGGACCTCGTAGAACTTCCTAATGATAGAAAAACTGTAGGATGTAAATGGGTTTACAAATTGAAAAGGGGTGTTAATGATAAAGAAGACAGGTACAAAGCAAGGCTGGTTGCGAAAGGTTTTTCTCAGAAAGCAGGAATTGACTTTCATGAGATATTTTCACGAGTTTTTAAAATTGTTTCAATTCGAATTGTGTTAGCATTAGTTGCATTACTTGATTTAGAATTACAGCAACTAGATGTTAAGACTGCATTCTTACATGGAGATTTAGATGAAGATATTTATATCGAATAACCTGAAGGGCTTGTTCAAAATCGCAACAAGAAATTTGTTTGCAAGCTCAAGAAATCATTGTATGGTCTGAAGCAGTCGCCGAGACAATGGTACAAGAAATTTGATTCTTTCATGATGAGTCAAAATTATATAAGAAGTGAATATGATCATTGTGTTTACTTTAAGAAATTAAGTAATGACATATTCATTATCTTGGTATTATATGTTGACAATATGCTTTTATCAAGAAAAATCATAATTGAGATCAATAGGTTAAAGGCTCAGATGGCTAGGACATTTGATATGAAAGATCTAGGAGTAGCAAGACAAATTTTGGGCATGGAGATCTTCAGAGACAGAAGCAATGGTAAGCTGTGGTTATCACAACAGAACTATATTGAGAAAATACTCTTAAGGTTTGGTATGAACAATGTGAAGCTAGTTTCAGTCCCTTTAGCTTCCCATTTTAAGCTTTCTTCAAGTTTATTTCCTAATACAAATGAATAAAAGGAATATATATCTCGAATACCATATGCCAATGCAGCAGAAAGTTTGATGTATGCGATAGTTTGTACACGACCAGATATTTCACATGCAGTTGGGGTTGTCAGTAGGTATATGGCAAATCCAGGGAAAGAACACTGGGCAGAAGTGAAATGGGTGCTTTGGTATTTGAGAGGCACAAGTGATTATTGTATCACTTATGACAGAAGTAGTGAATTTGTTTGCGGATATGTTGATTCCGATTTTGCAGGTGATTTGGATAAGAGAAGATCAACTTCAGGATATGTCTTTACTCTTGTAGGTGGAGCTATTAGCTGGATGTCAAAGCTACAAAACATTGTTTCTTTATCCACTACAGAAGGAGAATACATAGCTGCTTCACATGCTTGCAAAGAAGCGGTTTGGTTGAAAGGTTTTTTTGGTGAGTTTGATAGGTTGCAAGACAACATAAATTTATTTTGTGATAGTCAAAGTGCAATTCATTTGGCTAAAAATCCAGCCTATCATATTAAATCAAAGCATATACCTATAAAGTACCATTTTGTAAGACAAATTATCACTGAACGAGGAGTCTCTCTTGAAAAACTGCATATAAAGGAAAATTGTGCAGACAAGTTCATGAAACCATTTTTATTAGAGAAGCTATGATGGTTTCTGGCTTCTCTTGGCTTGCAAAAAAAATGAAAATAATAATAGGAACAAGGTATCAGGCTAATTGTTGTCAAGGTGGAGATTGTTGAGATTTTTTATATTAATTTGGCTAAAATCTCATGGATAATGCCAACAATAGGATTTGTTGCAAATCTGATGGCATCAAATCCTGAAGAGGAGATATTATATCCTATTTTGTTGTGATAGGATGCAGTTAAATTTATTATTCAGTTTATTCTCTACATCTATAAATTGTAAGCCCATAGAGGCAAAAGAAATATGAGGGATGAGAGGAAGAGGAAGTGCAGGTGTGGGAAATCTGTTGTTGTAATCTCCTGTTGAATAATAAGAAAGTCGATACCTATGTTTAGTGGATGTAGCCCAAATTGGTTGGGTGAACCACGTTAAATATTGTCTTTGTTTTTATGCTGTGTGTGTGACTGATTTTAGTTTTCCACTATGTATACTCTAACATATTTCACCTTGCCCAAAGGTGTCCATTTGTTTTGAAATTATTATTGCCACAAAGTTAAGAAATTGCATCTTCTTTTCGCCTTAATAGTCGTACACAATAGTAGTTGTTTAATGGACAAAATATTTCTACCATATATTGGATGAAGGTACCTATGCAAGTTTCTATTTTCTTTGGGTTTGGATGATCCAACCCAATAATATCATAAACATCAACATCATGTTCCATGCTTTAATTTGCTTTCTATGAATTACAAGAAAGTATAGAAGCATGAATTTTGAAAATTCTTTAAAATTGGAAGATATTTAAGCTTTGAAAGAGAATTTTTCAAACACCCTCAAAATGACAAACTAATCTAGAAGAGAAAATTTCATTTTAACTTGATTATTGATATATTATTTCTACTTAATGACGAGTATTATTGGTATAATTTCTTCCACTTTTTCTTGTTGGTGGATGCAATATGTTAATGGTGTTGAAGCCTTGATGGTTAATCCACTTATGCCCATATCAGAGTGCCACTATTCATGATGAAGCAATGTTGGCAATAACAGTTATTCATGAGGAAGTGTTGTTGGAAATAGAGCTCTTGCATATGCATCAAGTGTGGAATTTAGAAAATAAATGGAGGAATTCTACCTTATTTAGACATGGGTCTCCAAAACTTTGACAAATACTAGGTAACTATGATTTAAACAAATTTAGATGTGGTAGTCATTAATAATTATAACCAACAATTAAAACATGTGATAATGGTGGTGAAATTAGAATTTATTTAAACTATTAAATCAATATAGTATGTTCATAAATCTTACAAGTTTTTTGGATGTTAATTTGTAGTTATAATTATAAATTCAATGTATGCAAAATTGAGGGGAAGATAGTCTATTTAAATTATTTAATTTATTGGTTGAGCCTAACTTATTGTTCAAATTACTTTTGGGGAGTATGTAAGAATGTGAAAATTCCTAAAGAGCGCATCATCTCTCAGACCAATTTTCAAGTTGTTACCGTCAAAGGAGAATTGTCTGTCTAAAGAAAGCTACATCTAGTATGTTGATGGAAATGGGATTTAGGATGTGTGCTTAAGCTTGTGTAACGTTGAGTTTGGCGAGTTGGAAATGAAACTTGAATGGGTTGATGTTCCTAATGGATATGAGGGGTGTGTATGTAGACTATATTTTGTACCTCTTATTTGAATGTAGTATATTTTCCATGTGTTGAAGGGTTGTATTTAATACCATAAGCTTTTACCTATTATTTTCTGAGGTTTTTTATTTCCTCCTTATAATTGAAGATTGTATATATTAGAAAAATCAAAAGAAATCTTACACTGAATACTTTTCTATTTTAAGACAAGTTTATTCATTGAGGGAAGATGTGAAAATCTGAAGGTATTTTTATTATGGTATAGAAGAATAGTTAGATTGTAGTTTGAAATTAATTTATTTTTTATCACATCGTAGTTAACTCTATTTAAAAAAATTATGTGGTTAAGTATAAAGAAAATTAATTTTAACAAAATTTGATCATTATCAAGGCTTAATATATGCTTGACCGCATCTCCTTTGGACATACAAGTGTTGTTTAACAGAGTTGTGATTTACAAGTTCAAATATATTTACAACATGATCTCTAATTAGATGTTGAATTCTTGTAATAGTATTTAAATATAATTTGTTTTTCTTACAAGAAACACTTAGCACTTTGATATGGTTTATGTGTCAGATTTACTATATCAATCAATTAGGATGAAACCTAGTGCTCTGTAGCTTTATAAGTGAAGGAAGATTTCACATAGAAGTTGTTCATATATTTGGAGATGAAGTCTGATGAGCATAAATGGATAATGTCATCAGTTTTATTCTTTCAATAAGAAGCACCCAATATTTAGCCAGAGTAGGCATGAAACTCCTAGGACGTGTAACTCTAGGAATATTTTATGGGGTCTAA
This sequence comes from Pinus albicaulis, assembly GCA_034641835.2. Classification (NCBI taxonomy): domain Eukaryota; kingdom Viridiplantae; phylum Streptophyta; class Pinopsida; order Pinales; family Pinaceae; genus Pinus; species Pinus albicaulis. The sequence continues at coordinate 389,562,777 of CM076569.1, read as the reverse complement.
GGATGATGTGATTTATGCCTCCCTTACTAACATGGCAAGTACTTTCAATGTTGTTCCTTGTGGGTCTTTTTTGGATTGTTGTTATGGTAGTTTCAATGTTGTGCCTCGTGGGTCTTTTTTGAATTGTTGTTATGGTTGTTATTTATGTGATGTTCATACTATTTACATGTCTTACTGTTATGATGAAATATCCTAATGTGAAGGATTTCATTCTACATTCATACTCTCCTTTCTCCTAAAAAAATAAGAATTATAATACTGCACCTCACATAAGAAGAATTTGCAATAAGAAAATAAATTTAACAACAATAATGCTTGAAATTTGAAATAATAGACATACATCTATGGAGGAATGGGAATTTTAGTGTTGTGGGGTCGATACATATGGGCGAATATGGTATAGTTCAATGTTGTATTCCTAATGTTTCCAAGACTATCAAAATCGGAGATAATTTTTTCAGTGCTCGTTATGTTTACTTAAGCTTCATTCTCATATTTTTTATAGACGTTTATATTTTCATACATGTTAATGCATGGATGAGCAAGTAACAAAGGTTGTGGTTGGGGTCCTAGGTGACTTGGATGATACATTGGGTTCAAATTTTGTATTGTTGTTGCAACAATATTCCTTTTATAATGACTTTATTGATGAATTCTTGTGATGATGATCAACTGAGTAAGGAGATTTCAAAATAGGTTCACATGAATGTGCATCAAGTTGTTTCAAGTTGATTGTGTCTAGAAGTTTTGGAAATGCATGTCGTTGTTTAGTTGAGAGTATATGGGAATTTGATTCCTACCTATGCTAACTTTCATCTCTTCCATTTCTTGGCAGGAATATTTTGAAATTCTTTCCCAAGTCCTTGTTAGCGGGCCTCAAAGATATTTTAAACTGCATTCATGATTATGAAAGCAAATCTTAGTATTTATTTCTATAAACAGCTAAAACATATGCCTTGGTTCCTTACATAAGCATCAAAGGTTGGTTTGAAATAAGCAATGTTAATGACAAGATTGCATAACAAGAAAAAATTATCATTACTTCTGCAAATTTTTATGCCACTTTGTAAATGGCTAGAGTGATTAATAGTCCTTCTTATATAACATCTAAAAGAAATCACATTTTGTTTCTTAGGATCAACGTTGATGCATTAGCCAAGTTGATCAAATATTAGCATATGTATTTCCACCTTCTTATCTTCCATGTTTCTCCCCTTATTAATTTAAAATGTTAAATATCCTTTATACATTGCATTTATGTTTAGGATTTTGCTTCAAATCAAGCATGCATATGCAGAATAATTTTTTCAATGTAGGACTAATTTGATTTTAATAAGCCTTTCCTTATCATATAAATCTTCTTATATTTTCTCTCGTGCTTATGTCTATCTTCGCAGTGCTCTCATGTGCATGTTTTTTGTTTAATGTTGGCCAATGTTATAGGTATTATTGTGGATGAGATGACTCTAATAGTTTTTGGTTGGAAGTTTGTGGATGTATGGATGTTAAATTCATGCATCTTGTTTGAATATTGCATGGAATGATAATCCCAACCATGTCATCAATCTACATGCCTAGTCTATGTCTCATTGATTCAAATGGAATATAGTAGTTATTATTTTTTTATTCAATGACCTTTAGGTGGTCAATTTTAAGGGTTATCTTTATATTTTCTTCTTTATCATGGTGAAGGTCCATCCTATACTTAATAAGAATTTTTTCTTTATGTAGTGGGATTTGTGTAATTGCTTCATGCTTAATATGAGTTATTTCAAATGATATGGAATTATTGCCACTGAAAATTTAAGGACAATGCTTTGGCTACAAAATATATACATATGCATTCAATTTAACTTACTCTTCGATCTTGTTTTAATCCATGTAAACTGTATGCAAACATTCTTGAATTTAGGCCCCTTCAGTGTTTAAGAGTATGCATTTCAAAGGAATTTGGTTGAGGTATCTTAATTTTAAGTTGTGAACTATCTATGAGTTTGTATCTTGTACCTTCACTTTGAGAGTAAAACAAAAAGATGAATTCTAGATGTGAAAAAAGTCCTTGAAAGAAAACATGAATTTTGGAGGTGAGACACAAAATATTGAAAGATAAATGTGGATTATAGATATGGATCTCTCCCTGGATGGAGCCATGAAGAATCAAATCAAGGGCTTCTTACTAAAAAATATTTCTTCACATGTTCTAGATGCTCAGCTACTTCATAAAAAGTTATAGAAAAGATTGTTGGAATTTATTTTCCTTAAGGCCAGTGGCAAGAGCTCATTGGGACATCATTACTCAACATGGGTGGACCACAAATGGAAGCACCCACGAATCCCAAACATGCCACTCTATAAACTCTTGGATATCTTTGTGAGGAGTTTTTTGTAGATAGTCTTGCCCAAGATCAGGTGAATTTCATCCTTACAGTTGTTGTGCAGGGAATGAATTCATCTGATATTAAAAATGAAGTTAGGCTTGCTACTACTTGAGCATTGTATAATTCTTTTAATTTTATTCACACGAATTTTGATAATTATATAGAGAGGGATTGTATTATGAGAGTAATATGTGAAGAAACCATGTCCCCAAAAGTAAGGATTCAACAAGCTGCTTTTGAATGCCTTGTGTTGATATCTTCTACACATTATGAGAAGCTTGTCCCTTACATGCAAGCCATATTTTCTATTACAGCAAAGGCTATCAAAACAAATGAAGAGACGATCTCTCTTCAAGCTATCGAGTTTTGGAGTTATATATGTGACGAAGAAATTGACATACTAGAGGAATATGTAGGAGACCTAAGTGGTAATTCAAATGTGTCTTCATTTCATTTTATTAAGCAAACACTTACTGCTCTTATGCCAATGTTATTAGAGACATTGTTGAGACAAGAATAGGACCAAGATCAGGATGAGGGGGCATGGAATCTCTTTATGGATGGAGGAATTTGCTTGCATCTTATTGCGATAATTGTGGGAGATGCCATTGTCCCACTTGTTATGTCATTTGTAGAATAAAACATATCAAATATAGATTGGAGATGTCAAGAGGCGACTACTTATTTATTTGGATCAATTTTGGAAGGTCCATCACCTGATAAACTTACTCCTCTTGTTAATGTTTCTCTCAATTTTATTCTTAATGCAATGAAGGATAAGAATATTCATGTGAAGGACACAATTGCATGGACTGTTTGTAGAGTATTTGAATTTTTCCACAGTTCAATATTGGAGACACTCTACTTTTTATGTATAGGACCTATTATGGCGAACTACTAACAAGACAGGAAAATGAATGAGAACATAACAATAAAAAGGTATCCCAATCACATCTTGTCACATAGGTTGAAATGTACCTTGTCAAGCATGGAATTACATTTGTGTAGTGAGCTTTCCCTGCTCAAGATCAAATTTTGAATTAAAAGAATGAAAAAAACATTATTTCTGATCTATTAATCTTTCCTATGCTACCGCCTTACGATGTTTCCTTTACTATATATATATCCAATTCTCACTCATCTACATTTTTTAATATTTTTTTCAAAAACATTATCACACATTTACTTCAAACTAGCTTATAAAATTGCACTTTACTTCCATATACTTTTAAACAAATACACATTGTTTCACATTCCCTTTGACTTTAAGTCGAATTTAACTTCTTAACATGTGACTTGACTTTGCATTTTTCTTTTAATTCTAATTTGACTTTTTTAATGTTTGACTTTCTTAAGGACGTAATTCAATTACTAAATACTTTCACATTCTATTCGTAAAAATGTCTATTTTTGAGTGCTATGAAATCAAAATTGCAGACTTTAAAACACAACATAAACTTATGTAGATTAAGGAATCAAATGGTTTTTATAATTTTCTACTGGCTCATTTGGTTAATTTACCTAAATGAATAATCAACACATTATGGCCCATCATTTTGCATGTCATGCTCATTAGATATACGTACAAAGAGATGTGCATGTGTTACACTTTCCAAGTCCCTTAATTAACATAATCTCAACCAATATTATTATTGCTCGACATTAATAACGCATCTTACAAAAAATATTCCTAATTAATTAAAATGAGCTAATTACGTGAAACGCATTTAAAGGATCTAAAAGTTTGAGCCACACTAATCACTAAACATAATTGACACACTATTATATTTTGAAATTTTGGGTGATACTTGTGATAAATAATTACACTAAAGGTGGTTTCAGACGTGGTTGTTTTATATTGAGATTAAAGAAAGAATTGATTATTCTTTCCCTCCTTACAACAAGTTGAAAGTTGTTATTGGTTGCATAAAACATAGTTTTAATCTACTTAATTTGAAACTTGGTTACATTCAAATATATTATCAAGTGTATTGAAAATAAAATGGATAATATCCCAAATAAACCTTCTTTCCCAAAGTTGAATTAAATCTATATGTATCAATTAAAGTGTTAAATAAAGTATAAAATTGTATATGAGAGATCTCATAGTTCGAAATTTAGATTGTGTAAGAAACATATCCATAAATATTAATATAAAATTGTATATAAGGGATTTCATAGTTTGCAACTTAGATTGTGTAAGAAATATATCTATAAATATTTAAGGTGGACTATTGGAGAATAATGAATAATTCATAAATTATTAGGATACTATTTATGATTAAGGTGAGAGGTGAGCATAACCACCTATAATAGAGAATCACCTACCTAACCCAATCACAAATTAGACACACATTATTTGTATCTTTTGAAAATGTCATACTGAAAAGCTATGTATAAACTAACTATACACATAAAAATAAGTACCCTTCAACAAAATGTGCTCCTAATGGTTTTACTTAACAATATCAAACCACCAATAAACAATAACAGGACTAGCTAAACAAAATAAGGGGACCCTTGTCACTATAAATAGGAAAACTAGTTCATATCTAAACCTACATACAAAAAAATATCAACGTAAAGGAGGTAGGAATATGTGAAACCTAGAAATATATCACCATGTCATTCTTCTTAAAGTTCTCCAAAACCACAATAAACAATTGAATCAATATACTATTCCAAATAATGAACCACATCATGCATGTATTAAACTATGAGGATAAAAATATTGACCAAAGGAACATATTTGTGTTTCCATCTCGACGTGCTAATAAAGATTAGAGAAAATGAAGCATAGTTTCCTAAATACAAACAATAATATGTGTGTATGAAACAACAAACTAGCATTTCCATCCACTAATAATATGATTTAGGAGATGAAATGAGATGCCCTGAGGAAATTTCAAATAGGATGCCAATGAATAGGCACTCAAGACAAAACCATGGAACCAAATCCCAAAACATTTCTTTCATCAATGATACCCACTCCAAGTCCCTTAGCATAAACTACATGTGGAAAAAAATATCCCAAATATAGTTAGCTCAAAAGGGTTGCTAAATTCATTACTAAGAAATAAATGATCACCTAAAATAAATTCAATATTCTCAAAATCTACACCAAAACAATAATTGTGAAACCTTAAGAGCTGCTTGCATGCAACGTTAAAATAAATTTGGGGCCTAAAATAGATCTCACATGCAAAAAATCTTGTTAAAAAAACCAATAGAATTACAAGAAATTAGGGCAATGATAATTGTTAAACTGAATTTCTAGAAGTCAAATATGATTAAGTGTCACATTTTTATTTGGAAATAGTTAAATACATATAAACTTCACTTGGTATATTGAAATATGGTAAATATTCTTAAGGTAATAAATATAATATATGCATATGATCACTACTTTCTTAAGATAATAAAGCTCACAACCCCTAGGGAGTAGCTTAATTAGTGATGACCATGAAAATGAAGTGTTACGTGTGAGGAAGTTTGAGGTTAAAATCCCCCCAATTCATCTATGCTTGCGGAAGGGGCCTATATAAGCACCTAGATATTATAGTGGTGAGGAAGTTCAAGGTTCAAATCCCCCCAATTCATCTATGCTTGCAAAAGGGGCACACATAAGCACCTAGAAATTATAGTGGTAGTGATTCGAATCGACCCCATGTCATGTGAGTACAATACCAACCCAATTTTTGACTCCTCTATATACAATTAAAAAAAAGGAAAGAAAAATGAAAAAAAAAAATTGCAATTAAGTGCTTTTAAAATATAATATACCTTTTATATCATTAATTTTGTAAGAAAAAAATAATATCGGATTTTATGATGATGATGATGCTGATTAACGTCCACTAATACCACTGCGGTTTATCAAACCTTAAGAAGAAGAAGAATCAAATTATAAATCTTTAGAATCTTATTTCTATGCTCAAAAAGAAGGGAAAGAATTTCACCAAGATCATTATAGTTGCGTTGACTTAACAAGTCAAGAAGATTGGACGTGCGACAAATGTTAGGGAAATGGGAGCGGATGTGAGTAAGGTTTGGACAATCTAAAAGAAAGTGATTTTCATCCTCCACCCTCTTAGTGTCACAAAGCTAACAAATTATATCATCCCAGGGGATCTTGGGAGAAGACCACCACCCGATTTCACTTCAAAGCTCATGAGAATTAGTTCTAATCTTAGTGATATTCATATTTCTTCGACCTGGTCAAAACAAAAAGATAATCCCGGTTCTTAATGGTGGGGTTGATCACCTCCTTATAATATTTGAGCTTCCTTTTACCCTCTAGATCCTTATCGTCCCATAGCCTATCCTTAAATTTGAAGGTGATAGTATCTTTGACATTATCCTTGCTTCCTAGGATGATCTCCTCATTTATCCCCTAATGGTTGAGCCAAGACTGGGCATCCTTATGCCACCCACACTTGAGGTGAAGGTGGGGCTTTTGACTAATGTTAGAATCAATGTTAGGAATCCTCTTGGATTCCATGTTGTAAAGCTTCCTTTTATACATTAGATACTTAAACATAGCCCTGCTTTTAATATGGGAGAGGCCAAATTCAATCAGGAGGATAGGATGGGGGGTATTTCCCTTGATCTTGAGATTGTAGGTTATGAATTTATTTTGAATCATCTCAATCTTTCTCCACAACTCTTTGGATATACTACAACCCCATACTTCACAACCATATAGGACAATAGGGGTGATGAGGGTCTCAAGGAGCAACCTTTTTTAACTCTAAATATCGACAACCTTACAATTATTTTCAAGCTCATAATAAGCTTTCCAACCTCCAATAATCCTTTTCTCAACATTGTAATTCCAGTTGAGTTGATAAGGAATGTTAATAACCAAATATTTATAAGAAGAGACTTGTTCCAAGCAATTTTTATCAAGGACATAATTTCCATGGGTGATCTTTTTGGATTTAATTATCATGATTTTAGTATTGTCGATATTAACTGTTATACCCATCTTGGAGCAATAGTCATGAAGAGCCTTAAGTTGCTTATCCAGGACCTCATGGATTCTAGCAAGAAGAACAATATCATCGGTGTAGATGCGAAGAGTAATGATAATTCCAGCAAGCTCATTCCCCTTACACCACGTGATTTCCAAACACTCCTCTAGCTTATCGATGCAAATACCAAAAAGGGTAGGGGAAATAGCACACCCTTGCTTAACCCCGATATTGCATTTAATATATATAGACCACCCTTGATTGGTCTTAAGCTTAGTAACAACTATCTCATAGAGGCGAATAATAACAATCGTCAACTTCATAGGAATCTTTCTCTCATCAGATATTTTCCAAAGCTTATCTTGAGGAACAATGTCAAAGGAATTTCTAAAGTCCATAAAGCAACAAAATAGATTGCCTTTACTATTGTGATATTCCTTGGTAATGATCCTAAGAGTGAAAATATGGTTGATAGTCGAGTGGTATCTCCTAAAACCAACTTTCCCTTTAGCTCCTTTACCATGAATTTCAAGCCAATGGCTAATATTCTTATCTAAAATGATACCATAAAGCTTGGCGAGGATGTGCCTAATCCTAACGATCTCGTAGTTAGAGGGAAAAGTTTTATCCCGATTTTTAAAATTCAAACTATATAAGAATTATATACAATTATTAAAATTATTACAGAGTTAAACACATCTCAACCATATAACGAATTATATAATATATATTGTAGAAAATCTCTAACATAGTTATAATACCATGTAGAAATTATATCAATGGACTCAATCCAATCATGTAATGTACTAAAACAAGATATTGAATCCTTATAAAATATTTGCAGAATATAAAAATCAATCGCTCAATCACATGTAAGTAAGAGAAAGGAAAGTATCAATCACACAACACAAGATGTATCTAGGGAAAACACCTACTCAAAACCCCTCCATCATATATTGTAGATAGTAAAAGAATCATGAAACAATACAATGCTTTTGCACACTGAGAAAAACCTGCACTATCCTGACTATCTCACCTTGATCCTGCACAAAAATATCTAGCAATTCTTAAGAAAAATTGACCAACACTTAGCCAATTCTCAGCCCCTCCTTAGCCTAGCCTTGCTCACACAATCCCTAGAAAATTAATCCCTATTAAATAGGATAATTAGCCTTCCTTTGACATTATAACTACACCTAAGTAGTTCACCAAAAATAAAACTAATAGTTTATGATGCAGGGTAAAATATTGATACCCTTAACCAAGACCTTTTACTTCGGTTGATAAATTAGATTGCATTTAAGTAAATCATTAATGAACATGAAATGAACAATTGCATGTTGTAAGAAGAGGAACATAAATGTCAATATCAGCAATCATAAGAACACGTTGTTTGATAACGGAGTTCGTCCAGGAGGGACTACATCTCCGGGCCTCAGTGTCAAGATGGTGTAGGCTGCTACATTATGTGTTGTAAGAAGAATATGTGCATGGATGTGTTTTCCTATGACATACAAGGAAAAATTGCCCTCATGCAGGATTGGCTTGACTTCTTTAAGAGATGTTCCACTGTGAAACTCTCATACATAAAGAAAGACTCCTATCAATATGACCATAGCTGACATGTAATAAATAAGAGTATCCCACCAATCTTGGAAAACAAGGGATCTCAACAATACACATATGAAAACGAGCATCCCACCAATGTGGCATAAAAGGGATCTCATACATGACACAAATCCATAGCTGAAAATACATCAATAACAACACAAGGAAAGATCCCACGACTCATGTATCAACCGGGATCTGTAAGACATAATGCATCTCAAAGATAAATAAATGAATAAGTACATGGAATCCACATCATATACCTCATGTTGCCATTTGCTGAAAGTTGAGCTGCTCTGTGGCTAAATCTGAAAACACCATCAATCTTGTGGCGTCAAAAAAGGTGAAAACACTACTCACTTGTGGAAATCTGACACCTGTATAACCCACTTCCAAAAGTGGTTGAAAAATCAAAAACTCAGATGAAGAAACTAATCACGCCATCAGACTCATGGCAATGAGTAGTGCAGAAATGACATACAATTTTTCCCATTTGGACAAAGTCAAAGTTTCACCCTCCTGAAATTTGGCCTCAATCAAGGTTCTGCCTGCCTCTTTTTTGGCTCATGGTTCCACATGACCTGTAATAAAAAATATTAAACCTCGATCTTCGTGTGCGCACTCCTGCTCTCCTGGCCTGGGCGCACTGCTGAAATGAACGTTTATATAATAGAGCTGCTGGTAGAGTTTACAAACTAGGCAGTTGAGCTGTTGGTAAGAATTAGAATTTGGTTAGGGGAAGTCGGGGGATCAAATCCGCATTCACTGTTTAAAAATGGGCGTGACTTATTTTTAAGACCCCAGGCCATTTAAACTAGAAATTTCCCCAAAAGGTGCAAAAAGAGGTCGATAGGATTTTTAAATTGAAAAAATTGTACAAATTTTTAGAATCAAGTAATAAAAATTAAGACATTAAATTTAAGTTCTTTTTTTGTTTATTCTTTTCTTAAGTTTATAATATGTAATTATATCAGAGTTTATTAAAAAACACATTCTCAAATTTCATTGCAAGAGCATGCTCATTAACAAAACCATTGTCAAATGTCATTACAATAACATGTTGGAACATTAAATAAGGGACACTCAAAATGCTAATGTCTTCTAAAAATCAACCAGACTAAATTGATTATGTCATATTTTAAAGTAGTATAACTAATAGATGATATTTTAAAGTAGTATATGATAAATTAACATGTATGCCTATCTGTTCCCAAGCCAATGGTTAAGGTGTGGTATATGAACGAAATGGTGTAGTGTGGTATATGACCGAAACTGGCGAGGAGGAGAGGTTTCCTCATCACTGAGAGCAGAGGCAATACATAATACGTTTCTATGAAGAAGCTCTGGTTGTTGGTATTAAAGTGATTATTTTGAACATTTATTAGATCCTATGTATCCATGGTAAGGCAGAAGCAGAGCTATAACCCTGATTGCATAAAAATTGTGAAAGTGTGGTATATGAAAAAAACGGTGGAAGTGTAGTATATGAACGAAATTGACCAGGATGAAGAAGCCCTGGTTGTTTACAGTAAAGTGAAGAATATGAGCATTTATTAAATCCTATGTATCCATGGTAAGGCAAGAGCAAATCTAGAACATTGATTGCATAAAAATCGAGAGACACAAGGCCTTATAATATCATTGTTTGGATCTAGATGTGACCATCTCATCTTTCTGAATGAAAATGCCAACAATGGTTGAATGGTGGCCAATGGGAGCCTTTTTTTTGGAGAATAAATTCCTCAAAGCTTGAATATGTTGTGGATTAATCCATCAAAGGTAAACACTAAGAGTCAGAAACTTGTGGATATCTTGACTAATTAAACAAATACCTAGTTAACCATCATCATGGAGCTCGCTTATTCGTGATATCAACAAAAAAATATTAGTATTTACCATCATAAAAGAACAAACATGAAAGTTTACTGAGATGTCCACATTCATCAAGTGCTTTAGCTAAGCAATTGAGTCAGAAACTTGTGGGTATTTTGACTGATTGAGAAAATACTCCCGTAACCATCAGTTCACTTATTCGTGATATCAACAAGAATATATTAGTATTTACTCTCATGAATAACAAACATGAAAGTTTAATAAGATGTCCACATTCATCCATAATTAAATTCGATTCAAGGTTACTTGAAAAATGGATTCTATAGATAAAAGTTCTCATCCTCTTTGAGATGTGTTGACAATATTCCAAGTAGCTCACCCTTACCTTCTTTTTGTAAGGCCAGGGAAATAGCTCAGCTCATCTACCCAAGAAATCTCAAGCAGCATGTCACTCTAGTGGTTCTCATGAAATTAAATGGTTCAAATATCCAATTGAAAAACCAAAAACCCATATAAGAAATCCATATAAAGATTAAATTTTTGTAGCAATTTAAAAGCTAACATTTACATGATACACATTTAATCATACACTAATTGCTACTTGCATAGTACTATATGAATGATGATAAAATGACCAACACACAAGAAATTAGAATCATAAACTGCAACCCTCTGATTAAGTCATTAAAATCAAATTGTATTATAGTATTGTATTACAATCATTGTTATTAAGGAAAAACAATTCTTCCTTTGAAATAATTCTCCTCCTTCAATCTTCTAATTTTTTCTTTGAGATGTTTACATTTTAAGGCTTTTCATTATTAATCGCCTCAGGAGCCTTGAGTTCTCTTCTTCTAGATATGAGATCCCACCTTCTATTTCCCTCAGTCTGTTGTTGATGTTTTCAGTTTCTGCAGTCTCGTGTACAAGGTTGTCTAGTTCAAAATTAGAGTTGGCTAATGCACTCACACTTTCATTGCCGATATCAAAATTCTCATTATTATTAACTTTGAAAACCTATGGTTCATGATTGTCTACTCATAATCAGAGGATGGTTAATGCCTTTAGTCTTTCATTGTCATGATCAAAATTATCCTCATTCTTAATTTTGTAAACTTATTGCTCACGATTCTCAATTTCAGATATTTTTCAATCAGGTGCAGAACGGTCATGCACAATGATCACCTCTTACAATCCTTCAGTGACATTCTCATTAGAAACAATTTGTCCCTTTGCAAAAAGCGATTTTAGGAAACCATCACAAGACAAGGCATCCTATATTTTTATTATTAATTTTACTTCCAAAGTATGGAGAACTCGTAGTTTCAAATAAATATGTGATTTTGCTAGAACCATACTATATTATAAGTTATTTATTATTATTTTGAGTACATATTGACACTTCAAGTATATATAATATGTTTTGTCACATAAACATACATAATTTGATAGTGTTTCTTTACCAATAAATTTTATATTCTATGTTATTTATTATTACTTTTGAGTACATATTGACACTTCAAGTATATATAATATGTTTTGTCACATAAAAATACATAATTTGATAGTGTTTATTTACCGATAAATTTTATGGTTATAGGTAACTTGGCTTTTTTTTTATATTTTTTGAAATAAAAATAAATTTTTTCCCCTCCTCTTATGTCTAACCACCATAGATAATTATTATTTTAAAATGTTTTACCTAAATTTAAAAATTGAAATTTCATTTCTAAAAAATAAAAATTAAAAAAAAAATATATTTATTTAAAATATTTCCTAATTATTACATTTTACATTTTGCATAACTACCATAGATAATTAGTATTTTAAAATGTTTTACCTAAATTTAAAAAAAAAAGAAATTTCATTTCTAAAAAATAAAAATCATTAGCATTTATTTATTTACAATATTTTCCTCATTATTACATTTGATATATATATATATATATATATATATATATATATATATATATATATATATATATATAAAATGTTGAGTGGAAATGGATTTCTATTTCTATACTCTATGGTAGCAGGGACTAATAAAATATGTAAAAAAAAAAATCACCATGAAAATTTGTAACTAAAAATTTGTATCCAATGAAAAATATACCATTGAGTATTTTATCTTACAGATTAATACTAAATTTAAAACTAAATTTTTCTTAGTCAATTAATCACCTCTTCAAACCGCTAGTCCCTTTAAAAAGAGGGAAGCACCTCATGTTGAAAGACAGACAGTCAATAATATAATTGTTTAGAGCTTGCCCACCAATAAAAAAGATGCAAATGGAGCCACCATATAAAATGTCAAATTTGTATCCATGTAAAAGCTACTATAGATTATTTTATCTTACTATTTAATATTAATATTAAATTTGAAATTATTTTATCTTAAAATTTAAGACTAAATTGTTTCTAATCAATAAATCACCTATTTAAACAATTATCCCTTTAATCCCTTTAATTGATCAAAATTTACCCAAAAAAAAGAGGACAAATAGTAAAATAATGAAGCAACCATTTAAAATGTCAAACTTGTATCCATGAAAAATATACCAAGAAACCATTTAAAATGTCAAATTTGTATCCTTGAAAAATCTACCACATCTACCATTGATTATTTTATCTTACACATTAATACTAAATTTAAGATTATTTTATCTTAAGACTAAAATTTTCCTACTCAATAAATCACTTCTTCACCTCTTTAAACAGTTGGTCCCTTTAAAAAACGGAAAGGTGTTGAAAGACAAACATTAATAAAAAAGAGGAAAGGTGTTGAAAGACAGACATTAATAAAAAAGGGCAAAGGGATTGCAAAGGTATTGAAAGACACACATTAATAAAAAAGGGGAAAGGTGTTGAAAGACAGAAAGACATACATTAATAAAAAAAGAGGAAAGGTGTTGAAAGACAGACATTAATAAAAAAGGGCAAAGGTGTTGTAAAGGTGTTGAAAGACAGACATTAATAAAAAAGGGGAAAGGTGTTGAAAGGAAAACATTAATATAATTGTTCACATATTACCAAAAAAATGAAAGACTATTAGTAATATAATTGTTCACATATTACCCAAAAAAAGATGGTAGTAAAATGAAGCCACCATTTAAAATGTCGAAAGCATCAAAATTGTTTTGAAAATAATAAATTAAAGTGAGTCAAAGTTAAAATGAGTTCTAATGTTGGATAGAAGAACAATCTAGCCATTAGTAAAATGTTATCAAGAAAATTGTGTAAAATTTAATCTAGCTTTAGCTTTAACATTCAAACATTCCTTATGATAGTTTAATTTAACCCCTCTCCAAAAATTTTAAAACTATAACGAGATAAAAACTAATATTTATTAATTATACTAAGTCTCTCTAATATATAATATGAAAGAAGATCACCAAAAGAAGATCGTTTTTTGGACTTTTGTAAATCATATATGAGAAAAACTTTTGTAAATCACATACAAGAAAATTTGATTATATATATATATATATATATATATATATATATTAAATTGATATTTATATAATAAAAAGAGGTAAAAAAATTAATATAAATTTAAATTAATAATTATAATAATCATTATCCTTGATGGGGTGTCATACATGGTGGTGTATTACGTGCCCATAGGCCAAGTAGTCAATTAATTTTTTTGGGTTAAATACTATAAAACTACATTGTATCCTCATTTCAGGCCAATCAAATTGTGGATCAACGCGCTGATGGTAATGGATAATGATTATCGTATCCACGTTGTGGTGATATTACTCAACATCATTCCATCTTCAATTTTCTACTAGTGGGATTCCCCAACACAACAATTTCTCCACAGATTTTAGGCTCAGCGTTTTCTGCAAATGGGATTCCCCCGAAACAACAATTTCTGCACAGATTTTAGGCTTAGTGTTTTCTACAATATAAATCCAGTATCGCAGATTTGGAGAGGTGTGCAACGTCCATGGAGGAACCTCTGAAAAATACATGGAGCATTCGGTAACTTTTGTGCAGTAGACCAACATTTATTTCAGCGGGGAATTTACGTAGAACCACACAGAACTGGTATAACTGGAACAACATAGAACTACTATAACTGGAAGGTAATGTAATCCAGAGTATTAAGCAACGAATCTCGATTTTTTTTCATCGTAATTTTGTTCTGGCACATCGAAGATCACCCCACGATGGAGGTAGCATGTACTTAAATGTAAAATGGAGGCAATATCAGCAATGATGAAGCTCACTATTATGAAAAACTAATTTAGAGGAAAATTCCGTAGAAAATTTACGTAGGCTACAACAGACAATGGAGGTAATATGAACTTAAATGTAAATGTAAATTGGAGGCAATATCAGCAATGATCAGGCACACTATTGTGATTTTTGAAAATTTAAGTTGAAACGAGCTTTTATTTTAAAGAAAACTTAAAGTTGTTTTCATTGAATGATACCTCTTCAAATTTAAATTTAGAAAAAACAGGTCAACCCTTTGAGACACAAAAAACAGGTTAACTCTCTGAGATGCTTACAAATTTAGATTTGTAAGCACAAATAAGATGTTGAATATTGCAACAAGAAATAGTGAAGGAGGCATCCTGAAACATCATTCCTGATCCTAGTTGGAAAATAATCACCTAAACTAGGTGGGGCCCACATAGGTGATTTTTGTCGCAAAGTCTATTTTTAGACTATTTCTATTTTTAGACATGTCAATCATATTCTATGAGTTGCAGGATGCTATTTGTGGATGGTTGGTCAAGTTGGAAAAACATATGGACTTCTATTTTTAGACCTATTGGGCGGAATCTATTTTTAGATTGCCAGTCTAAAAATAGATATGTCGAATATTATTAGCTCTTAATAATATTTGGACTCTAAACATTATATTATTCTATTAGAGCACTTCATTTAAGTGCACAGATGTGGCACAGTAGCTGACAGAAGGAATTACGCTATTCCTGAGGGTTTATAGGAGCTATTGCATGGAGGAATTCAGTTAGAACTCATGTGACAAAGTTTGGTGGAGTTGTAGAAGTAGTTGGTGGAGTTGTACTTAGTTTAACTCAGTTAGACTCAGTTGAGCTAGTTGTATCTAGTCTAACTGATTGATACACTAGTGAGAGTGGTGTGAATTAATTAGTTAATTAATTCACTAAATATTAACTCATTAATCAATTGAAGAATACATCAGTTAACTACAGTGCATGGACAGTTTCAGTGGAGACGAGTGGAGAGGTAGGTGAAAGAGCAAGTGTGACTATCAGTTGTGACTATAGTGTTGCATTGTTTGCAACAAAAATTTAGTGGAGATGCCTTTAAGGATTGCATGAGCAAGGTTGGATCAATTCGAGTTCATCCAGAGCCATTCTTCAGCAAGGATTGCATAGTAGAGGCAGGCTAGCAGGTGGCAAAGATCGGTGCATAGATTTGCAAGATCGGGCCTGATTAGTGTGTAGCGATTGGATTGTACTGAGAGCTTGTGATAAGCTTTGTATGAGGATTGTTACATGATCTATATGACATATATTATATACAGATAGTTGGGGTTTTTATCTTCAGGCTTTCCCGTTAAAAGATTGTGTTAATGTGTGTGAATTTTTATGGTTTCAATGTGTGCATGCAATCGATTTAATTTCCGCATATGATGATCAATGGTGGAATAGATTTTGTATTGAGCATGAAGTTAAAATCGAATGGGATCGGGGATTGGGATTTGAGTTGGACTTCTTATTAATCGCATGCATGGTGTCTAGTGCATTGGGATCGGGGTGGTACTTTGATAGTGGTGCTTCCTTTCACATGACGGGAGATGTGAATCTTTTCAGTGACTTGGTGGAGAAATATCTCTAGTTGCATGTTGAGTTGGGAGACAATGGACGATACAATGCGACCAGCATTGGTACCATTACCTTTCAGAGAGAGTCAAGTAAACTCATTCTTTTACAAGATGTAGTACATGTTCTAGGTTTAAAGAAAAATTTAATCTCAATCGCAATGTTAGAGGATAAAGGCTATGATGTTGTCTTTAGTGAAGGAAAATTTTTCCTTCAGTACAAAGCAACATGACAAGTCAAGAAGGTTGGGATTCAAGCCAAGAATCTCTACAGACTTGAAGTAGATGGGATTTCTATGGAGCTTCCTACTGTTGGGAAGTGCAAGAAAGCCATGCAATTGAAGCTTGAGAGGGAGCAAGATTTGCATGCAGGTAAGAGTGAACCTCGGGATGTGGAGCAGCCACAAGATGAGGATCATGGAGTGGGAGCAACCACTCATGCAGAGAAATTTCAATCCAGATGAGCAGAGGGAGTGCATGCAGTTATACCACCAGGTGAGAGGTGGGGAAACATGCATGGATAATCCCAAGAAGATATTTCTGGGTAGGATTCATTGAGATGGTGTGGATCTCATGAATTGAACCTGGTTACGAGGTGCCCACAGAGTAGCAGTAGCATGATTAGTTGGATTGATGCAGTGAGATCAAAGTGACAGTGTTGGATACTGGAGCACGGTTCAGAGTTGACAGCAAGGGCAAAGTGCATGGGTGCAAAGTTCAATAGTGCAGTGGTTCCTAAAGACATGTGCAATTGGTACCAGTAGAAGTCGAAGACTTTGATGATAGATGTATTAGACTGATTGAGTTTTTTGGAGCCTTTCAGTTTGTGAAGAGTTGCAGAGCAGATGCATGGAGTTGCATGGCACTTGCAAAGGTTGCAGGGCGAATGCATGGAGTTGCATGTCGCATGCAAATACATTCCTTTCTTGTTGAGAGGGAGTGTTGAAGATTGCAACAAGAAACAGTGAAGGAGGCATCCTGAAACATCATTCCTGATCCTAGTTGGAAAATAATCACCTAAACTAGGTGGAGCCCACACAGGTGATTTTTGTCGCAAAGTTTATTTTTAGACATGTCAGTCATATTCTATGAGTTGCAGGATGCTATTTGTGGATGGTTGGTCAAGTTGGAAAATTAGATGGACTTCTATTTTTAGACATATTGGGCAGAGTCTTTTTTAGATTGCCAGTCTAAAAATAGATATGTCGAATATTATTAGCTCTTAATAATATTTGGACTCTAAACATTATCTTATTCTCTTGGAGCACTTCAGTTAAGTGCACAGATGTGGCACAGTAGCTGACAGAAGGAATTATGCTATTCTTGAGGGTTTACAGGAGCTATTGCATGAAGGACTTCAGTTAGAACTCATGTGACAGAGTTTGGTGGAGTTGTAGAAGCAGTTGGTGGAGTTGTATTTAGTTTAACTCAGTTAGACTCAGTTGAGCTAGTTGTATCTAGTCTAACTTATTGATACACTAGTGAGAGTGGTGTGAATTAATTAGTTAATTAATTCACTAAATATTAACTCATTAATCAACTGAAGAATACATCAGTTAACTATAGTGCATGGACAGTTTCAGTGGAGACCAGTGGAGAGGTAGGTGAAAGAGCAAGTGTGACTATCAGTTGTGACTATAGTGTTGCATTGTTTGCACCACAAATTTAGTAGAGATGCCTTTAAGGATTGCGTGAGCAAGGCTGGAGCAATTCGAGTTCATCCAGAGCCATTCTTCAGCAGGGATTGCGCAATAGAGGCAGGCTAGTAGGTGGCAAAGATCGTTGCATGGATTTGCAAGATCAGACCTGATTAGTGTGTAGTGATTGGATTGTACTGAGAGCTTGTGATAAGCTTTGTATGAGGATTGTTACATGATCTCTATGACATATATTATATACATATATTTGGGGTTTTTAGCTTCAGACTTTCCCATTAAAACATTGTGTTAATGTGTGTGAATTTTTATGGTTTCAATGTGTGCATGCAATTGATTTAATCTCGGCATATGATGATCAATGGTGGAATAGATTCTGTATTGTGCATGAAGTTAAAATAATGTGTGATCAGGAGAATCTTGGATATATAACGCATTAGTTATATAATTTATACATAAGAGACAATTAACTCAAATTTAGAAGATAGGTTAATCCTCAGACGCAGAGACATCTGGCACATTAAGAAACCTGTGCTTTTGTAGATTCATTTAAAAGAAAGAGTCTAACATAGGTTAATCCCAATAGATTCATTTAAAAGAAAAAATACTAAGATAAGTTAATCCTTAGACACATAGACATCTGCCACTAGTAAAAATTAAAACAACCTGTGTTTTTAAATTAATTTAAAAGAAAGAAAATTAATTTGTCAAACTTCAGATACTTCATAGATATGCTCATGATCACTCAGACCTGCCCCTTCAAAGATTTTCCTGCAATTATGGCCTCGACTGTCTCTTGCAGCTGAAACACTCCATGGTTTATAGCCCTCTTTGACTCCCGCAGAAATGAGTTCACCTCCTTGAATCCTGCAGAAACAAGTTCACGCCTTGCACAGAAAAGCATAGTATTATTTATTTAAACATAATGGTAAATATGTAATAACGTTTCATGCCCCATAAAATCAGTCAAAATAAATACCTGAATCACGTGAGTCGGAACAACAAAGACGTGATGTGGTGGTTAGGTTTAGGCACTCGTCCTCATTTCCATGTATCAACTAAGTTTGTGTTGCAGATTCTCTAACACACCTCTCTATTTCATTAGCTTCTGACTTCACTTGGCCTATAATCCTCATCGGGCATTGAATTCCGAACACAAAACCCTCTGAACCTGGACTGTATTTTCACAGCCGGAACAGCCTGGTGCATTCTTGGAGCCACACCTCTGCTTTCGTAGACCGAGTGTGAGAGAGAACATAACACAACATGGTGAAATAGTTTACCTGTAAAAGCACAAATGAGTTTCTCATTAGGCCAGAGGTATCTGCGGATAACTGAAAGGCCTACCATTCCACGCGGAGTTTCTCATTAGGCTGAAGGTATCTGAGGATAACTGAAATGCTTACCATTCCGCATGAAATTGAAATTGAAGACCATGAGGGAATACAGTAAACACATATCAGTGAATTGGAATAGACATTGCGGTCAAAATACAGGTGTAACTGGAATAGAAGTTGCCAAAAGACAGGTGTAATTGGAATAGACGTTGCCATCAAAAGACATGTGTAATTACAGGTGTCAAATTAGAATGAAAAGAGTAGACTAAATTTGAAGTGAATTGATTCAAAAAGAAGGCCTATCGGCCTAATTAAGGCGAATGGGTAGTTGGACGATCTGCCCACTTTTTCCATCGGTGGCATTGTAATACAGGGAGTGTGTTGGGTTGTTATATAATATGTTGCCATTCCATTGGTTGTGATTTCTTTGTGTTTGTTTTAAAACATAACTTGGATTTTATGCTTTTAATAAAGCAAATACATGTGGTTAATAACAAACCAAAAACTCCTTTAAATTTTTGTTGATTTGTTCATAACAAATCTCAACCCTTTTAAATATTCGTTGACTTAATCAAAATTTTGTTTGATTTTTATTTTTATTATATAGTTATTAAAATAATTATATTTTTAATTGTTTTTTCTTTTTATGTGGCAAAAGGCATTTTTAATATATTTGTTTTGTCTCTGGTGTAGGTTGAGGACCAATGTAGGAGTGTCATGTGTCAGCTACTGAGGCACTGCCATGTGGGTCCCACGTGTTCACTGGGACGCCATGTGGTTCCCACGTGCTCACACACCATGGCCTTACGATTCCTGTCTTAACAAAAATTTCAAACTGCTCTAACTCCCTCATACGAGCTCGGATTGATGCATCGTTTGCACTGCTACGATTAGGAAGACAATCTCTTCAATCTGAAGCTGAGTTTGTCACCTTCCTATCAGTTTGAATTCTGAGCCTTTTTCCAAGCCACCGGTGTTTGAAGATCCACCTGGATCAGTTTACTTGTCTTAAAACTTTGTATCAACTGGCTCTCCATCAGAATTGACGTGCATGCAACTATTAATAGTGAATCATCAGTTACTTGGTAGATCACTACTTGTGAATTAAATATATTCTAATTCACTTCATCTTCCACTAGCTCATCAATTAGTTAGAACTAGTTAAACTTATTCTAACTCAATTAATGTGAGATGATAGTTCCCACTCACACCACACTAATGCTACAACTGCAACTAGACACTGTAAATGATAGAATCACTCTACATGCCTATCCTTTTACCCTCAACTCAAAATTCTTGAGAAAACTAAGTCTATCACATTTAGTTAACTATTAAAAGTTGTTGTGAGATAAGATTACAATTTTACTTTTAATTTAATTAAGGATAATTAAATCAAAATCCTCACATGGTAACCATTTCTGGGTGCCATTTTCAAGATTTTGTTTCTGGGTGCCAATTTCATTGTTTCTTGTTGCAAATTTTAACACTCCCTCTCAACAAGAAAGGAATCAATGTGTCTTGATCCAGTACCTTTGGAATGTTTTGCATGCAACACTTCTCTAGTGTTTTTCACACATGCAACTCTCCTGCAACTGAATAGCCTCCAAACAACTAAATCAGTATAATGCATCTATCATTAGAGTCTTCTTACTGCTACTAGTTACTGTACATGTCTACTGGACTCTCTGCGTTGCTGCTGACATCTGCATGTGTGCTCCCTAAATTTCTTCCAACTCTAATCTATGCTCCAGTATCTGACACCTGTCACTTTGATTTTTTTCCTCCTAAAATCTGACTGCATCAATATAACTGATCCTTTCTGCTACTGTTGTACCATGGGCTCCTCATAGCTAGGTTCGTTTCATGAGACACACCATCTCAATGGATCCTACCCAAATTTCTTCTTGGGATTAATTTTTCACATCGCCCCACCTCACAGCTAGAGGTAGAGCTGAATGTACTCCCTCTTCCCATCTAGCTCAAAATTTCCCCCTCATGGAGGTCTCTACTTGAGTGGACTCTTCCACTCGGTCTCCTCTCTACTTCTCCAATTATGGCTACTTCACAACCTTCTGAGACTACTTCTGAGCCTGCATGTTGAGAGATAATTTCTCCCTCTCAACCAGCAATTCATTAACCACATCTTTTCTCCTCAATTCTTTTCATGCATCCTCAACCTTAATATCATACAGGTTCTTGACTCTTGAACCAACCTACTTCACCTGTCTCGTGGCTATGTGTTTAAGGAACGCCTTTCCTTTTCTAAATATTGCCTCATAACCACGCCCTTCCAATACCACTACTGAGATAAGATTCTTCTGTAGGCCTGGAATATACAAAAAATCTTCTAGTCTGAGAGGGGAGCTAGACTCCCTCTGAAAGGTAATTGTACCTATGTCGGTCGCGTTATACCTCCAGACATCTTCAAACTCTATGTTCTGCTGGAGGTCCTTCTCCTCCAAGTCACTGAAGAGATCTCTATTCCCCATCATATGGAACGAGGCATCATTTTCTAGATACTACATGGATCCCATTATAGTGTTGGCCATGCATGCAATGAGATTAAAATTAAACTTGAACTACGAAGCCAATGCTTCACCCGCTGCAACTGCAAGCTCCTTCTTTCTTGTCTTCTTCTATGGACAATTTGAAACATAGTGCACATGCTCGTGACAGTGAAAACATATGATCTTGGACAAGACTCTCTTGCCCTTTTTTCTTGGGACTTATTTCCCTTGGCTTTATTTCCTTTTCTAACTTGTGCACATTATAATTGTCCCACCGTTTCAAAATTTTCTAAAAAAAAATGTTGATTTTAAAGCGATGATATCTCCCTCATTCAAGCTCCTATTCGACAGATTTTTTTCTTTCAATTTGGGTATTTTTTCACAAGGAATCCAAATATGCTATTTTTTTCAAAAATTTTGAATCAAATTTTTTAGATATTCTCTGCAAACTCGCCGCCCAAACAATTCCTGCTCTGATACCATGTATAAAATCTCTAACACAACTATAATACCATGTAGAAATTATATAAATGGACTTAATACAATCATGTAATGTACTAAAACAAGATATTGAATCCTTCTACAATATTTGCGAAATATAAAACACGATCGCTCAATCACATGCAAGTAAGAGAAAGGAAATTATCAATCACACAACAGAAGATGTATCTGGGGAAAGGGACTGCTCAAAACCCCTTTATCATATATTGTACATAGTCAAAGAATCATGAAAAATACAATGCTTTCTCACACCGAGAAAGGCATGCACTATCCCAACTGTCTCACCCTGATTCTGCACAAAATTGTCTAGAAATTATTAGGAAAAATTGACCAACACTTAGCCAATTCTCAGCCCCTCCTTAGCTCAGCCTTGCTCACACAATCCCTAGGCAATTAATCCCTGTTAAATATGATAATTAGCCTTCCTTTGACTTTATAACTGCACCTGAGTAGTTCTCAAAAAATAGAACTGATAGTTTACTTGTCTTAAACCTTTATCTCAACTGGGTCTCCATCATAATTGGCATCCATGGAGTTATTAATAGTGAATCACCAATTACTTGGTAGATCAATACTTGTGAATTAAATCTATTTTAATTCACTTGATCTTCCACTAGCTCCTCAATCAGTTAGAACTAGTTAAATTGTTTTTAACTCAATTAATGTGAGTTAACTAATCCCACTCACACCACACTAGTGCTACTACTGCAACTGGACCCTGTAAATAATAGAACTTTCACTCTATATGTCTATCCTTTGACCTTGAACTAAAAATTATTGAGCTAAATAAGTCTATCACACTTAGTTAACTATTACAAGTTGTTATGAGATAAGATTAGAGTTTTACTTTTAATTTAATTAAAGATAATTAAATCAAAAGCCTCGCATGGTAACCATTTATGGGTGCCATTTTCTAGATTTTGTTTCTTGATGCCAATTTCACTGTTTCTTGTTGTAAATTTAAACACACACACACACACACACACACACACACACACACACACACACACACACATACACACACATATATATATATATTCGAACCACGTAAAAAAATCCATACACTTTATTGGAATTTAAACATATTTAAATACATCTCTACGGTATATCTGTATAGTGTTTAAGTAATATATATAATCTCACATTGTTGCAATCTTGGATGGTAGATTTCAATTTCCTAGGGTTTCTAATGAATGGCCCTCAAATATTAAGAAAATTTGACCCATTAATCCATTCTGCTTTTTATCTATTCCCTTAATTCTTATTGGAATTCAAGCATTCATTCCAATCATACTTAACAATGTGTTTTCTTCTGAAACCAAAAATTTGCTTGGACGACGTATATCTATCGGAATCCAGTATAAAAAAAATTCAAAAAATCAGAATGTTGGAGTGTTTGAATCATTTTTTTCATGGTGGAAATGGATTCAGTGCTGGAAAAAATACTCAGTGGGGGGGATGAATCATTATTTTAAAACTCACTTAAACCTTTCAATTTCTTATTTATATTTATGTACACTACTATCATTAAGGGAACCTACATATGTACGTGATGGTGCTGAAGACAAATAACATATATCCAATTAGATTTCATCACCTGTTCAACTTGAACAGTGCATTATTACTTCATTAGACATTAATTAAACATTATCCATGAGAAATAAGAGTAGAACAAACCATCACACATGAGAAACACAACAACACATGAGGACACTAGGATTTTTAGGTGGAAACCCAATGTGAGAGAAAACCACCGCTATCTTCATCTGTCTTCATATTTTATTATAAAGGAAAACATATTATAATCTTGTACTGACGCAGACTCATACCAGTACGCAGGTACCCACCTACATAATGCTACAACCTTCTCTCGTTCTCCTGCACCCGTTGGAAGGTAACTCCAACCTCCTGATCTCATTTACGGACTCCTACCGAAAGGAAGCTCCAACCCCCTGAAAAGAATCTTCTTGAAGATATAGAAATAATTACACGACTCTATGACCCAATGAAATATGGCCTATCCTATCACCAAGGACTCATACTTACATCAATCACCCAACACAGTGGGGTTACATATTTGACTCAACATTACATCAAGTTCCCCAAATAATGGGATTTCATACATAGTTTACTTAACCCCAATAGTCCAAACATGACTAAATATTACAATTATTACATCATGGGTCTTTACATGACCTTTACATCAAGAGACAAATATGAAATTTTATGACCAAAGCAAAATACCTCAATAGTGAGGTAGCAAGACCATGATAATCATCAATAACTATCATACACCATATAAGATATTTTAAAATGAACATCATCATCATGAAGTAAGATATGGAAATGAAACATCAATATTCAGCAGCATAAACAAGTGACCAAATATGCAATGCTTTCAAGCATCACCAAGTAGTTGTAGCAGCAGTATATCAATAATCATCATCTTGTCTTCATGTAACATGCCTTTTCCTCATAAATGAAGTGTTGGCAATATGATGCAGATTGTTGTCCTTGATAGCAACCCACTTGATGAAGATGATGGCAACCTACTTGATGAAGTTGTTCTTGACTTGATGAGCTTGTTAATAATGTAAATCTGATGTATCTACAATCAATACAGAAGGTGCAGAAGAAATAAATATTAGTATGTGCAAGACTAATGATGACAAAGGTATGTCACAAGGCATACGCGATTTTGTCAAGCAGAAGTAGCGTATGCACGCGGAAAAATACGTGCCAAGTCGTGTATGCCTAACTGCGCTCTAAATTAATAAAACCAGGGGTTACTACCATGGTATTGATCCATTTTATTGAGCGCTAGATTGTCTTTATGATCCCATCCAGGAATACCATCGGAAGTAATGTGGTTTTGGCTCATGGTATTGAAAAAGGCTAAACCTATATAAGGAGAAGAAATTCATTGTGCAAAAAGGGCATGAGTCTAGGCTTGAATGAATACTTCACTCTGAAGTATTTCTGAATGAAAAGGGTAACAATTTGATCTGAATCTGTGTTGCACCTATGAAGAAAATGATGAAGAAGGGAATCTAGATCTGAAATGTATTTGTATTTTCTAGATCTGTTTATGGAATGTTTAAATCTGAGATGAGGCGAACATCTGTGTGAAGTGAAAGGTTAAATCTGAACTGAATATCTGATCTGAAGAAGTATGCTGCCCTATAATGTCTGAAGATCTATACGCAAGTATATAACAGCGAGAGCGCGTATATATGCGGGTTAGATAAAGCGAAAGCGCGTATGGGTTGTGAAACTAGTTCTGAAGTATGTGAAGATGTATATGCGGGTTGATATGAATAGAAGCGCGTATATACGCCGGATCAATGAAAGGAAACCGCGTATGAAAAACTAGGGTTTGCTGAAGCATGTGGTATGGCATGTCTGATCTGTTCTGATGTTTTACTGCTATCTGTTAATGATGTATTCATACAGATCTGGGTTGTTTGAAGGTTGAATATGTTGTTGATTATGATTGATTAAAGATCAAGTTGTTGGTTTTTTAGTTAATGATTCAATGAGTGAATTGATGAAGTTATAAGTATCAGTTTGATGTATGATTGAGCTTAAAGGTGTGGAGTGGGTCCAATCTGAAAATATAATGAAAAGTGGCCTGCAAGTTGTGTTCTATTGAAGATATTGGATCCAGTGTGAAAATTGATGAAACGTGGTCCATGGTGGTGCTGAGGGTTGTAGCCTTCAGTCAGGGGGTTGTAGCTCCCTTCCAGGAGAGGTTGGTAAACGAGAGCAGGGGGTTGTAGCTCCCTTCCAGGAGAGGCTGGTAAACGAGCGCAGGTGGGTGCCTGCGTACTGGTATGAGTCTGCGCCAGTACATAGTTGTAAGATGTTTTCTTTATAATAAAATATTGAAGGCTGAGACAACGGCAGCGGTGGTTTTCTCCCGACTTGGGTTTCCACCTAAAATCCTGGTGTTCATGTGTGATGCTTATGTGTGATGATTTATTCTGTTATTACTGCACATGCCTACTGCTATATAAACATCTGATGAATAAATAAATGTAATGATCTAAGTAAAGAATTAATTGCATATTAAGATCTCTGTGTATACGCGAGTTTCATGAAGGATATCCGCGTGTATATGCCAGTTGGCTTCAGCAAAGTAGCGTATGGGTTTTGAAGTGAGAAAAAGTAAAAAGATTTGAGTATGCCCTAAATACTGATTTCACCCACCCCCCCCCCTCTCAGTATTTTTCCCAACAATTGGTATCAGAGCAGGTCCTTCTGCAGAAGCTTGATCGCTTGAAGGAGATTCGTCACAATGGGAAAAAAGCAAAAGAAGAAGGCTACTCAAAGAAAGAAGATATCTCACAAAACTTGTGCTGCAGAAAATGAAGAAGATGAATCAGGTAGTGATTGTTGTCCTTGGGATTTATTGTCTTATGCATGAAATGTTGAAGATAATGAAAGTAATACTGTGGATGAAGAAACAGTTCTCAAGATCCAAGTTGAAGATCAACAAAGATTATTTAATGAAAGAGAATCTATCTACAAAGATATGATCGCTAGACTGAAAAGGTTGTACGATAATGTAACCAATCAAAGTAAAGGACTTGAAGCAGAAATCGTCTCCCTCAAAAGGGATCTGGAAGAATCGAATAAGAAGAATGAAATACTTGAAGCTGAAAGCATCTCTCTAAAATCAGATCTGGAAAAATCAAACAAGAAGAATGCAGGACTTGAAGTAGAAAACATCTCTCTCAAAGAAGATCCGGAAATATCAAGTAAGAAGAATGAAGAACTTGAAGCGGAAATTATATCTCTGAAAGCTGATCTCGAAGCATCGAATGAGAAGAATGAAGAACTCTTACAAACTTTTGAAGAACGAGAAAATGGGTTGAAAGAAGAGATTCTAAATCTGAATGATCAAGTTGAAGAGGGAAGAAGGAAAGAAGAAAGTATGAAGAAGCAATGCCAAGGCTTGGAGGTTGAGGTAAACATTGTCAAAGGTAAATTAGAAGAAAAGGATAAACTCTTGAGGTTTCAAGATAGTACTAAGATTCTGGACAATATTCTTAGTAGTCAAAGGTCTCCTTCTATTAAACTTGGTTTGGGTTTTCATGAAACGGTCAAAGGAAAATCTAGTTCGCAAGGAAGTGCTAAAGATTCAAAGGATGTCAAAGCAAAACCTGAAGTATTAAAAGAAACAAAAGTTCAACCAACAATCATGAATTCTCAAAGGAAATGATTTAATAATGTTGAATGCTTTAAATGTCATAATTATGGGCATGTTGCAGCAAATTGTA
This sequence comes from Pinus albicaulis, assembly GCA_034641835.2. Classification (NCBI taxonomy): domain Eukaryota; kingdom Viridiplantae; phylum Streptophyta; class Pinopsida; order Pinales; family Pinaceae; genus Pinus; species Pinus albicaulis. Next base: position 389,534,879 of record CM076569.1, on the reverse strand, counting down.
GAAGCAGCTCATTTCTGTCACAATCAAACAGATTCTATTCAGAAAGGTACTCTGGTTGCTTCAAGGGATATTGTTTTTCATGCAACAAGTATGGTCATAAATCAGCTGATTGCAATAGAAGGAAGAATAGAAAAACACATTATGATTCTTATGCTTATTTCTCTGGCCACATAAGATGTTATGCTTGTAACAAGTATGGACATGTGGAAAAAGAATGCAGGATGAACATATATGATAACTTCCAGCACACATTTAGAAAGTTCAAGCAAATTTGGAAAAGGAAAGAGGATCAGTCAAAACGTAGGGAATATTTACCCTACTGCAATCATCTGCTTCTAAAGCTTACTTCTCTTAATGACTGCAGAAGTGATGTGAGATACATTATAGGCATTAGTAATGTATCATCACAGGGGGAGCTATGTATGGTGATTCCCATGATTGTTTTGGTTATTCTGGTTATGCTTATTTCTAACAAAGCATCTGATGTGAAGAAGACAGGTACATGTGGTACAACTTCAGGGGGAGATGAAGGAATGTGAAGTTTTCAATTTTTCACTTTCCATACGCGGGTTCAGTGAACTAAAGCCGCGTATACACGTGAGTTCCAATGGAGATAGAAGCGTATGCCTTTTCTGATAAGAAAAACAGTGATTCAGCTCAGGAACAGGAGCACTGGTTCAGGCGGAGCAGCAGTCTAATTACTAATGATTGCATTGTTGGCATTGTGTCTGCTTATTCTTTGGTTATTATGATACTCATGCTCAAATGATGATGACTTGATACATGGTTTCTTATGATGACATTATGGATGAGCCCTGTTTACTAAAGAGTATCTTTTGTGTTCACACATGGATGAGTTGGAAGTCTTATGATTCAGAGATAAGAATAGATCATGCGGAGTTTGTTGCTATGGTTGAGATCTCTTTCCTACATATATTAGATCATGATAAATCTCGAAGATCATGATAAATCACATGGATGATTGATTGACACATATTTGAAGATGTTGTTCTGGTATGATAATTTCTCTTGGAAAGAATATATTGATGCTGCAAAGAGTCTGAAGGCTTGGTCACTAATGTGCTACAACTGTTGGATGACACTTGAAAATATAGCTACATTGTCCTATCTATCTTCTCTCATATATTCCAGGGAAGCATTTGAATTTCTCAGACAAAAGCCAGAAGTAGTCCCTACCCTACAGAAGATCAGAACTGCTTAAATTCAGAAGATCAAATTGGATACGTGGATTTCCTGAAACACAGTCGCGTATATACGCGAGTTCATACAGAGAAAACCGCGTAAGTATGGTTGTTGACAATTTTTCTGGGTCAGCATTTCTTCAGCACAAGCTGTGGTGCTGTTTGGTATCTTTGATACTGTATGGTTTCTCTAGTGATGTTTCAGCTCTTGTATTTCTGTTTCATTCTCTGATTTTGGGTGAATATGCCTTGATGATTTGCTATTGAAAGTATTCAGGATTCACAAGCAAAGGGGGAGCTTTTGTCATATAGAAAGGATGCATTGGATGCACGGTTTCAGGGGGAGCATTAGTCTTGCTGAGTATAATGCATTGTTGACATTATGATGGTTCTGAAATGTGATCTCTCTTGAGGTCCTTCTGGTATTGGTCATGAAAAGTCATATTTGTAATTTGATGAAAAGGTCATGTTGAGACCTATGATGTAAAATTGTAATATTCAGTCATGTAAGGACTTGTTCAAATGTTTAAACCCACTTGGTTGGGTAGTTGAGTCAAAATGTGTAAACCCACTTGGTTAGGTACTTGAGTCTCATATGTAAATCCACTTGGTTGGATCTTTGATGTAAGTATGAGTCCTTGGTGATAGGAAGGTCATAGATTCATGTACTTCATTGAAAAAAAATATGTTTGAACATTCAGCATGAACTCAGGGGGAGCATGGTAACTTCAATGTACATCAGATCTACAACGCTCTTCTTCCTACATGAGGAGAAAAACCTTGTGTTGATTTTGATCCGCCCTTTGCCCTTGATGTCAAAGGGGGAGAGTGACATGGTGTTTGAATAAGGGGAGAATAATGGTTATGCTTAATGTATCTATCTATTGTGGTGATCAAACACCATCGTGGTTGCCATCAAGTCCAAAGGAGGAGATTGTTGGCAATATGATGCAGAGTGTTGTCCTTGATGGCAACCCACTTGATGAAGATGATGGCAACCTACTTGATGAAGTTGTTCTTGACTTGATGAGCTTGTTAATAATGTAAATCTAATGTATCTACAATTAGTACAGAAGGTGCAGAAGAAATAAATATCAGTATGTGCAAGAATAATGATGACAAAGGTATGTCACAAGGCATACGCGATTTTTTCAAGCAGAAGTAGCGTATGCACGCGGAAAAATACGTGCCAAGTCGCGTATGCCTAATTCCGCTCTAAATTAATAAAACCAGGGGTTACTACCATGGTATGACCCATTGTATTGATCGCTAGATTGTCTTTATGATCCCGTCCAAGAATACCATCGAAAGTAATGTGGTTTTGGCTCATGGTATTGAAAAAGGTTAAACCTATATAAGGAGAAGAAATTCATTGTGAAAAAATGGCATGATTTTGGGCTTGAATGAATACTTCACTCTGAAGTATTTCTGAATGAAAAGGGTAACAGTTTGATCTGAATTTGTGATGCACCTATGAAGAAAATGATGAAGAAGGGAATCTAGATCTGAAATGTATTTGTATTTTCTAGATCTATTTATGGAATGTTTACATCTGAGATGAGGCAAACATCTGTCTGAAGTGAAAGGTTAAATCTGAACTGAATATCTGATCTGAAGAAGTATGCTGCCCTATAATGTCTGAAGATCTATACGCAAGTATATAACAGCGAGAGCGCGTATATACGCGGGTTAGATAAAGCGAAAGCGCGTGTGGGTTGTGAAACCAGTTCTGAAGTATGTGAATATGTATATGTGGGACGATATGAATAGAAGTGCGTATATACGTGGGATCAGTGAAAGGAAAGCGCGTATGAAAAATTAGGGTTTGCTGAAGCATGTGGTATGGCATGTATGATCTATTCTGATGTTTTACTGCTATCTGTTAATGATGTATTCATACAGATCTGGGTTGTTTTAAGGTTGAATATGCTGCTGATTATGATTGATTGAAGATCAAGTTGTTGGTTGTTTAGTTAATGATTCAATGAGTGAATTGATGAAGTTATAAGTATCAGTTTGATGTATGATTGAGCTTAAATGTGTGGAGTGGGTACGTGCGAAAAATATGATGAAAAGTGGCACACCAAGTTGTGTTTTATTGAAGATATTTGATCCCGAGTGTGAAAAGTGTGAGAAACGTGGTCCATGGTGGTGCTGAGGGTTGTAGCCTTCGGTCGGGGGTTGTAGCTCCTTCCGGGGAGAGGCCCCGGTAAACGAGCGCGAGGTGGGTGCACACGTACTAGTATGAGTGCAACGCGGGTGTAGTTGTAAGATGTTTTCTTTATAATAAAATATTGAAGGCTGAGACAACGACAGCAGTGGTTTTCTCCCGACTTGGGTTTCCACCTAAAATCCTGTTGTTCATGTGTGATGCTTATGTGTGATGATTTATTCTGTTATTACTTCACATGTATACTGCTATATAAACATCTAATGAATAAATAAATGCAAGGATCTAAGTAAAGAATTAATTGCATATTAAGATCTCTGTGTATACGCGAGTTTCATGAAGGATATCTGCGTGTATACGCCAGTTGGCTTTAGCAAAGTAGCGTATGGGTTTTGAAGTGAGAAAAAGTAAAAATATTTGAGTATGCCCTAAATACTGATTCACCCCCCCCCCCCCCCCCCTCTCAGTATTTTTCCCAACAATTGGTATCAGAGCAGGTCCTTCTGCAGAAGCTTGATCGCTTGAAGGAGATTCGTCACAATGGGAAAAAAGCAAAAGAAGAAGGCTACTCAAAGAAAGAAGATATCTCACAAAACTTGTGCTGCAGAAAATGAAGAAGATGAATCAGGTAGTGATTGTTGTCCTTGGGATTTATTGTCTTATGCATGAAATGTTGAAGATAATGAAAGTAATACTGTGGATGAAGAAACAGTTCTCAAGATCCAAGTTGAAGATCAACAAAGATTATTTAATGAAAGAGAATCTATCTACAAAGATATGATCGCTAGACTGAAAAGGTTGTACGATAATGTAACCAATCAAAGTAAAGGACTTGAAGCAGAAATCGTCTCCCTCAAAAGGGATCTGGAAGAATCGAATAAGAAGAATGAAATACTTGAAGCTGAAAGCATCTCTCTAAAATCAGATCTGGAAAAATCAAACAAGAAGAATGCAGGACTTGAAGTAGAAAACATCTCTCTCAAAGAAGATCCGGAAATATCAAGTAAGAAGAATGAAGAACTTGAAGCGGAAATTATATCTCTGAAAGCTGATCTCGAAGCATCGAATGAGAAGAATGAAGAACTCTTACAAACTTTTGAAGAACGAGAAAATGGGTTGAAAGAAGAGATTCTAAATCTGAATGATCAAGTTGAAGAGGGAAGAAGGAAAGAAGAAAGTATGAAGAAGCAATGCCAAGGCTTGGAGGTTGAGGTAAACATTGTCAAAGGTAAATTAGAAGAAAAGGATAAACTCTTGAGGTTTCAAGATAGTACTAAGATTCTGGACAATATTCTTAGTAGTCAAAGGTCTCCTTCTATTAAACTTGGTTTGGGTTTTCATGAAACGGTCAAAGGAAAATCTAGTTCGCAAGGAAGTGCTAAAGATTCAAAGGATGTCAAAGCAAAACCTGAAGTATTAAAAGAAACAAAAGTTCAACCAACAATCATGAATTCTCAAAGGAAATGATTTAATAATGTTGAATGCTTTAAATGTCATAATTATGGGCATGTTGCAGCAAATTGTAGAAGCAGCTCATTTCTGTCACAATCAAACAGATTCTATTCAGAAAGGTACTCTGGTTGCTTCAAGGGATATTGTTTTTCATGCAACAAGTATGGTCATAAATCAGCTGATTGCAATAGAAGGAAGAATAGAAAAACACATTATGATTCTTATGCTTATTTCTCTGGCCACATAAGATGTTATGCTTGTAACAAGTATGGACATGTGGAAAAAGAATGCAGGATGAACATATATGATAACTTCCAGCACACATTTAGAAAGTTCAAGCAAATTTGGAAAAGGAAAGAGGATCGATCAAAAACGTAGGGAATATTGACCCTACTGCAGTCATCCGCTTCTAAAGCTTACTTCTCTTAATGACTGCAGAAGTGATGTGAGATACATTATAGGCATTAGTAATGTATCATCACAGGGGGAGCTATGTATGGTGATTCCCATGATTGTTTTGGTTATTCTGGTTATGCTTATTTCTAACAAAGCATCTGATGTGAAGAAGACAGGTACATGTGGTACAACTTCAGGGGGAGATGAAGGAATGTGAAGTTTTCAATTTTTCACTTTCCATACGCGGGTTCAGTGAACTAAAGCCGCGTATACACGTGAGTTCCAATGGAGATAGAAGCGTATGCCTTTTCTGATAAGAAAAACAGTGATTCAGCTCAGGAACAGGAGCACTGGTTCAGGCGGAGCAGCAGTCTAATTACTAATGATTGCATTGTTGGCATTGTGTCTGCTTATTCTTTGGTTATTATGATACTCATGCTCAAATGATGATGACTTGATACATGGTTTCTTATGATGACATTATGGATGAGCCCTGTTTACTAAAGAGTATCTTTTGTGTTCACACATGGATGAGTTGGAAGTCTTATGATTCAGAGATAAGAATAGATCATGCGGAGTTTGTTGCTATGGTTGAGATCTCTTTCCTACATATATTAGATCATGATAAATCTCGAAGATCATGATAAATCACATGGATGATTGATTGACACATATTTGAAGATGTTGTTCTGGTATGATAATTTCTCTTGGAAAGAATATATTGATGCTGCAAAGAGTCTAAAGGCTTGGTCACTAATGTGCTACAACTGTTGGATGACACTTGAAAATATAGCTACATTGTCCTATCTATCTTCTCTCATATATTCCACGGAAGCATTTGAATTTCTCAGACAAAAGCCAGAAGTAGTCCCTACCCTACAGAAGATCAGAACTGCTTAAATTCAGAAGATCAAATTGGATACGCGGATTTCCTGAAACACAGTCGCGTATATACGCGAGTTCATACACAGAAAACCACGTATGTATGGTTGCTGACAATTTTTCTGGGTCAGCATTTCTTCAGCACAAGCTATGGTGCTGTTTAGTATCTCTGATACTGTATGGTTTCTCTGGTGATGTTTCAGCTCTTGTATTTCTGTTTCATTCTCTGATTTTGGGTGAAGATGCCTTGATGATTTGCTGTTGAAAGTATTTAGGATGCACAAGAAAAGGGGGAGCTTTTGTCATATAGAAAGGATGCATTGGATGCACAGTTTCAGGGGGAGAGTTAGTCTTGTTGAGTATAATGCATTGTTGACATTATGATGGTTCTGAAATATGATCTCTCTTGAGGTCCTTCTGGTATTGGTCATGAAAATTCATATTTGTAATTTGATGAAAAGGTCATGTTGAGACCTATGATGTAAACTTGTAATATTCAGTCATGTAAGGACTTGTTCAAATGTGTAAACCCACTTGGTTGGGTAGTTGAGTCAAAATGTGTAAACCCACTTGGTTGGGTACTTTAGTCTCATATGTAAATCCACTGGGTTGGATCTTTGATGAAAGTATGAGTCCTTGGTGATAGGAAGGTCATAGAGTCATGTACTTCATTGAAAAAAAATATGTTTGAACATTCAGCATGAACTCAGGGGGAGCATGGTAACTTCAATGTACATCAGATCTACAATGCTCTTCTTCCTACATGAGGAGAAAAACCTTGTGTTGATTTTGATCCGCCCGTTGCCCTTGATGTCAAAGGGGGAGAGTGACATGGTGTTTGAATAAGGGGAGAATAATAGTTATGCTTAATGTATCTATCTGTTGTGGTGATCAAACACCATCGTGGTTGCCATCCAGTCCAAAGGGGAAGATTGTTGGCAATATGATGCAGAGTGTTGTCCTTGATGGCAACCCACTTGATGAAGATGATGGCAACCTACTTGATGAAGTTGTTCTTGACTTGATGAGCTTGTAATAATGTAAATCTGATGTATCTACAATCAGTACAGAAGGTGCAGAAGAAATAAATATCAGTATGTGCAAGAATAATGATGACAAAGGTATGTCACAAGGCATACGCGGTTTTGTCAAGCAGAAGTAGCGTATGCACGCGGAAAAATACGTGCCAAGTCACGTATGCCTAATTGCGCTCTAAATTAATAAAACCAGGGGTTACTACCATGGTATTGACCCATTGTATTGAGCGCTAGATTGTCTTTATGATCCTGTCCAGGAATACCATCGGAAGTAATGTGGTTTTGGCTCATGGTATTGAAAAAGGCTAAACCTATATAAGGAGAAGAAATTCATTGTGCAAAAAGGGCATGAGTCTGGGCTTGAATGAATACTTCACTCTGAAGTATTTCTGAATGAAAAGGGCTAGCAGAGTTTGATGCGGGCTCATGATGCCTATGAAGAAAATGATGAAGAAGGGAATCTAGATCTGAAATGTATTTGTATTTTCTAGATCTATTTATGGAATTTTTAAATCTGAGATGAGGCGAACATTTGTGTGAAGTGAAAGGTTAAATATGAACTGAATATCTGATCTGAAGAAGTATGCTGCCCTATAATGTCTGAAGATCTATACGCAAGTATATAACAGCGAGAGTGCGTATATACGCGGGTTAGATAAAGCGAAAGCGCGTATCGGTTGTGAAACCAGTTCTGAAGTATGTGAAGATGTATACGCGGGTTGATATGGATAGAAGCGCGTATATACGTGGGATCAGTGAAAGGAAAGCGCGTATGAAAAACTAGGGTTTTCTAAAGCATGTGGTATGGCATGTCTGATCTGTTCTGATGTTTTACTGCTATCTGTTAATGATGTATTCATACAGATCTGGGTTGTTTGAAGGTTGAATATGCTGTTGATTATGATTGATTGAAGATCAAGTTGTTGGTTGTTTAGTTAATGATTCAATGAGTGAATTGATGAAGTTATAAGTATCAGTTTGATGTATGATTGAGCTTAAATGTGTGGAGTGGGTCCAGTCTGAAAATATGATGAAAAGTCTCCTGCAATTTGTGTTCTATTGGAGATATTGGATCTAGTGTGAAAATTGATGAAACGTGGTCCAAGGTGGTGCTGAGGGTTGTAGCCTTCATTCAGGGGGTTGTAGCTCCCTTCCAGGAGAGGCTAGTAAACAAGAGCAGGGGGTTGTAGCTCCCTTCCGGGAGAGGCTGGTAAACAAGTGCAGGTGGGTGCCTGCGTACTGGTATGAGTCTGCGCCAGTACATAGTTGTAAGTTGTTTTCTTTATAATAAAATATTGAAGGCTGAGACAACGGCAGCGGTGGTTTTCTCCCAACTTGGGTTTCCACCTAAAATCCTGGTGTTCATGTGTGATGCTTATGTGTGATGTTTTATTCTGTTATTACTGCACATGTCTACAGCTATATAAACATCTAATGAATAAATAAATGCAAGGATCTAATTAAAGAATTAATTGCATATTAAGATCTCTGTGTATACGCGAGTTTCATGAAGGATATCCGCGTGTATACGCCAGTTGGCTTCAACAAAGTAGCGTATGGGTTTTGAAGTGAGCAAAATTAAAAATATTTGAGTATGCCCTAAATATTGATTCACCCCCCCCTCTCGGTATTTTTTCCCAATTGGTATCGGGCGGGTCCTTCGAAGCTTGATCGCTTGAAGGAGATCCTTCACAATGGGAAAGAAGCAAAAGAAGAAGGCCACTCAAAGCAAGAAGATATCTCAGAAAACTTGTGCAGCAGAAAATGAAGAAGATGAATCAGGTAGTGATTGTTGTCCTTGGGATTTATTGTCTTATGCATGCAATGATGAATATAATGAAATTAATGCTGTGGATGAAGAAACAGTTCTCAAGATCCAAGTTGAAGATCAACAAATATTATTTAATAAAAGAGAATCTATCTACAAAGATATGATCTCTAGACTGAAAAGGTTGTACGATAATGTAACCAATCAAAGTAAAGGACTTGAAGCTGAAATCATCCCTCTTAACGAAGATCCGAAAAAAACAAAGAAGAAGATTGCAGGACTTGAAGCAGAAAACATCTCTCTAAAAACAGATCTGGAAAAATCAAATAAGAAGAACGAAAGACTTGAAGCTGAAAACATCTCTCTTAAAGAAGATCCGGAAAAATCAAATAAAAAGAATGAAGAACTTGAAGCACAAGTCATCTCTTTGAAAGCAGATCTTGAAGCATCGAATAAGAAGAATGAAGAACTCTTACAAACTTTTGAAGAACAAGAAAATGGGTTGAAAGAAGAGATTCTAAATCTGAATGGTCAATTAGAAGAAAGAAAAAGGGTTGAAGAAAGTATGAAGAAGCAATGCCAGAGCTTGGAAGTCGAGGTAAACATTCTCAAAAGTAAATTAGAAGAAAAGGATAAACTTTTGAGGTTTCAAGATAGTACTAAGATTCTGGACAATATTCTTAGTAGTCAAAGGTCTCCTATTAAACTTGGTCTGGGTTTTCATGAAACGGTTAAAGGAGAATCTAGTTCACAAGGAAGTGCTAAAGATTCAAAGGATGTCAAAGCAAAACCTGAAGTGTTGAAAGAAACAAAAGGTCAACCAACAATCATGAATTCTCAAAGGAAATCATTCAATAATGTTGAATGCTTTAAATGTCATAATTATGGGCATGTTGTAGCAAATTGCAAAAGAAAATCATTTCAGTCACAATCAAACAGATTGTATTCAGAAAGGTACTCTGGTTGCTTCAAGGGATATTGTTTTTCATGCAACAAGTATGGTCATAAAGTAGCTAATAGCAATAGAAGGAAGAATAGAGAAACATACTATGATCCTTATGCTTACTTCTCTGGTCACATGAGATGTTATGCTTGTAACAAGTATGGACATGTGGAAAAAGAATGCAGGATGAACAGATATGAGAAATTGGATAAATTCCAGCACACAATTAGAAAGTTCAAGCAAATTTGGAAAAAGAAGGAGGACCGGTCAGAAACGTAGGGAATATTGACCCTACTGCAGTCATCTGCTTCTAAAGCTTACTTCTCTTAATGACTGCAGGAATGATGTGAGATACATTATAGAGATTAGTAATGTATCATCACAGGGGGAGCAATGTATGGTGATTCCCATGATTGTTTTGGTTATTCTGGTTATGTTTATTTCTGACAAAGCATCTGATGTGAAGAAGACAGGTACAGGTGGTACAAACTCAGGGGGAGATGAAGGAATGTGAAGTTTTCAATGTTTCACTTTCCATACGCGGGTTCTGTGAACTAAAGCCGCATATACACGCGAGTTCCAGTGTAGACAGTCGCGTATGCACTTATGATAAGAAAATTTGTATGACAGTTGAAGATCAGGCGCACAGGTTCAGGGGGAGCATCAGTCTGACTATTAATGATTGTATTTTTGGCACTGTATATATTTATTTCTCAGTTCTAAATGATGATGACATGTTACATGGTTTCTTATGATGAGATTGTGGATGAGCCCTGTTTTCTTTTTGCTGAAGAGTATTCTTTGCTTTCACACATGGATAAGATGGAAGTCTTGTGATTCAGAAATAAGGATAAATCATGCAGAGTTTGTTGCTGGTTGAGACCTCTTTTAATTCTTACACATGTTACATCATGATCATGATAAATCTTGAATATTTTGGTGATATCAGATCAAATGGATGATTTCTTGACACGTATTGTTTATTGTAGAAGTTGTTCTGGTATGATAATTCCTCTTGGGAAGAATATGTTGATGCTGCAAAGAGTTTTAAAGCTTGGTTACTAATGTGCTTATGTTAAAACCATTGGATGACACTTGAAGACACAACTACATTTTCCTATCTATCTGCTCTCATATATTCTAGGGAAGCATTCAAATTTCTCAGAAAGAAGCTGAAAATTGTCTCTGCCTCACAGAGGATCAGATCTGGTTAAAATACAGAAGATGGAATTGGATACGCGGATTTCCTGAAACACAGTCGCGTATATACGCGAGTTCATGCACAGAAAACCGCGTGTGGTTGGTTATTGACAAATTTTTGTTTGAGGTCAGCATTCTTCAGCACAGCTGTAGTATCTCTGATGATGATTGGTATCTCTGATGATGTTTGGAATCTTTGGATGCACAAGCAAAGGGGGAGCTTTGGTCACATGGAAAGGATGCATTGGATGCACATTTTTAGGGGGAGCATTAGTCTTGCTGAGTATAATGCACTGTTGGCATTATGATGGTTCTGAAATGTGATCTCTCTTGAGGTCCTTCTGGTATTGGCCATGAAAAGTCATATTTGTAATTTGATGAAAAGGTCATGTTTGAGACCTATGATGTAAAATTGTAATTTTCAGTCATGTAAGGACTTGATCAAATATGTAAACCCACTTGGTTGGGTACTTGAGTAAAAATAGGTAAACCCTCTTGGTTAGGTATTTGAGTCTCATATGTAAATCCACTTGGTTGGATCTTTGATGTAAGTATGAGTCCTTGGTGATAGGAAGGTCATAGAGTCATGTACTTCTTTGTAGAATATGTTTGAAGAACTCAACATGAATTCAGGGGGAGCATGGTAAATTCAAAGGCACATCAAATCTATAGTGCTCTACATGAGGAGAAAGCTGTGTTGTTTTGATCCGCCCTTCGCCCTCGATGTCAAAGGGGGAGAGGACATGGTGTTTGAACAAGGGAAAGAATGTCATGGTAATTGAATAATGGTTATGGTTTACATATCTATCTCGTGTGATCAAACACCATCGTGGTTGCCATCAAGTCCAAAGGGGAGATTGTTGGAAATATGATGCAATGTGTTGTCCTGCTACAACCCACTCGATGAAGATGATGGAAACCTACTCGATGAATTTATTCTCGACTTGATGGACTTGGTAATGATGTAAATCTGATGTGATATGATGTGTCTACAGAGCAACTCAGATGTAATGATGAAAGGAATTTTAGTATGTGCTAGAACAATGATGAAAAGTGTATGTCACAAGGCATACGCGGGTTTGCTTAAGGGAAGTCGCGTATTTACGCGGAAAAGGACGTGCCAAGTCGCGTATGGTCAATTGCGCTGTAATGTATAAAACCAAGGGTTACTACCATGGTATTGACCCATTGTATTGAGCGCTGGGTTGTCTATTTGATCCCGACCAGGAATACCATCGGAAGTGATGTGGTTTTGGCTCATGGTATTGAAAAAGGGTAAACCTATATAAGGAGAAGGAAATCATTGTGCAAAGTGTGTGCATGAGTCTGAATTTGAATGGATACTTCACTCTGAAGTATATCTGTATGGAAAGGGTAAGAGTTTGATGATAGATCTGAACCTGTGATGCACCTATGAAGAAATTGTTGAAGAAGGTTATCTAGATCTGAAATGTATTTGTATCTTCTAGATCTGTTTGTGGAATGTTTAAATCTGAGATGAGGCGAACATCTATCTGAAAGTAAAGGGTTAAATCTGAACTGAATATCTGATCTGAAGAAGTATGCTGCTCTATAATGTCTGAAGTTCTATACGCTAGTTTTTCGCAGCAGAAGCGCGTATATAAGGGGATTTGATGAAGAGAAAGCGTGTATGGGCTGTTCTATAATGTGCAGATGTATACGCGGGTTGATGTGAATGGAAGCGCGTATATACGTGGTAAAAGTAAAAGGAAAGCGCATATGAAAAACTAGGGTTTGTTGAAGTTTGTGGTATGAGATGTATGATCTGTTCTATTGGTTTACTGCTATCTATAGATGAGTTATAAGTTTCAGTTTGATGTATGATTGAGCTTAAATGTGTGGAGTGGGTCCAGTCTGAAAATATGATGAAAAGTGGCCTACAAGTTGTGTTCTAAAGGAAGCTTTTGGATCCAATGTGAAAATTGATGAAACGTGGTCCATGGTGGTGCTGAGGGTTGTAGCCTTCAGTCAGGGGGTTGTAGCTCCCTTCCAGGTGAGGCTGGTAAACGAGAGCAGGGGGTCGTAGCTCCCTTCCAGGAGAGGCTGGTAAAGGAGAGCAGGGGATCGTAGCTCCCTTCCAGGAGAGGTTGGTAAACGAGCACAGGTGGGTGTCTGCGTACTGGTATGAGTCTGCGCCAGTACATAAGTTGTAAGATTCTTTCTTTATAATAAAATATTTAAGGCTGAGCAACAGCAGCGGTGGTTTTCTCCCGACTTGGGTTTCCACCTAAAATCCTGGTGTTCAAGTGTGATGCTTATGTGTAATGGTTTATTCTGTTATTACTGCACATGTTTACTGTTAACTAAACATCAGAAGAATGAATGTTGAATAGATCTAAGTAAAGATTTAATTGCATAATAAGATCTCTGTGTATACGCGACTTTAATGAAGGAGATCCGCGTGTATACGCTAGTTGGCTTCAGCAAAGTAGCGTATGGGTTTTGAAGTAAGAAAAAGTAAAAAGAATTGAGTATGCCCTAAATATTGATTCACCCCCCCCCCCCTCAGTATTTTTCCCAACAGTAGATGCAGATGCTATTCATGAATTAGATCAAATAGACTTCCACAAAAGCACTACAAAGATGTTGTATTCAAAAGTGGTCAGTAAAACAATGAATGCTTGTAAGCTTCAGAAGACTGTGTCAAATCTACATACACAAATGAAGTTGGACAAAGCATCCTTGCATGCTAATGGATTAAAAATCAAAGGAATAGAAGATTTGGTAATTGAAGCTGGAGCAGATCCAACCAATATTGAAACTACAAAGGCTTTGATAAAACAGAAAAATGAAGATATTGTTGCCCTACTAAGACAACTCAAATTACCTCAAAGTGAACATCCCCAGGCAAAAGAGATCCTTCAGCAAAAGACAGAGAATGATGAATTAAGTCAGCTGGTTCTAAATATGACAGCCCAAATAAAGGAGATGGAAAACAAAATAGAAGCTTTGATGCAAGAAAATGAAAATTTGAAGAAACTCAGCAAGTTTCCATCCCTACAGTTATTCCAACTGTAAGCACAGTTGTTCCCTCAACATTGGCAGAACATTTGGCACCGAAAGGAGTGTTGGAAACTGCAGTGTCAGTTACTTCTAAAGACATCTTTTCCACTTCTTCATCAACATCATAGGTAAATACAACAGGGGAAACAGCTGCCATAGTCAAGGCTATGGAAGATATGTCCATAAAAGATAAAGAGATAATCGATTTAAAAGGCACCATCAAAAATCTGGAAACATCCAACTGAGATGCCTTAATCACTTCCAAAGGACATGAACAGAGGGCCAATAGATTATAGGAACAGGTTAAAATTATTCAACAACAAGTAAATCTCACTGAGCAGGTATCCTACATCAAAAATCATTTGTAGACAAAAATCACTGAAGGCATTCACACACAATGGCCTTCTATTCAGATAATATATGAGAAAACATATCTGCTATAAGCTACCTTAGCATAAATTGACAAAACAAAAAAGGAACTTGGCAACAAACCACCACAAGAGATTCAACTCATATCATTTTTGAATAGTAAAAACAGGGAGGAATTAGAAGAATTGAAAATTCCTTACAGGACAGAGGCCATCCTTCAAAACAGAAAAGTCCTGACAAAAAGAAATATTATGAATAACCTGGAAGAGAAGTGTGATACAATGAGCTTATCAATTACTAAATTCAAGACAAAATATGACTTGCTGCTAGAAGCAGGACTTCAAAATATTCATGGATTTCATGAGAAATTAATGGCACAGAAGGACTATGAACAGAATATTAGAGCCAATGCTAAAGAGCAAGCTGATGAAAGCTATAGAAAATTGAAGAATATGAAGATCCCCACTACTGAACAGTGGCAAGAATTCACAGATCTGATGTGAATTTGACAGGTAAAGGGCAATAAAATCACATAAAATATCTATATTCTACTGTTACTTTATGGTGAAAAAATCAGGGTCAAAGTGTATCAGTAAAAGCAAATTGTTACTGCTAGTTATTTTTCAATTATAGCAGTGAAACAGTGAAAAGCAGAGATAAAGAGTATCATAACAGAAGGTGAAAAGGAGGAGTATTCTACAAGTCATCTTCCATGAGATAATGTCTCAATTTCCAACAACGCTTCCAGCTAATCAAAAAATCAGTTTGAATAAGATAAACAGTTCTATTTTTTCTTGTAAAAGAGGATAGCTTGCAAACTGTTTTGTTGTTGTCCCTCTTCTTATGTAATATTTCCTATTTTTGCTTGAGATATTAACTCAAACTTTAGATATTTTGTAAGTAATTAAATTTTATAAACACTTCAAGTTTCGAAGTATTCAAGGTGGAATAAAATTAGAAAGACTACTACAGACTTTTTTGTTGAAAACATTGGGATTTTATGTGAGTTAAGTTGAAGCAGCAGGCTGGAAACTAAAGCAAATAGACATCATAACTAATGATCCTCGTGCTGATCAGATGATTATTGTATCTTCCAGTTTTCGTTGTTTATTTCTTTAAGTTTCATTCATACATCTTATGTTATTTTCCATATTAAATGAATAACTAGGAAAGGTATTACAGAATCAGTGTAAAAATCTCTTTGTTTTACTCGTTTTCATGTTTATGTTTTCTGTTGATTTCTAGACTTTAGAATTCTTAATTTCTCTTTAGTCTCGTTTGACCTAAATTTACCTCTTCATTTTCTGTGATCTAAGGATTCTTTTCCCTTAGTCCAGATCATACCACTTCATCAAAATAGCCTTTTTAAAACCCTCTGAAGATCATCTATCTTGCCCTTAGTGTATTTGTTCTTTTGACCTTAGTTTTCTAGTCTTGTTTTCTATAAATTTGACTCCATTGCCAAATGGTTAGGTAGATCTTTCTATGGTTTCCCTTGTAGTCCTTTATTCCTACCAACATTCAAAAAATCAAACCAAATTGTCCACTCATAGCTAGCCTAAAATCCATTACAAAACAAAGCTAAATCTTAAGGAGAGATCCCTCTCCGGAACTCAGGAAGGTTAGATCCTGAATTCTAAAAGAGGTTCTTGGTTACCCCTGGTTTTCTTTAACTATAAACCAAAATCCCACGACCTAAGAATTGCTAGGGTGATAACAGATCCATCTCTCATACTCCTCCATTTCTCTTAACCTATGAGATCTATAACAAAAACGCTCATAACTGTTTAATAGACTAAGGGGCTTCCTTAAACATAAGGCGAAAATTAGTTTATGTTAAGTTGAACATATCTAATCAGAGTTCCCTTGTTCATATAGTACAACTTGATAGAACCAGAATAGAGGTGATAGGAGAAATAAATTATGTTTCCATCATATTGTCAGCAAATCCCAAGATTACTCAAATACTTGATATACTCGTGGCTAACATTCCTAAATTTTATGGCTTAGTTTTAAGCTGAGACTGGTATGAATAAATTCATGGTTATTTCGCAACGGACTGGTTGCATATGTGGTTACCATATAATGGAAATCCAAATCAAATTCAGGTAAACCGTGAAAAGTTCATGAAGCATACAGTCACCGATCTCAAAGGAGTGAATGAGCCAGTAGCATTCAATAATAACATTATTGGAAACTACTCAGCAGGGTCATTTTTGGGAAATTTCAATGCTTAACGATCACCTTTATTTGATAATGCAGTTGTTTCTTAGATTGAGAATTTTTCCCAACCAGATAGTTACAAATGTATAAATTTTTTAGATAGAACATTAGCTAATTCTTTATTTTGGACTCTTTATTTTGACGGTTCTAAATCTGAAGATGGTGTAGGCGCTGGATGTATTTTAATAAACCCAGAAGGATAAAAGACCATGTTAGCCTGCAGATTAGAATTTGATTGTACAAGCAATGTAGATGAATACGAAGCATTAGTTCAAGGTTTGTACAAATCCATTGATCTTAATATCAAATACGTGAAGGTTCTAGGAGATTCATAAATCATTGTTAGACAGGTAAGAGATACAATTCATTGTAATTCTAGACATTTAAAGAATTACCAATCATTAGTCCAAGAATTAACCATTCATTTCTTAGCCTTCAACATTTCTTATGTACCTAGAATGCAGAATGCTAGTGCAGATCTACTGCCTAATGTAGCATCAAAGTTAATCCCATCCCAAGAGTCTAGTCCCGATAGATTTTCTATTGAACTAATTTTTAGGCCATCCATTCCTGATAATATTACCAATTGGAGGGTATTCAATAATGATTCATATATCATAGATTTCTTGACATCTGAAGGATCTTATGATAGTCAAATTTTGGATGAAAATGAACATGACATTCAGATTAAGAAATAACAAGACGAAAAATCCGATTCCTAAATTTGTTTTCAAGTTAGAAGACCTATATGATCTGAAAGATAGGTTTAAAAGATTTACCAACTCAAAAACACAAAGCTCTACCTTAATATTTGAGTTAGTAAATCTAGGAACTGACGAAAAACCTCAAAATGTCAATTAGGTCTTGGACTATCTTCTGAAGAAAGATTATCATTTATTAGATTGTTTAGAATGTACAAAAGTGTCTTTTCTTGGGATTACACTAATCTTAAAACATATGAAACTTCTGTGATTCAACACACAATTCCTATGATCTCAGAGGAAAAACCTATACAGCAGAAATTGAGGAAGATTCATCCAAAACTAGAAAATCAAATCAAAACAAAACTGAACAAACTCCTCAAGGCAAAAAATCATCTTTCCATCCAGGCATTCTAAATGTGTATCGAATTTGGTACCTATCTGGAAAAAGAATTGCGATATTAGAATTTGCATTGATTTTAGGAATTTAAACAAAGTTTTTCAAAAGAAAACATTCCATTATCAACCATGGAAAAAGTACTGCAGACAGTAGCTGGTTTTGAACTTATGTCCTTCCTAGATGGATTCTCAGGATATAACCAAATTCTTGTACATCTAGATGATAAATTGAAAACTATGTTTAGGACTAAGTGGGGAACTTACTCATATCAAAAGATGCCATTTGGATTAATTAATGAAGGCGCTACTTCTCAGAGAGCTCTGGACACAACTTTTAGGGGGCTCATAAATAAAATAGTGGTTATTTATTTAGATGACATTACAGTCTTTTATAAACAAGTAACCAGTCATGTGAATGACCTAAAACAAGTCTTTGAGCGATGAAAAAGGTATGGTATCTCCTTAAATCCAAAGAAATAATTTTTTTCATTAGATGAAGGAAAAATTTTAGGATTCATTGTGTCAAAAAGAGGTATATATATTGATCCTAAAAGAATTGAAGAGATTAAAAGAATTCATTTCCCTCATAACAAGAAAGCTATGCAGTCGTTTCTTGGGAAAATTAATTTTTTTAAAAGGTTTGTCCTTGACTTTTCGCAAATATTTGTACCATTACAGAACATCATTAGGAACATTTTTGTCTTTAAATTGGGACATAATGAAAGAGAAGCATTCTAACTTTGCTTTCTTTTCTGATGAATAAGTGGGTAGGGAGACCCACAAATCTCTTTATTAGGAATAAAACCACTTCTCATGTGAAATTGGATCATATTTTCAGCTTAATAAAGCACCCTAAGGTATGAAAAGGGGCTAGAGCATGTGGACTGGGTCAACTTTGACCAAATCAACAGCGTTGTAATGGAGGAGTGGACATTTATGGAGAGACAATGCAGTTTTAGATGGAGACACATTGCATGCAAGTTGTGTCATTAATATATGGGGCTTAGGGTTTGGAAGTTCATTTCTTATATAAGGAAGAGGATGGCAGCCATATTATTCATGTATTGGTATATGATATTTCTGAATATATGGTCTGTTTAGACATATATCTTTCTCTTGTTGTTTAGCTGAGATTGAGTGTTGTTTAGCACTGGGTGTTCCTAATAGGGAATCCCACCTCTTCCATTGAGAAGCTCTTGGAGGAGTCTTGTACTGCATTTTCGACTATCAGGCTTAAGGCCAAGATTCATCTTTCATTTACAGCACAGATCCTGTTGAGGGTCAAGTTGTTTTGTAGGTTGCAGCTGTTGAGCTAATTTATGTACCTAAATTAACACAATTATTTCTTATCAATCCGGGTTGTTTATGCTTTGAGGCAAGTTCACTATATGTGAAGATCAGATGTAATCAAACCTTGAAAGATAAGTTATTCAAACGCTGAAAGTAATACATCTTATAATTCTAATTCAATTAGTTTAAAAAGAGGAAGAATATTGAAATGGTTCTTGACTCAAGAAGTCCACTTTCACCTCAATTACCACTTAATGAATCAGAGATTAAAGCCAAGAACTTAATATGGATAAATTATTAATGAAAGAAACTCTTAACTTAAGAGACACATAAGGTATTCCATCATAATTCATTCATCTCAATATCAAAATCTCAATAAGAAACTACTTGCATACAAACAAAGGAAACTAGTTTTAATTCATCATTTTAGTAGAAGGGATCCTCAACTTGAACACCTGTTTTTCCAACTCGATAAAGTGATGAATAAGCTATGAACTAATGAAATCAATCACTATGCATGAACCATAAAGCAATCTGAAATAAAGCTTTGAAAAACCAGTTCTACAATAACCAGATTACAAGGAAATAAAACTAGTTAACAAGGAAGTGTACTTAGCTTGGAATGGGGGCCCTCCACCCTTGCCTTGCACAATTGAGAGGTGATCTCAGAAGCTTAAATTCAGTTACACATCCATAGCATTGAACAGCAAAATAATAATAACACAAGTCTTCAAATTAGCTCCTCAATCCAAAGGTGTCACAGCATAAAAGTATAATAAGTCAATACATAAGCCATCAAAGTTTTGGCTTTAAATAAGAAGTCTCATGAAACAAACTGATCTATATTCACTCAAACAAACCCATCTACTCTCATCCACCTATATAAGTCTAATTCATTACTCCTATCCCAAGAAATATGACCAATCCCATAGAATCTCAAAACTGCCCTATTTCTATGAGATTTCTGAATGACTAGTCATGATTGACTAGCACCAAATGGGCCTAATAAAGCTTTTTCTGTTCGAAATAAGCATAGCTGGCTTAGTCCTAGTTCCCAATCTGTCCATCCATGCATTCAATTCGTGCCCAAGTGTCCTGCAACCACATCAACCATAGAACTATTACGGGAATTTCTGAATTTGCCAATTTTGCACTAAAAACCAAACTTTCATAAAAACTTTAGAAATTGAAAAATTAAAATTAAATACCTGAATGGATATCAAATATACATCAAAATGGAATAAATGAAGGAAAAATGGATGGGAAATAGATGGATTAGTAAGTTTCTTTGAGCAAAAATAAGACCAAAACTAAGGCCCAACATCTCTCCCTTGCTTATCATCAAGCATGTCCCCATGCTTGCTTATTCCTCTTTGACCTTCTTCTCTCTGTAGTAGATGTTGTACCTGTAGATGCTTCCTGTTGTGCTGACCTGACCAAACAATCCAAACCTGTGTCATGTCTTTCCCTGAACAAAGCTGCTTTGATCTTCTGTTTTTCATACTTTGCCTGCCGCATATTCTTTTCCTTTAACCATTTAAATGCTTGCTTAGAAAGTAGATCATTTTTCCGTTTCAGTCTCCCCAATTCTTCATTTAATTTTTCATTTGCCTTAACCAATTTAGCATTATCTTTCTTATTTGCCTTGTTTTCCTCTTTTAATTGTTTCTCCAAGATTGCCATCAAATTTTTGTAAAAATCTTATTATCCCTGCTTGGTAAAGTTTTTCTATAGTTTCCTTCCCCCAGCTCTCTATCTGAAATTTTGGCTCTACTCTGACTGACATTATTTCTGAAAACCAATGAATGAATGCCTCTGCTGTTACTAATTTCATCTTGACAATAAAAATATAACTATTGTTCGTTTTCAAAACGAAATTTTTAAAGCAAAGAAGCTTACCTTCCTCCTCTCAACAATTTAACTCTGATTTCCTTAACCTCTATTTACTCTTTTCTCTGCAACAGCACTGTTTTAGTTCCTTGTTCAAGCAAGCAAACACCTGTATACCCCTGTCAATATGCTAATCTCTGTTCTTTGAAAACAAAATACATATGCAAACAATGTTCCATGTATGCTCATCGCCTTATATTGTTGCCAAAATCAAACCATAGGTTCACTGTGTATGTACAATCAAGAAAAATAAGGAGTGTTTTGACTACAGCGCATGCATATGGCTCTCGGCCTCAAAACACAAATGATAAAAAAAACACAGCGCATTTAAATTGAGTTTTAAATGGCTCGGCAATCGAACTCCCTTTGGCAACCAAAAACCGCACATGGCATGGCTCGTTCGGCCCTTAAAAACTTCAATCCCCTGTTTTGGTTAAAACAAAAACAAAAACGCGCAGGCAGCAAGGGTTCATAACAGAGACATATGGCGTTTTCATGCATATGATACGTTAGGGATTGACTGTTGTTGAAGTGTTAATGGAATCAGCGCGCAACACAATAAAGTGTGCAATCAAAACAAAGCGCAGTGCGCATTCAACCAATAGCGCGCACAATTCAATCAACAAATACCGCCATGCAGCATAAACACGCCATAACAATCATATTTCGGTGCCTCCTCTGTTCATAGACTTCGTTATGAACACGGCACATCGTTAATACTCCACATATAATGCCAGACCCTAACGTGTTATCCATGCAATGAATTCACATTTAAATGTTGCGCGATTCACTAGTAGTTTATGCCATGATTTACGCAGTGAATCAACTGATTTAGTGTTGTGGTTTCGGCGTTACCTGTTGTCAACGAGCGCTTGAGGAATATCCGGCGCTCCAAATCCCTGTTCAACCGTTCAATTGACTGGTGGCAAGAGCAGAGTAACATAACCATTAATAACAGATAGTTCACAACGTATACTTCCACTGTTTGCCGAGCTTAAACAATTATCCCATTACCTGATTGAATCCCAAAAATCGGTGATCACTGATCGTTAGAACCGGGATGATTTTCCTTCTTAAATCCGCCCAAACTCGCTTCACCCTTCTTTTCACTAGTTTGCAGCTCCAAACACCATCTCTCTGAGCTATTTGGCAATGAGGACTGAGGTTTAAACAATCAATAACTCGGTCGGTTCATGACCATTTCATGGGTGTACTGTGCGCCTCTCGTTCATTGGTGTTACAGTGCGTGGTTGATATGGCCGTCCTGTTTGACCAATCACCCGACTGTGTCATGAGGATGGCCAAATCATCGTTTTATTTTGAATGGTATGCGCATAACATTATTGCCACCGTCATGTGCTCCTCATGCGTGCAATGATATTCAGGCATCGTTTGTATTGCAATGAGTGTGTATGCAATTACCATTTGACAATACCCCGCCGCAATACTTATATGCACAGTCGTGCCATATAGTTTGCGCGCGGCCGTCCACCATTCCTTATATCATATGCGCCCTTTCCTAAGTTTATACCATATGCCTTCACTTATATCATATACCATATGTTTTATACCATTATATCATATGCGCTTTGGGTTATGATATATATATATGACTATGGCGCATGCACACCATTTGGACTATGGTATATAATTTGATATGGTATATATTTACTTTGATTTCCATATAGCGCATGAGTTTTGTTTGGATTATATAGCATATCTTTATAATTTTAAAATGACCATCTTGGGTCATATTTAAAATTATCACCATCACTAATGCTTGAGTTGTATGTGCAGGTTGAAAAGTTGTCCCAGTTTGGTCTTTTAAGCTCTTAAAGAAAATAGGGAATATGTATGGAAATGAAATGGAATATGATGTATAAGGGTTATAGGGTATGTATAGGGAATATAGGATATGAAATGATAATGAATATCCTCAGGTACTAATTTCGACTTAACAAAAACTAAAAATTTCTAAGAAAAATTTGAATTTTCAAGCACAAAATGACTATACATATACTCCCCTGGATGATGTCTGTACAAGTGGAATGAAATCAATTGATCAGATGTTGTAGATGGATCAAAAAGTAAACTTTATTGTTGCTCCTTGTTCTTCATGCTCTGGTTCTTGAATTGTTAGTCAGGTCCCTCTGTAATGATTCTTTGTTTCAGGTCCCTCTGCACTGCTTACAGAATATGCACATGTTGTTTTGACATTGGCAGGTCTTTCAGGTCCCTCTGTAATGATTTCTTATTTCAGGTCCCTCTGTTGACAATACAAGTTCCTTCTATACTTCAGCTTTCCAGCTAAATATCTGATGCAAGTCTCCCCCTTGTTTAAGATGTGACTTGTCCTCAAGTCAGTTGTTGGTGGAGAGTACCTGTATTGAAATTATGTGAGAACAGTAGAACAAGAATAAGGAATTCATAGAGTCCAAGTTGCCCCGGTTTTCCCCTATGAATTCATGTTTTCTAAGTGCCAGTTGCCTGGTTTTCACTAGCAAACAAATTATTATTATTTTTATTTTTATTTTTATGTGTTTTTTTATTCAACTACAAGACTGGAAGATGGCTGAGCCTGGTGTGCCATGACTTCCAGTTCTGTATCTTCTATCAGTTGTTTCATAAATGCTTCTTTACTGATAGGCCTATTATAAACTTTGAGCCTATGTCCATTCACTATAAAGGAGGTGGAGTCCTGGTCGATTGTCTTGATTTTGACTGCTCCATTGTCAAAGATTTCGTCAATTTCATATGGGCCTAGCCAGTGTGTTGTGAAATTTGCTTTGAAGTCTTTGAATTTGGAGTCAAAAAGTAATGCCCGGTCTCCCTTGCGAAATGTCTTTGTTTTGATATATCTGTCGTGCCACTTCATTCTTTGTTGTTGCACCAATGTAGTATGTTCTATGGCTTGTTGACGATGCTCATCCAATTGATTCAGTTCCATGATCCGCTGCTGTTGTGCTTCTGTCAGGTCTAGTCCTAGTTCAACTGCTAGTCTGTATGTTTGTATTTGAAACTCTATAGGCAATAAGGCCTCTTTTCCATATACTAACTGGTATGGACTAAAACCAGTTGTATTCTTCCATGTGATTCTGTAGGCCCATAGTGCATCTTTTAATTTTTCAGACCAATCTTTTCTGTTCAGCTGTACTGTTTTTGTCATGATATTTTCTAGGACTTTATTTGTTGATTCAACCTGCCCATTTGCTTGAGGATGATATGGTGTAGATTTCCTGTGTTTAATCTTGTATTTCTCTGTTAGATCTCGTACCATCTTTGATGTAAACTTTGTTCCTTGATCTGTTACAATTTGTCTAGGTACTCCATATCTGACAAAGATTTCTTCAAAAAGAAAGGTGACCACTGTATCTTCTGTTGCTTTGTTCACTGCTTTAGCCTCTGCCCACTTGGTTACATAATCTGTACATACTAAGATGTACTTCTTTCCATTTGATGGTGGATTGATGGGTCCAACAAAGTCAAGTGCCCATAGCTCAAATGGTTCTATGAGGACCTGTGGCTTCAGCGGCATCTCATCTGTTGTGATTGGTCTCCCTGTTCTCTGGCAACTGTCACATTGCTTGACATATTTCTTAGAGTCTTTGAAGATGGATGGCCAGTAGTAGCCCAGTTGCAGCACCTTATATGTCGTTCGTTTGTCTGCAAAATGGCCACCACATGGTTCATCGTGACATGCTCTTAGAATGTCTAATATTTCATCTTCTCGCACACATTTTCTAATTATCAAATCTGAACCAGTAAAAAATAAATCACCATTTACCCAACTATACCTAGAGCTTTCTCTAACAATTTTGTGTCTTTGCTTTTTAGTGAATTGAGTTGGAAACTTTCCAGAAGATAAATAGTTTGCAATGTCTGCAAACCATGGTGTTTTTACTGTGATGGCAAACAAGTGTTCATCGGGAAATTTATCTGCAACCGGATTTGGATCATTGGGTGAATGTATGCGGGACAGAAAGTCAGCCACTTGATTTTCCTTGCCTGGCCGGTCTTGTATTGTGATATTAAATTCTTGCAATAACAGTAACCATCTTGTTATTCTTCCATTGGTGATGGGTTTATTCATCAAGTATTTGATTGCTAAATGATCTGTATGAATGAAAACTTGATATCCTGTTATATAGTGTCTGAATTTGTTTACTGCATGTATAACGGCTAACATTTCTTTCTCTGTGACTGTGTAGTTCAATTCTGCAGGTGTTAGATTCTTGCTTATAAAGTATATTGCATAATTGAACAAGTTCTCTTTCTGTCCAAGAGAGGCACCTATCGCAGTATCAGATGCATCAGTTGATATATGAAATGGCAAAGACCAGTTTGGCCCACGGAGAATGGGTGCAACTGATAATTTCTCTTTGAGAATTTGAAATGCATTTTGACAGTCATTTGTCCAGTGAAATTCAATATCTTTTGCTAATAGTTTAAACAGAGGTTGGGCTATTTTACTGAAGTTTTCAATGAATCGTCTATAATAGCCTGCATAGCCTAAGAAACTTCTTACCTCTTTCTGTGTTGTAGGGGGCATTAAGTTTACTAGGACTTGGATTTTTGCTGGATCCACTTTAATTCCTGAAGCAGAAATATGGTGTCCCAGAACTATTCCTTCTGTCAACATCATATAGCATTTCTCATTGCTTAATGACAAATTTGTTTCAATGCATCGTTTTAGAACTTTCTCAAGGTTATTTAGGCAATCATTATATGTGTTTCCATAAACTGTGAAGTCATCCATATAAACCTCTACACATTCATGAATTAGATCAGCAAAGATTGCAAGCACTGCTCGTTGAAAATTTGCAGGTGCATTACATAAACCAAATGGCAAAACATTATATGCATAGGTTCCCCATGGGCAAGTGAATGTTGTCTTGTCTTGGTCTTCTGTTGCTATTCTTATCTGGTTGTATCCGCTAAACCCATCCAAGAAGGAGAAAAAAAAATTTCCAGCTAATGAGTCTAACACTTGATCAATGAATGGTAGAGGAAAATGATATTTTAGTGTAGCTTTGTTTAGTTCCCGATAGTCCACACATACCCTCCACTTTCCATTTTTCTTTGGTACAATAACCAGTGGAGAAACCCATTGACTATCTGAAATAGGATAGATGGATCCAACATTTAACAATTTTTGCAGTTCCTCTTTCACTATTTCTTTCATCATGGGATTCATTCGTCTTTGAGGTTGTCTTACAGGTTTGAGTTGATCATCTGTATAGATGTGGTGGACACATGTGCTAGGATGGATTCCTTGCATGTCAGTATAATCCCAGGAAAAAGCTTTCGAATATTTCTGTAATAATGCAATTACCTCTTGCTCTTGTGCTGATTGCAACTCGTTTCCAATGTTTAAATGTTTTCCAGGATTTACCTCAATTGTTTTTATTGTTGGATTGGAGATTGTGTTTACAGGAAAGATGTCTATAAAAGATTTCCCCAAAGTTTGAACAGTACAAGTTTCCTGAAAGCATTGATTCAAAAGGTTACTTGCAGCTTCATATTGGACTTCTCTAAGCTGCTCTGAAATACTTGGTTCTGAAATGAAAAGATCCATTAAGTCTTCATTCTCTTCTTCTTCTCTCAAATCAAAGAATTGATTTATACTTAAAACTAATTTAGTTTGCTGTTTTTCTTGAGCTTCAAGCACTGATTCTAAAGAAGTTGATTGTGCAGGTGAATAAAGAGCAATGTGTTTCCTTTCATCTCCATGTGAAATAATCATGCTTCCTGATCTGCATCCTATGAAGGCATCAGCGGTAGCTAACCATGGTATGCCTAAGATTAGAGGATGTCCTCCCAAATTTGTTTTTGGTTGCAAGATAAGGAAGTCAACAGGATACTCCCATGAATCCAAAGAGACTATGATATCTTCCAATATTCCTTCAGGAACAACTTTAGATCTGTCTGCTAGTTCTAAGATTGTAGAGGTTGATCTAATGTTGTTCAAATGCAAAGTTTTCATTGTCTCCATTGTCATTACATTTATAGCTGCTCCCGAGTCTATTAATGTGTTTGGTACTGAGAAATTATTTATTGATATAGTAACCATAGGGATACCAGGATCAATATATTTTTCTACTATGGTTTGTGTAGACATGAGGCTTGCTAGTTTACCAATGACTTGGATTGTAGTAGGATCCTTATTCTTTTTCTGTGATTTCTTAATGCACAATTCCTTTATTGTTTTAGCATATATTGGTATTTCTTTAATTGCCTTCAACAAAGGAATTTTTACATAAGCATTTTTTAACTCATCTAAAATATCAAATTCGGGAAGGGTTATTTCTTTTTGTTGTTCCACTAACCTTTCAGGATAGGGTGGTGTTTGTGTTGGAATGTTTGTTCCTTTCTGAATTTGTATCTCAGTTTGTGATGTTTTAGGTGATTCTCCTTGTTCAGTTGGTTCTTCTATGATTGGAGGAGAATCCTTTTTAAGCACTTTTCCAGACCTTAGATGGACTTCATTAAGAGGAAGAATTGAATATGTGGGAAAACATGCTGCTTCCTCTACAGTGTATGCAACTTTGTCCACCTTATTATTCGGATTTGCCATTGGTTGGGCTGGTAATTGAGTTGGTCTGGGTTGATTTGTGGGTAGCTGTAACTGTTGTGGTTGGGTCAACAACGGTGGAGGATTCTGCTGTGGAAATGGGATGGATTGTGGATATGCGGAATGTTGTTGTTGAAATGGTATGGATTGTGGATATTGTGGATATGTAAATGGCTGTTGGTATTGTTGCTGGTATTGTTGTTGATACTGTTGAGGTGGTTGGTTTCCATAACCATATCCTCTCCAACCTTGTGCAGGTTGTTGTGGATATTGTTGTGGAAGCCAAGCTTGCCATGGCATTGGAGGGGTCCAAGGATTTTGAGGTGAATAGAGGTAATTTTGTTGAGGGAATTGTTGTTGATTTTGTTGAGGCATCCTAGGTTGCCATGGTCTTCGTGGTGCTACATAATAAAAACCTTCTATTCCTGGCACTTCTTCCATTGAATTCATTTGTAATTCTTTCAATCTTAGACAATTTTATGTGGAATGATTTTCTGTACAAAGACCACAAACCTGAACACTATCCAAAGGACATTCTCTCAATGGATGTTTCTTTCTACATTTGGGACAAAATATTGCTAGAGCTTGTTCTTGTTCTTCTTTCTTCTTGTTTGCCTTTAGCACATCTACTTGTGTCCCTAATGTACTCAAGAGATCTGTTTTGAAGTTCTCCAATAAGCTTCCTATTTCAGCTCTTGTTATCCCTCCTGCAGCTGACTTTGCTGCTTTTGAACTTACTTCTCTTCTTCCTGTTTTTGATCTTCCTCTAGAATATTTTTGACATAACTCAACAATTTCTTCGAAAGGTAGGTTTGAAATGTCTCCTTTACCCATCACATTCAAAATGTCAAGGTATTCATCCCTTACACCCTTGAGAAAGATTGTTCGAATGGTTTCTTGATTTAGAGAGTGTTGTTTAGATTTCTGTAGATTATATGCAAATATTTCCAAATATTCTTCTAAACTTTCATCTTCTTGTTGTGTCATTCTGAAAACATCTTCCTTTGAATCTCTAGATCTACAATAAGCTTGATATTTTTTAAGGAAGACTAATCTCATATCATCCCAAGAAGCTATTGTTTGTTCTCCTAAACCCATAAACCATTTCAAAGCTGCTGCTTTTAATGTTGCAGGGAAAAGACGAAGTTTATGAATGTCATCAGTGTATCCATATGTTCTACATAGAATATCAAATTCAAACATAAATGCATCGGGATCTTCCGTGGACATTCCATAAAAATTTGGCAATACAGAAGGTGGAATATTTTTCATTTTCACTTCTTCTCCTAATATTGCACTTGTGTCTATTATTGGAAAGCCAAAGGTAGTTTCTTGATCATTACCATCTTCTTGCCTTTTCCGATCATTTTCTATTTTTCTATCATTTTCTTGTTTTGCCTCCTCCTCTCTCTTTCTTCTCCATTCTATTTGTTGTCTTTCATATGCAGCTCGTTGTTCAGGAGTGAGAATAACAGATCCATGTCCCTCTTCTGCCATTGGTTGATTTGTTTCAATTTTGAGTGGAGTTTCAGGTTGCTGGAAGATAGGAGGATTTATGGATGGAAAGACAGATTGTTTTCCTTTGATAATTTCCTTTTGTTTTCCAGAAATTGAAGATTGTTTTTGCTTTGCTTCCCAAGCTAACAAAGTTTGCCTCTCAATCAAAGTTAATCTTTGTCCACTTCTTTGTTTTTCTGCCAATTCCTCAATTATTGGATTACCAGTAACTGGGGTGTTTGATGATCCTATCTCTATTTGTGGGGGATTTTTAATAAATCTACCTTGAGGATCTCTATATCTAGGCATAAAGAAACATAACTAAAAAAAAATGTAACTAATGTTTTTGTTGTTTTGAAATTTATCTTTCTATTGACTATGCCGATATTTGCCTCCCCGGCAATGGCACCAAAATGTTGAGCTAATTTATGTACCTAAATTAACACAATTATTTCTTATCAATCCGGGTTGTTTCTGCTTTGAGGCAAGTTCACTATATGTGAAGATCGGATGTAATCAAACCTTGAAAGATAAGTTATTCAAAAGCTGAAAGTAATACATCCTATAATTCTAATTCAATTAGTTTAAAAAGAGGAAGAATATTGAAATGGTTCTTGACTCAAGAAGTCCACTTTCACCTCAATTACCACTTAATGAATCAGAGATTAAAACCAAGAACTTAAGATGGATAAATTATTAATGAAAGAAGCTCTTAACTTAAGAGACATATAAAGTATTCCATTATAATTCATTCATCTTAATATCAAAAATCTCAACAAGAAACTACTTGCACACAAACAAAAGAAACCAATTTTAATTCATCATTTTAGTAGAAGGGATGCTCAACTTGATACATCTGTTTTCCAACTTGATAAAGTGATGAATAAGCTATAAAATAATGACATCAATCATTATGCATGAACCATGAAGCAATCTGAAATAAAGCTTTGAAAAACCAGTTCTACAATCATCAAATTACAAGGAAATAAAACTAGTTAACAAGAAAGTGTACTTAGCTTGGAATGGGGGCCCTTCCACCCTTGCCTTGCACACTTGATAGGTGATCTCAGAAGCTTAAATTCAGTTACACATCCATAGCATTGAACAGAAAAATAATAATAACACAAGTCTTCAAATTAGCTCCTCAATCCAAAGGTGTCACAGCATAAAAGTATAATAAGTCAATACATAAGCCATCAAAGTTTTGGCTTTAAATAAGAAGTCTCATGAAACAAACTGATCTATATTCACTCAAACAAACCCATCTACTCTCATCCACCTATCTAAGTCGAATTCATTACTCCTATCCCAAGAAATATGACCAATCCCATAGAATCTCAAAACTGCCCTATTTCTATGAGATTTCTGAATGACTAGTCATGATTGACTAGCACCAAATGGGCCTAATAAAGCTTGTTCTGTTCGAACTAAGCATAGCTGGCTTAGTCCTAGTTCCCAAGCTGTCCATACATGCATTCAATTCGTGCCCAAGTGTCCTGCAACCACATCAACCATAGAACTATTACGGGAATTTCTTGTTGAGAATGCAGCAAGATGATGGAGCTTAGTGAAATGAAGTCGCCTTCACTAAGTGGGCCCGCAGGCAAATTCTGGCGCAAAGTCTATTTTTAGACTATGTCTATTTTTAGACATACGGAGCATAATTTGGGAATTCTACTTGGAGATTCTTAAAGTATGCGACATGTCAGTAAAAATAGATGAGACCCTAATTTTTAGGACCCGGGCTATTTTTAGACTGATCTCCTAAAAATATGGAAGTCAAATATTATTTACCCTTAATAATATTTTGACTATAAACAGCAGTTTACTCTCTTGGCGCACTTCAGTTTGAGTCATGGAGGTGGCTCATGCAACTGACACAAGGAATCACGTGGTTCCTAGGGTTTGATGGCATCTTGCATGGTTGGCTTGAGTTAGACTTCAGTGGCAGAAGTTTTGGAGGAGTTAACGGGACAGATAGTGGAGTTGTGTTCTGTTTGTTTTAGTTGAACTAGTTGGGATTAGTTAACTAGCTAATCAACTAGATATGAGTGGAGTGAATTAAATAATATTTAATTCACTAAATATTAACTCATTAGTCAACTCAAGAACACTTCAGTTCACTACAGTGCATGATCAGTTCAGTGGAGACCAGTGGAAGAGGTAGATGAAAGGGTGAGTAAAGCTATCAGTTGGTAGATTTGTTTTGCATGAGTTTTGCATTACACTTGGAGAAATTGTCCATGACAATTACGCAATCAAGGGAAGGGGATTCGAACCTTGAACCTCTTCATATACAGGCCATGATTGCGCAATAGAGGCAAGGCAATTGGCGGGGAGTTTTGAACCTCGGACTTGTTCAAAACTGAGTCAGATTGTGAGTAACTTCATGAGAGAGTACTGAGTACTTGTGAGGAGTATTGTACTTGTTTGGTTACTTGATTTCTCCATTATAATATACACAATAGCTGTGGGGTTTTCAGCTATAGGCTTTCCCCATACATACTGAGTTAATGTGTGATTGATTTGATGTGCGATTGCTTCTATATTATTTCCGCATGTGACAATTAATTGTGAAAGAAGGTTATGTGTTATGCATGCAATTCGAAATTGATGTATGATCGGGTTAATCTTCATTGAATAAGTGATTTATTCAGCTAATTTCTACATGGTATCAGAGCAAGATTAATTGTCGAGATCTATTACGGTGATTGCAAACTTATTTCCTCGGACAGAGTCTGCATACGGGCCAGGAAGCCTCCGGATTCATTTTTCTTCGGAAAGTGAAAGGTCTGGTAAAAGCCCCTTGCAGTCAATCTCTGATTTGGAAATAATTTGTTTTCAAGTGTAGATCGGAAGCGATAGAGCTTGGAGTTTGGAATTCGAATTTTGCGGAAGGTTGTTCTTCTTGGTGCCGGTGTTGAAAGATGTCTTCTTTCAATGGTTTGCGACTCGAATATGCTCTTGAAGGCAGTTCGAACTATATTGCATGGAAGGATCGAATGGAAGCAGTGTTGGAAGATAATGGTCTGAAGGAGTTCGTGGATGCGGATGTCCCAAAGCCCACTGATGCAGCTCTGGTCGATGCATGGCAAAAGAAGATCGCGAAATGTCGAAGGATCCTGTTGGAGGGCGTCAAGGATCATATTGTATCCAGCCTGCATGGAAAGGCTACTCCATATTTAATGTGGAAAGCTTTGACGGATCTATTCCAGAGTAAGAGTGACCAAAGGAAGCTGGCGCTCAAAGACAAGCTCAGGAACATCAAGATGGAGAAGGGCGACGGTATCGCTAAATACCTCACGAAGTTCACTCAATGCAGAGATGAACTGGGAAGTGTGGGAGTTACTGTCGATGAAGAGGATATGGTCGACCTGGCTCTCCTTGGTCTTCCGAAGGCTTGGCACTCATATCAAGATAGTGTCAATGGTCGGGAGAAGCTGCCGGGATGGGAGCGCCTTTGGGCGGATCTCATGCAGGAGGAGATAAAGAGGACTACTCGAGATGGATCTTCATCAAAGGGAGCTGATGAAGAAAACTGCGCTTTGGTGTCCAAAGCTAAGAAAGGGAAGGGTAAGAAAACCTCTCATTATGGAGCTAAGGGCAAGAAGCAGGATATGGAAAAAGTGAAGTGTTTTCACTGCCATGATCACGGACATTATGCTACCAATTGTCCAAAGAAGAAGAAGAACAAGCAAGCGGGAAGATCTGCAGATGGAGAAGCTTTGGCTTCACAGTTCGAGCTTGACTTTTCACTGATTGCATGCTTGGTTTCAAGTGTGATAGGATCGGTGTGGTTCTTGGACAGCGGTGCGTCATTTCATATGACGGGAGATCGGGAGTTGTTCTCAGATCTGGAGGACAAGGATTTGGGTATGCACATCGAGATGGGCGATGACGGTAGATACGGTGCGACTGGTATCGGTACCGTATCCTTTCAGAGGGAGTCTGGTAAACCCTTTGTCTTAAAGGATGTCATGCATGTACCTGGATTGAAGAAGAACATGATTTCAGTAGCGATGTTGGAGGATAAGGGTTATGATGTGGTCTTCAGCGAAGGAAAAGCTTTCCTGCGCAGTAAGACTACTGGAGAGACCCGGAAGATAAGGGTTCGAACTCAGAACCTTTATCAGTTGCAGGTAGATGACTGCGCAGCTATGGCATGCAAGGCTGGAGATGTGGTGAGCCGGGATGATGAGGGCGAACTATGGCACAGGAGATTGGGCCATCTTCACCATGGAGGTTTGAAGATTCTGCAGCAGATTTCTACTGGACTTCCTAAGGGCACCCTTGCGCAGTCAGATCAGTGCAAGGGGTGTACTTTAGGGAAGTATGTGAAAGCCACCTTTCACGAGAAGGATAGTCGCGCCACGACGATCCTTGAGAGGGTTCACACAGACGTGTGTGGTCCTTTCTCGATTGCTTCGACAGCCAAAGCACAAGTATTATGTGATCTTTGTTGATGATTTCTCTCGAAAGTGTTGGATCTTCTTCATGTCGAAGAAGAGCGATACATTCGCGAGGTTCTGTGAGTTTAAAGCACTGGTCGAGAAGGAGTCGGGGAAGAAGGTGATTGCTCTAAGGAGTGATAACGGTGGTGAATTCATCTCGGCTGAATTCAAGGAGTTCTGCAGCGCCGAAGGGATTCGGAGAGAGCTCATCGCACCCCATAACCCACAGCAGAACGGGGTGGCTGAGCGGAAGAACAGAACGATCGTGGGTGCTGCACGGGCGATGTTGCATGATGAGGGCCTACCCCTTCACTTGTGGGCTGAGGCATGCAATACAGCAGTGTATGTGCAGAACCGTTGTCCTCACAAGGTTCTTGGCATGAGTACACCAGAGGAGGCTTATTCTGGCAAGAGGCCCGATATTTCCCATTTGCGGATTTTCGGATCTCCTGTCTACATGCATGTGACGAAGGATGCGAGAAGGAAGCTGGATCCAACTGCTGAAGTTGGAATATTTGTGGGGTACACTGATACACCTCACAACTATCGAGTGTATGTGCCAGACAGTCGCAAGACTGTTGTGCGACGGGATATAAAATTCCAGGAGGAGAAAGCCATGCAGTGTTCGCTTGAGAGGGAGCTACACTTGCATGCAGATGAGGAGCTGTTAGTTTCTAAGGAGGAGCTTCCGGATGTGGATCAGCCACAAGAGGAGGTTCAGGAGGTGGAAGAAACCACCCAGGCAGCGCCAACCATCAGAGGGCGCATGCGCACTACAAAAGCTGAGCGACTGGCTCGGGATGTAGAGAAGGTTGTAGGACCACCTACAGCACAGCGCAGACAGAGACAGTCACCGGATCGGTACACTGGATACATGGCTCTTGTGAGTCAATGTGTTGTGACAGAGCCATCCTCTTTTGAGGAATTTGTGGAGGAACCCGCATGGGTTGATGCCATGATCGAAGAATATGATTCGATCATCAGGAACAGTGCATGGGAGATTGTCCCAAGACCGGTTGGGAAATCGGTTGTAGGTTCGCGATGGATCTACAAGGTGAAGCAGGCGGCTGACGGGAGTGTGGAGAAGTACAAGGCGAGATTTGTCGCCCGTGGCTTCTCACAGATCGAGGGGATTGACTATGAGGAGACTTTTGCACCTGTCGCAAGGTACTCTTCCATACGGACGGTCCTTGCTCTCTCAGCGCAGATGGGGTGGCACATTCATCAGATGGATGTGAAGACTGCGTTCCTCAATGGAGTTATTGAGGAAGAGGTGTACATAAAGCAGCCTGAAGGTTTTGAGATCTTCAGCGGTGAGTCGCATGTGTGCCGACTCAAGAGAGCACTGTACGGGCTGAAGCAAGCACCTCGTGCTTGGTACACTCGGATAGACAACTACTTCACCGGGCTTGGATTCTCCAAGAGTGAGGCGGATCCAAACCTGTACCAGATTGTGGTGGAGGGGAAGCTGTTGATCATCGTACTGTATGTAGATGATCTGATTTTGACTGGCGACGAGCAGTTGATACTTTCATGCAAGGAGGATCTTACACGAGAGTTTGAGATGAAGGACCTGGGCATCCTTCATTATTTCCTGGGATTGGAGATTTGGCAGCGCAGTGGAGGACTGTTTGTTTCTCAGGGCAAGTATGCCCGGGAGATTCTAGAGAGGTTCAACATGCAGGGCTGCAAGCCTGTTGATACCCCTCTTCCTGGAGGTTGGAGGAAGGGAGATGCTACTTCGGAGGAGGTAGTGGATGCCACTGTCTATCGACAGTTGGTGGGGTCGTTGATGTATTTGGTCAATACTCGACCCGATATATGCTATGCAGTTAACCAGCTTTCGCAAGCTATGGTTAAGCCTACCAAGCTCTTTTGGAAGGCGGGCAAGCATGTATTGCGCTATATCAGAGGCACATCGGGATATGGTCTATGGTACGGACAGGAGGATGGAGTGAAGCTTTCTGGTTTCACTGATGCAGATTGGGCAGGGAGTCCAACGGACCGGAAGAGCACTTCTGGAGGAGTTTTCAGCATTGGGTCGACAGCAGTTTCCTGGTACAGCAGGAAGCAGAGATCCGTGGCACTCGGTTCAGCAGAGGCCGAGTACATGGCAGCAAGCTTGGCTGCATGTGAGGCTATTTGGATGAGGAAGATCCTCGCAGGTTTGTTCAGGTTGCATTTGGAGCCTACAGTGATCTACTGTGATAACCAGAGCTGCATCAAGCTCTCGGCTAATCCAGATTTTCATGATAGGTCCAAACATATCGACATCAGGTACCATCACATCAGAGATTGTGTTCAGCGGAGGATCATGATGCTTTCATATGTTCCCACGGAGGATCAGGATGCCGACATCCTGACGAAGGCGCTCACCAGGAGCAAGTTCGAATTCCACAGAGGCAGGATAGGGATTGCGGATAATCCATATCTTGCTGAGAGGGAGTGTTGAGAATGCAGCAAGATGATGGAGCTTAGTGAAATGAAGTCGCCTTCACTAAGTGGGCCCGCAGGCAAATTCTGGCGCAAAGTCTATTTTTAGACTATGTCTATTTTTAGACATACGGAGCATAATTTGGGAATTCTGCTTGGAGATTCTTGATGGATGCGACATGTCGGTAAAAATAGATGAGACCCTATTTTTTAGGACCCAGGCTATTTTTAGACTGAT
Source organism: Pinus albicaulis (assembly GCA_034641835.2). NCBI lineage: Eukaryota > Viridiplantae > Streptophyta > Pinopsida > Pinales > Pinaceae > Pinus > Pinus albicaulis. The sequence goes on along the minus strand of CM076569.1, from coordinate 389,498,743 downwards.
CTCCTAAAAATATGGAAGTCAAATATTATTTACCCTTAATAATATTTTGACTATAAACAGCAGTTTACTCTCTTGGCGCACTTCGGTTTGAGTCATGGAGGTGACTCATGCAACTGACACAAGGAATCACGTGGTTCCTAGGGTTTGATGGCATCTTGCATGGTTGGCTTCAGTTAGACTTCAGTGGCAGGAGTTTTGGAGGAGTTAACGGGACAAGTAGTGGAGTTGTGTTCTGTTTGTTTTTAGTTGAACTAGTTGGGATTAGTTAACTAACTAATCAACTAGATATGAGTGGAGTAAATTAAATAATATTTAATTTACTAAATATTAACTCATTAGTAAACTCAAGAACACTTCAGTTCACTACAGTGCATGATCAGTTCAGTGGAGACCAGTGGAAGAGGTAGATGAAAGGGTGAGTAAAGCTATCAGTTGGTAGATTTGTTTTGCATGAGATTTGCATTACACTTGGGGGAATTGTCCATGACAATTACGCAATCAAGGGAAGGGGATTCGAACCTTGAACCTCTTCATATACAGGCCATGATTGCGCAATAGAGGCAAGGCAATTGGCGGGGAGTTTTGAACCTCAAACTTGTTCAAAACTGAGTCAGATTGTGAGTAACTTCATGAGAGAGTACTGAGTACTTGTGAGGAGTATTGTACTTGTTTGGTTACTTGATTTCTCCATTATAATATACACAATAGCTGCGGGGTTTTCAGCTATAGGCTTTCCCCATACATACTGAGTTAATGTGTGATTGATTTGATGTGAGATTGCTTTTGTTATTTCCGCAT
>CM076569.1:389274901-389497845 GCA_034641835.2 Pinus albicaulis | reverse complement strand
TGAAGGAGGCATCCTGAAACATCATTCTTGATCCTAGTTGGAAAATAATCACCTAAATTAGGTGGGGCCCACACAGGTGATTTTTGGCTCAAAGTCTATTTTTAGACTATGTATTTTTAGACATGTTGATCATATTCTATGAGTTATAGGATGCTATTTGTGGATGGTTGGTCAAGTTGGAAAAATAGATGGACTTCTATTTTTAGACATACTGGGCGGAATCTATTTTTAGATTGCCAATCTAAAAATAGATATGTCAAATATTATTAGCTCTTAATAATATTTGGACTATAAACATTATCTTATTCTCTTGGAGTACTTCAGTTAAGTGCACAAATGTGGCACAGGAGCTGACAGAAGGAATTATGCTATTCCTGAGGGTTAAGTGGAGCTAATGCATGGGGACTTCAGTTAGAACTCATGTGACAGAGTTTGGTGGAGTTATAGAAGTAGTTGGTGTAGTTGTATTTAGTTTAACACAGTTAGACTCGGTTGAGCTAGTTGTATCTAATATAACTGATTGATACACTAGTGAGAGTGGTGTGAATTAATTAGTTAATTAATTCACTAAATAAAACTCATTAATCAACTGAAGAATACATCAGTTAACTACAGTGCATGGACAGTTTCAGTGGAGACCAGTGGAGAGGTAGGTGAAAGAGCAAGTGTGACTATCAGTTGTGACTATAGTGTTGCATTGTTTGCACCACAAATTTAGTAGAGATGCCTTTAAGGATTGCGTGAGCAAGGCTGGAGCAATTCGAGTTCATCCAGAGCCATTCTTCAGCAGGGATTGCGCAATAGAGGCAGGCTAGTAGGTGGCAAAGATCGTTGCATGGATTTGCAAGATCAGACCTGATTAGTGTGTAGTGATTGGATTGTACTGAGAGCTTGTGATAAGCTTTGTATGAGGATTGTTACATGATCTCTATGACATATATTATATACATATATTTGGGGTTTTTAGCTTCAGACTTTCCCATTAAAACATTGTGTTAATGTGTGTGAATTTTTATGGTTTCAATGTGTGCATGCAATTGATTTAATCTCGGCATATGATGATCAATGGTGGAATAGATTCTGTATTGTGCATGAAGTTAAAATAATGTGTGATCAGGAGAATCTTGGATATATAACGCATTAGTTATATAATTTATACATAAGAGACAATTAACTCAAATTTAGAAGATAGGTTAATCCTCAGACGCAGAGACATCTGGCACATTAAGAAACCTGTGCTTTTGTAGATTCATTTAAAAGAAAGAGTCTAACATAGGTTAATCCCAATAGATTCATTTAAAAGAAAAAATACTAAGATAAGTTAATCCTTAGACACATAGACATCTGCCACTAGTAAAAATTAAAACAACCTGTGTTTTTAAATTAATTTAAAAGAAAGAAAATTAATTTGTCAAACTTCAGATACTTCATAGATATGCTCATGATCACTCAGACCTGCCCCTTCAAAGATTTTCCTGCAATTATGGCCTCGACTGTCTCTTGCAGCTGAAACACTCCATGGTTTATAGCCCTCTTTGACTCCCGCAGAAATGAGTTCACCTCCTTGAATCCTGCAGAAACAAGTTCACGCCTTGCACAGAAAAGCATAGTATTATTTATTTAAACATAATGGTAAATATGTAATAACGTTTCATGCCCCATAAAATCAGTCAAAATAAATACCTGAATCACGTGAGTCGGAACAACAAAGACGTGATGTGGTGGTTAGGTTTAGGCACTCGTCCTCATTTCCATGTATCAACTAAGTTTGTGTTGCAGATTCTCTAACACACCTCTCTATTTCATTAGCTTCTGACTTCACTTGGCCTATAATCCTCATCGGGCATTGAATTCCGAACACAAAACCCTCTGAACCTGGACTGTATTTTCACAGCCGGAACAGCCTGGTGCATTCTTGGAGCCACACCTCTGCTTTCGTAGACCGAGTGTGAGAGAGAACATAACACAACATGGTGAAATAGTTTACCTGTAAAAGCACAAATGAGTTTCTCATTAGGCCAGAGGTATCTGCGGATAACTGAAAGGCCTACCATTCCACGCGGAGTTTCTCATTAGGCTGAAGGTATCTGAGGATAACTGAAATGCTTACCATTCCGCATGAAATTGAAATTGAAGACCATGAGGGAATACAGTAAACACATATCAGTGAATTGGAATAGACATTGCGGTCAAAATACAGGTGTAACTGGAATAGAAGTTGCCAAAAGACAGGTGTAATTGGAATAGACGTTGCCATCAAAAGACATGTGTAATTACAGGTGTCAAATTAGAATGAAAAGAGTAGACTAAATTTGAAGTGAATTGATTCAAAAAGAAGGCCTATCGGCCTAATTAAGGCGAATGGGTAGTTGGACGATCTGCCCACTTTTTCCATCGGTGGCATTGTAATACAGGGAGTGTGTTGGGTTGTTATATAATATGTTGCCATTCCATTGGTTGTGATTTCTTTGTGTTTGTTTTAAAACATAACTTGGATTTTATGCTTTTAATAAAGCAAATACATGTGGTTAATAACAAACCAAAAACTCCTTTAAATTTTTGTTGATTTGTTCATAACAAATCTCAACCCTTTTAAATATTCGTTGACTTAATCAAAATTTTGTTTGATTTTTATTTTTATTATATAGTTATTAAAATAATTATATTTTTAATTGTTTTTTCTTTTTATGTGGCAAAAGGCATTTTTAATATATTTGTTTTGTCTCTGGTGTAGGTTGAGGACCAATGTAGGAGTGTCATGTGTCAGCTACTGAGGCACTGCCATGTGGGTCCCACGTGTTCACTGGGACGCCATGTGGTTCCCACGTGCTCACACACCATGGCCTTACGATTCCTGTCTTAACAAAAATTTCAAACTGCTCTAACTCCCTCATACGAGCTCGGATTGATGCATCGTTTGCACTGCTACGATTAGGAAGACAATCTCTTCAATCTGAAGCTGAGTTTGTCACCTTCCTATCAGTTTGAATTCTGAGCCTTTTTCCAAGCCACCGGTGTTTGAAGATCCACCTGGATCAGTTTACTTGTCTTAAAACTTTGTATCAACTGGCTCTCCATCAGAATTGACGTGCATGCAACTATTAATAGTGAATCATCAGTTACTTGGTAGATCACTACTTGTGAATTAAATATATTCTAATTCACTTCATCTTCCACTAGCTCATCAATTAGTTAGAACTAGTTAAACTTATTCTAACTCAATTAATGTGAGATGATAGTTCCCACTCACACCACACTAATGCTACAACTGCAACTAGACACTGTAAATGATAGAATCACTCTACATGCCTATCCTTTTACCCTCAACTCAAAATTCTTGAGAAAACTAAGTCTATCACATTTAGTTAACTATTAAAAGTTGTTGTGAGATAAGATTACAATTTTACTTTTAATTTAATTAAGGATAATTAAATCAAAATCCTCACATGGTAACCATTTCTGGGTGCCATTTTCAAGATTTTGTTTCTGGGTGCCAATTTCATTGTTTCTTGTTGCAAATTTTAACACTCCCTCTCAACAAGAAAGGAATCAATGTGTCTTGATCCAGTACCTTTGGAATGTTTTGCATGCAACACTTCTCTAGTGTTTTTCACACATGCAACTCTCCTGCAACTGAATAGCCTCCAAACAACTAAATCAGTATAATGCATCTATCATTAGAGTCTTCTTACTGCTACTAGTTACTGTACATGTCTACTGGACTCTCTGCGTTGCTGCTGACATCTGCATGTGTGCTCCCTAAATTTCTTCCAACTCTAATCTATGCTCCAGTATCTGACACCTGTCACTTTGATTTTTTTCCTCCTAAAATCTGACTGCATCAATATAACTGATCCTTTCTGCTACTGTTGTACCATGGGCTCCTCATAGCTAGGTTCGTTTCATGAGACACACCATCTCAATGGATCCTACCCAAATTTCTTCTTGGGATTAATTTTTCACATCGCCCCACCTCACAGCTAGAGGTAGAGCTGAATGTACTCCCTCTTCCCATCTAGCTCAAAATTTCCCCCTCATGGAGGTCTCTACTTGAGTGGACTCTTCCACTCGGTCTCCTCTCTACTTCTCCAATTATGGCTACTTCACAACCTTCTGAGACTACTTCTGAGCCTGCATGTTGAGAGATAATTTCTCCCTCTCAACCAGCAATTCATTAACCACATCTTTTCTCCTCAATTCTTTTCATGCATCCTCAACCTTAATATCATACAGGTTCTTGACTCTTGAACCAACCTACTTCACCTGTCTCGTGGCTATGTGTTTAAGGAACGCCTTTCCTTTTCTAAATATTGCCTCATAACCACGCCCTTCCAATACCACTACTGAGATAAGATTCTTCTGTAGGCCTGGAATATACAAAAAATCTTCTAGTCTGAGAGGGGAGCTAGACTCCCTCTGAAAGGTAATTGTACCTATGTCGGTCGCGTTATACCTCCAGACATCTTCAAACTCTATGTTCTGCTGGAGGTCCTTCTCCTCCAAGTCACTGAAGAGATCTCTATTCCCCATCATATGGAACGAGGCATCATTTTCTAGATACTACATGGATCCCATTATAGTGTTGGCCATGCATGCAATGAGATTAAAATTAAACTTGAACTACGAAGCCAATGCTTCACCCGCTGCAACTGCAAGCTCCTTCTTTCTTGTCTTCTTCTATGGACAATTTGAAACATAGTGCACATGCTCGTGACAGTGAAAACATATGATCTTGGACAAGACTCTCTTGCCCTTTTTTCTTGGGACTTATTTCCCTTGGCTTTATTTCCTTTTCTAACTTGTGCACATTATAATTGTCCCACCGTTTCAAAATTTTCTAAAAAAAAATGTTGATTTTAAAGCGATGATATCTCCCTCATTCAAGCTCCTATTCGACAGATTTTTTTCTTTCAATTTGGGTATTTTTTCACAAGGAATCCAAATATGCTATTTTTTTCAAAAATTTTGAATCAAATTTTTTAGATATTCTCTGCAAACTCGCCGCCCAAACAATTCCTGCTCTGATACCATGTATAAAATCTCTAACACAACTATAATACCATGTAGAAATTATATAAATGGACTTAATACAATCATGTAATGTACTAAAACAAGATATTGAATCCTTCTACAATATTTGCGAAATATAAAACACGATCGCTCAATCACATGCAAGTAAGAGAAAGGAAATTATCAATCACACAACAGAAGATGTATCTGGGGAAAGGGACTGCTCAAAACCCCTTTATCATATATTGTACATAGTCAAAGAATCATGAAAAATACAATGCTTTCTCACACCGAGAAAGGCATGCACTATCCCAACTGTCTCACCCTGATTCTGCACAAAATTGTCTAGAAATTATTAGGAAAAATTGACCAACACTTAGCCAATTCTCAGCCCCTCCTTAGCTCAGCCTTGCTCACACAATCCCTAGGCAATTAATCCCTGTTAAATATGATAATTAGCCTTCCTTTGACTTTATAACTGCACCTGAGTAGTTCTCAAAAAATAGAACTGATAGTTTACTTGTCTTAAACCTTTATCTCAACTGGGTCTCCATCATAATTGGCATCCATGGAGTTATTAATAGTGAATCACCAATTACTTGGTAGATCAATACTTGTGAATTAAATCTATTTTAATTCACTTGATCTTCCACTAGCTCCTCAATCAGTTAGAACTAGTTAAATTGTTTTTAACTCAATTAATGTGAGTTAACTAATCCCACTCACACCACACTAGTGCTACTACTGCAACTGGACCCTGTAAATAATAGAACTTTCACTCTATATGTCTATCCTTTGACCTTGAACTAAAAATTATTGAGCTAAATAAGTCTATCACACTTAGTTAACTATTACAAGTTGTTATGAGATAAGATTAGAGTTTTACTTTTAATTTAATTAAAGATAATTAAATCAAAAGCCTCGCATGGTAACCATTTATGGGTGCCATTTTCTAGATTTTGTTTCTTGATGCCAATTTCACTGTTTCTTGTTGTAAATTTAAACACACACACACACACACACACACACACACACACACACACACACACACACATACACACACATATATATATATATTCGAACCACGTAAAAAAATCCATACACTTTATTGGAATTTAAACATATTTAAATACATCTCTACGGTATATCTGTATAGTGTTTAAGTAATATATATAATCTCACATTGTTGCAATCTTGGATGGTAGATTTCAATTTCCTAGGGTTTCTAATGAATGGCCCTCAAATATTAAGAAAATTTGACCCATTAATCCATTCTGCTTTTTATCTATTCCCTTAATTCTTATTGGAATTCAAGCATTCATTCCAATCATACTTAACAATGTGTTTTCTTCTGAAACCAAAAATTTGCTTGGACGACGTATATCTATCGGAATCCAGTATAAAAAAAATTCAAAAAATCAGAATGTTGGAGTGTTTGAATCATTTTTTTCATGGTGGAAATGGATTCAGTGCTGGAAAAAATACTCAGTGGGGGGGATGAATCATTATTTTAAAACTCACTTAAACCTTTCAATTTCTTATTTATATTTATGTACACTACTATCATTAAGGGAACCTACATATGTACGTGATGGTGCTGAAGACAAATAACATATATCCAATTAGATTTCATCACCTGTTCAACTTGAACAGTGCATTATTACTTCATTAGACATTAATTAAACATTATCCATGAGAAATAAGAGTAGAACAAACCATCACACATGAGAAACACAACAACACATGAGGACACTAGGATTTTTAGGTGGAAACCCAATGTGAGAGAAAACCACCGCTATCTTCATCTGTCTTCATATTTTATTATAAAGGAAAACATATTATAATCTTGTACTGACGCAGACTCATACCAGTACGCAGGTACCCACCTACATAATGCTACAACCTTCTCTCGTTCTCCTGCACCCGTTGGAAGGTAACTCCAACCTCCTGATCTCATTTACGGACTCCTACCGAAAGGAAGCTCCAACCCCCTGAAAAGAATCTTCTTGAAGATATAGAAATAATTACACGACTCTATGACCCAATGAAATATGGCCTATCCTATCACCAAGGACTCATACTTACATCAATCACCCAACACAGTGGGGTTACATATTTGACTCAACATTACATCAAGTTCCCCAAATAATGGGATTTCATACATAGTTTACTTAACCCCAATAGTCCAAACATGACTAAATATTACAATTATTACATCATGGGTCTTTACATGACCTTTACATCAAGAGACAAATATGAAATTTTATGACCAAAGCAAAATACCTCAATAGTGAGGTAGCAAGACCATGATAATCATCAATAACTATCATACACCATATAAGATATTTTAAAATGAACATCATCATCATGAAGTAAGATATGGAAATGAAACATCAATATTCAGCAGCATAAACAAGTGACCAAATATGCAATGCTTTCAAGCATCACCAAGTAGTTGTAGCAGCAGTATATCAATAATCATCATCTTGTCTTCATGTAACATGCCTTTTCCTCATAAATGAAGTGTTGGCAATATGATGCAGATTGTTGTCCTTGATAGCAACCCACTTGATGAAGATGATGGCAACCTACTTGATGAAGTTGTTCTTGACTTGATGAGCTTGTTAATAATGTAAATCTGATGTATCTACAATCAATACAGAAGGTGCAGAAGAAATAAATATTAGTATGTGCAAGACTAATGATGACAAAGGTATGTCACAAGGCATACGCGATTTTGTCAAGCAGAAGTAGCGTATGCACGCGGAAAAATACGTGCCAAGTCGTGTATGCCTAACTGCGCTCTAAATTAATAAAACCAGGGGTTACTACCATGGTATTGATCCATTTTATTGAGCGCTAGATTGTCTTTATGATCCCATCCAGGAATACCATCGGAAGTAATGTGGTTTTGGCTCATGGTATTGAAAAAGGCTAAACCTATATAAGGAGAAGAAATTCATTGTGCAAAAAGGGCATGAGTCTAGGCTTGAATGAATACTTCACTCTGAAGTATTTCTGAATGAAAAGGGTAACAATTTGATCTGAATCTGTGTTGCACCTATGAAGAAAATGATGAAGAAGGGAATCTAGATCTGAAATGTATTTGTATTTTCTAGATCTGTTTATGGAATGTTTAAATCTGAGATGAGGCGAACATCTGTGTGAAGTGAAAGGTTAAATCTGAACTGAATATCTGATCTGAAGAAGTATGCTGCCCTATAATGTCTGAAGATCTATACGCAAGTATATAACAGCGAGAGCGCGTATATATGCGGGTTAGATAAAGCGAAAGCGCGTATGGGTTGTGAAACTAGTTCTGAAGTATGTGAAGATGTATATGCGGGTTGATATGAATAGAAGCGCGTATATACGCCGGATCAATGAAAGGAAACCGCGTATGAAAAACTAGGGTTTGCTGAAGCATGTGGTATGGCATGTCTGATCTGTTCTGATGTTTTACTGCTATCTGTTAATGATGTATTCATACAGATCTGGGTTGTTTGAAGGTTGAATATGTTGTTGATTATGATTGATTAAAGATCAAGTTGTTGGTTTTTTAGTTAATGATTCAATGAGTGAATTGATGAAGTTATAAGTATCAGTTTGATGTATGATTGAGCTTAAAGGTGTGGAGTGGGTCCAATCTGAAAATATAATGAAAAGTGGCCTGCAAGTTGTGTTCTATTGAAGATATTGGATCCAGTGTGAAAATTGATGAAACGTGGTCCATGGTGGTGCTGAGGGTTGTAGCCTTCAGTCAGGGGGTTGTAGCTCCCTTCCAGGAGAGGTTGGTAAATGAGAGCAGGGGGTCGTAGCTCCCTTCCGGGAGAGAGGTGGTAAACGAGCGCGGTGGGTGCACAAATCTTTGGGTATCAGTGCGCGGTGCATAGTTGTAAGATGTTTTCCTTTATAATAAAATATTGAAGGCTGAGACAACGGCAGCGGTGGTTTTCTCCCGACTTGGGTTTCCACCTAAAATCCTGGTGTTCATGTGTGATGCTTATGTGTGATGATTTATTCTGTTATTACTGCACATGCCTACTGCTATATAAACATCTGATGAATAAATAAATGTAATGATCTAAGTAAAGAATTAATTGCATATTAAGATCTCTGTGTATACGCGAGTTTCATGAAGGATATCCGCGTGTATATGCCAGTTGGCTTCAGCAAAGTAGCGTATGGGTTTTGAAGTGAGAAAAAGTAAAAAGATTTGAGTATGCCCTAAATACTGATTTCACCCACCCCCCCCCCTCTCAGTATTTTTCCCAACAATTGGTATCACAGCAGGTCCTTCTGCAGAAGCTTGATCGCTTGAAGGAGATTCGTCACAATGGGAAAGAAGCAAAAGAAGAAGGCTACTCAAAGCAAGAAGATATCTCACAAAACTTGTGCTGCAGAAAATGAAGAAGATGAATCAGGTAGTGATTGTTGTCCTTGGGATTTATTGTCTTATGCATGCAATGTTGAAGATAATGAAAGTAATATTGTGGATGAAGAAACAGTTCTCAAGATCCAAGTTGAATATCAACAAAGATTATTTAATGAAAGAGAATCTATCTACAAAGATATGATCGCTAGACTGAAAAGGTTGTACGATAATGTAACCAATCAAAGTAAAGGTCTTGAAGCAGAAATCGTCTCCCTCAAAAGGGATCTGGAAGAATCGAATAAGAAGAATGAAAGACTTGAAGCTGAAAGCATCTCTCTGAAAGCAGATCTAGAAAAATCAAACAAGAAGAATGCAGGACATGAAGCAGAAAACATCTCTCTCAAAGAAGATCCGGAAACATCAAATAAGAAGAATGAAGAACTTGAAGCAGAAATTATATCTCTGAAAGCTGATCTCGAAGCATCGAATGAGAAGAATGAAGAACTCTTACAAACTTTTGAAGAACGAGAAAATGGGTTGAAAGAAGAGATTCTAAATCTGAATGATCAAGTTGAACATGGAAGAAGGAAAGAAGAAAGTATGAAGAAGCAATGCCAAGGCTTGGAGGTTGAGGTAAACATTCTCAAAGGTAAATTAGAAGAAAAGGATAAAATCTTGAGGTTTCAAGATAGTACTAAGATCCCCGGACAATATTCTTAGTAGTCAAAGGTGTCCTTCTAGTAAAGGCGCGATGGTTTTCATGAAGCGATTGAACATTGAAAAGGAGAATCTAGTTGTAAGGAAGTGCTAAAGATTCAAAGGATGTCAAAGCAAAACCTGAAGTATTAAAAAAAGCAAAAAATTGACCAACAATCATGAATTCTCAAAGGAAATGATTTTAATAATGTTGAATGCTTTAAATGTCATAATTATGGGCATGTTGCATCAAATTGCGACAGAGATCATTTACTTGTCACAATCAAAAGCAGATTCTATTAATGAGAAGATTTTCTGGTTTCTTCAAGGGATATTGTTTTTCATGCAACAAGTATGGTCATAAAGCAGCTAATTGCAATAGAAGGAAGAATAGAAAAACACATTATGATCCTTATGCTTACTTTTCTGGTCACATAAGATGCGATACTTGTAACAAGTATGGACATGTAGAAAAAGAATGCAGGTTGAATAGATCTGAGAAATTGGAGAAATTCCAACACACAATAAGAAATTTCAAGTAAAGCTGGAAAAAGAAGGAAGACCGGTCAGAAACGTAGGGAATATTGACGCTACTGCAGTCATATGCTTCTAAAGCTTACTTCTCTTAATGACTGCAGGAATGATGTGAGATACATTATAGGGATTAGTAATGTATCGTCACAGGGGGAGCGATGTATGGTGATTCCCATGATTGTTTTGGTTATTCTGGTTATGTTTATTTCTGACAGAGCATCTGATGTGAAGAAGACAGGTACAGGAGGTACAAAATCAGGGGGAGATGAAGGAATGTGAAGTTTTCAATGTTTCACTTTCCATACGTGGGTTCTATGAACTAAAGCCGTGTATACATGCGAGTTACAATGGAGACAGTCGTGTATACACTTATGATAAGAAAATTAGTATGACAGCTGAAGATCAAAAGCACAGGTTCAGGGGGAGCATCAGTCTAAATACTAATGATTGCATTGTTGGCATTGTGTCTGCTTATTATTTGGTTAATTTGATACTCATGCCCAAATGATGATGACTTGATACATGGTTTCTTATGATGAGATTACGGATGAGCCCTCTTTGCTTTTTGCTGAAGAGTATCTTTTGTGTTCACACATGGATGAGTTGGAAGTCTTATGATTCAGAGATGAGAATAGATCATGCGGAGTTTGTTGCTATGGTTGAGACCTTTTTCCTACATATATTAGATCATGATAAATCTTGAAGATCTTGGTGATAGATCACATGGATGATTGCTTGACACATATTTGAAGATGTTGTTCTTGTATGATATTTTCTCTTGGAAAGAATATATTGATGTTGCAAAGAGTCTGAAGGCTTGGTCACTAATGTGTTTATGCTACAACTGTTGGATGACACTTGAAAATATGGCTACATTGTCCTATCTATCGTCTCTCATATATTCCGGGGAAGCATTTGAATTTCTCAGACAAAAGACAGAAGTAGTCACTGCCCTACAAAAGATCAAAACTGCTTAAAATAAGAAGATCAAATTGGATACGTGGGTTTCTGAAACACGATCGTATATCACAGCGACGAGTTCATACGAGGAAGAAAACAATAAGTATAGTTTGTTGACAATTTTTTTCCGTCGACATTTTCTTGACACAAAGCGTAGTCTTGTTTGGTATCTTTGATCTTTGTATGGTTTCTCTAGTGATGTTTGGCTCTTGTATTTCTGTTTCATTCTACGATTTTGGGTGAATATACCTTGATGATTTGCTATTGAAAGTATTAAAGTTCACAAGCAAAAGGGGAGCTTTGGTCATATAGAAAAGATGCTTGGATGCACATTTTCAGGGGGAGCATTAGCCTTGCTGAGTATAATGCATTATTGGCATTATGATGGTTCTGAAATGTGATCTCTCTTGAGGTCCTACTGGTATTGGTCATGAAAATTCATATTTGTAATTTGACGAAAAGGTCATGTTGAGCCCTATGATGTAAAATTTGTAATATTCAGTCATGTAAGGACTTGTTCAAATTGTAAACCCACTTGGTTGGGTAGTTGAGTCAAAATGTGTAAACCCACTTGGTTGGGTACTTAATTCACTGATGTAAATCCACTTGGTTGGATCAATTGATGTAAGTATGACTCCTTGGTGAGAGTAAGGTCATAGAGTCATGTACTTCATTGAAAAATATGTTTGAACATTCAGCATGAACTCAGGGGGAGCATGGTAACTTCAATGTACATCAGATCTACAGCCCTCTTCTTTCTACATAAGGAGAAAAACCTTGTGTTGGTTTTTATCCGCTCTTTGCCCTTGATGTCAAAGGGGGAGAGTGACATGGTGTTTGAATAAGGGGAGAGTAACATGGTTATAATTAATGTATCTATCTATTGTGATCAAACACCATCGTGGTTGCCATCAAGTCCAAAGGGGGAGATTGTTGGAAATATGATGCAGGGTATTGTCCTTGATGGCAACCCACTTGATAAAGATGAAGGCAACCTACTTGATGAAGTTGTTCTTGACTTGATGAGCTTGTTATTGATGTACATCTGATGTATCTACAATCAGTACAGAAAGTGCAGAAGAAATAATTTCCAGAATGGGCCAGAACAATGATGAAAAATGTATGTCACAAGGCATACGCGAGTTTAGTAAAGGGAAGTCGCGTATGTACGCGGAAAAGTACGTGCCAAGTCGCGTATGGTCAATTGCGCTCTAACTTAATAAAACCAGGGGTTACTACCATGGTATTGACCCATTGTATTGAGCGCTGGATTGTCTATGTGATCCCGCCCAGGAAAACCATTGGAAGTTGTGTGGTTTTGGCTCATGGTATTGACAAAGGCTAAATCTATATAAGGAGAAGAAAATCATTGTGAAAAAATGGCATGATTTTGGGCTTGAATGAATACTTCACTCTGAAGTATTCCCGAATGAAAAGAGTATGATTTGATCTGAATCTGTGATGCACCTATGAAGAAAATGATGAAGAAGGGAATCTAGATCTGAAATGTATTTGTATTTTCTAGATCTATTTATGGAATTTTTAAATCTGAGATGAGGCGAACATTTGTGTGAAGTGAAAGGTTAAATATGAACTGAATATCTGATCTGAAGAAGTATGCTGCCCTATAATGTCTGAAGATCTATACGCAAGTATATAACAGCGAGAGTGCGTATATACGCGGGTTAGATAAAGCGAAAGCGCGTATCGGTTGTGAAACCAGTTCTGAAGTATGTGAAGATGTATACGCGGGTTGATATGGATAGAAGCGCGTATATACGTGGGATCAGTGAAAGGAAAGCGCGTATGAAAAACTAGGGTTTTCTAAAGCATGTGGTATGGCATGTCTGATCTGTTCTGATGTTTTACTGCTATCTGTTAATGATGTATTCATACAGATCTGGGTTGTTTGAAGGTTGAATATGCTGTTGATTATGATTGATTGAAGATCAAGTTGTTGGTTGTTTAGTTAATGATTCAATGAGTGAATTGATGAAGTTATAAGTATCAGTTTGATGTATGATTGAGCTTAAATGTGTGGAGTGGGTCCAGTCTGAAAATATGATGAAAAGTCTCCTGCAATTTGTGTTCTATTGGAGATATTGGATCTAGTGTGAAAATTGATGAAACGTGGTCCAAGGTGGTGCTGAGGGTTGTAGCCTTCATTCAGGGGGTTGTAGCTCCCTTCCAGGAGAGGCTAGTAAACAAGAGCAGGGGGTTGTAGCTCCCTTCCGGGAGAGGCTGGTAAACAAGTGCAGGTGGGTGCCTGCGTACTGGTATGAGTCTGCGCCAGTACATAGTTGTAAGTTGTTTTCTTTATAATAAAATATTGAAGGCTGAGACAACGGCAGCGGTGGTTTTCTCCCAACTTGGGTTTCCACCTAAAATCCTGGTGTTCATGTGTGATGCTTATGTGTGATGTTTTATTCTGTTATTACTGCACATGTCTACAGCTATATAAACATCTAATGAATAAATAAATGCAAGGATCTAATTAAAGAATTAATTGCATATTAAGATCTCTGTGTATACGCGAGTTTCATGAAGGATATCCGCGTGTATACGCCAGTTGGCTTCAACAAAGTAGCGTATGGGTTTTGAAGTGAGCAAAATTAAAAATATTTGAGTATGCCCTAAATACGAGTTGCCCCTCTCAGTATTTTTCCCAACAATTGGTATCAGAGCAGGTCCTTCTGCAGAAGCTTGATCGCTTGAAGGAGATTCGTCACAATGGGAAAAAAGCAAAAGAAGAAGGCTACTCAAAGAAAGAAGATATCTCACAAAACTTGTGCTGCAGAAAATGAAGAAGATGAATCAGGTAGTGATTGTTGTCCTTGGGATTTATTGTCTTATGCATGAAATGTTGAAGATAATGAAAGTAATACTGTGGATGAAGAAACAGTTCTCAAGATCCAAGTTGAAGATCAACAAAGATTATTTAATGAAAGAGAATCTATCTACAAAGATATGATCGCTAGACTGAAAAGGTTGTACGATAATGTAACCAATCAAAGTAAAGGACTTGAAGCAGAAATCGTCTCCCTCAAAAGGGATCTGGAAGAATCGAATAAGAAGAATGAAATACTTGAAGCTGAAAGCATCTCTCTAAAATCAGATCTGGAAAAATCAAACAAGAAGAATGCAGGACTTGAAGTAGAAAACATCTCTCTCAAAGAAGATCCGGAAATATCAAGTAAGAAGAATGAAGAACTTGAAGCGGAAATTATATCTCTGAAAGCTGATCTCGAAGCATCGAATGAGAAGAATGAAGAACTCTTACAAACTTTTGAAGAACGAGAAAATGGGTTGAAAGAAGAGATTCTAAATCTGAATGATCAAGTTGAAGAGGGAAGAAGGAAAGAAGAAAGTATGAAGAAGCAATGCCAAGGCTTGGAGGTTGAGGTAAACATTGTCAAAGGTAAATTAGAAGAAAAGGATAAACTCTTGAGGTTTCAAGATAGTACTAAGATTCTGGACAATATTCTTAGTAGTCAAAGGTCTCCTTCTATTAAACTTGGTTTGGGTTTTCATGAAACGGTCAAAGGAAAATCTAGTTCGCAAGGAAGTGCTAAAGATTCAAAGGATGTCAAAGCAAAACCTGAAGTATTAAAAGAAACAAAAGTTCAACCAACAATCATGAATTCTCAAAGGAAATGATTTAATAATGTTGAATGCTTTAAATGTCATAATTATGGGCATGTTGCAGCAAATTGTAGAAGCAGCTCATTTCTGTCACAATCAAACAGATTCTATTCAGAAAGGTACTCTGGTTGCTTCAAGGGATATTGTTTTTCATGCAACAAGTATGGTCATAAATCAGCTGATTGCAATAGAAGGAAGAATAGAAAAACACATTATGATTCTTATGCTTATTTCTCTTGCCACATAAGATGTTATGCTTGTAACAAGTATGGACATGTGGAAAAAGAATGCAGGATGAAAAGATATGATAACTTCCAGCACACATTTAGAAAGTTCAAGAAAATTTGGAAAAGGAAAGAGGATCGATCAAAAACGTAGGGAATATTGACCCTACTGCAGTCATCCGCTTCTAAAGCTTACTTCTCTTAATGACTGCAGAAGTGATGTGAGATACATTATAGGGATTAGTAATGTATCATCACAGGGGGAGCTATGTATGGTGATTCCCATGATTGTTTTGGTTATTCTGGTTATGATTATTTCTGACAGAGCATCTGATGTGAAGAAGACAGGTACAGGTGGTACAACTTCAGGGGGAGATGAAGGAATGTGAAGTTTTCAATGTTTCACTTTCCATACGCGGGTTCAGTGAACTAAAGCCGCGTATACACGCGAGTTCCAATGGAGATAGAAGCGTATGCCTTTTCTGATAAGAAAAACAGTGATTCAGCTCAGGAACAGGAGCACTGGTTCAGGGGGAGTAGCAGTCTAATTACTAATGATTGCATTGTTGGCATTGTGTCTGCTTATTCTTTGGTTATTATGATACTCATGCTCAAATTATGATGACAGGGGAAGGAGAAACAGGGGAAATAGAAAAACCAGGATCCCCCCTTGAAGTAGTCCAAACACTAAGCAACCCAGATAAGGGAAGTGCTGTCAAAATCATCCAAAACAAAGCTGAAGAACTTGAAGAACCAAAATCCCCTTGGATAATAGTTCAGCAAGGGACACTCATTATCCCAAACCAATGAAGTGTTGTTAAGGTCATCCCTACTCCTTCTAGTCAGCCTAGGAATAATTCCCTAGAAATCCCAGAAGGATATTGGCACATATTTGATCAAATTTCCCACAACCAACAACCACCCCAAACTTCCACACTGCAATATCCCATTGTGGACACTGCAGTTGATGCACCAATGAAGGCCATTCCTCTCCATCATATTCCTACATTCCATGGCTTAACATTGGAAGATCCAGATGCATTTCTATTTGAATTAGATGTATTATGCAGAGGGTATGACTATACCACCGATCCCCAAAAGTTAAAATTATTCCCCTCCACATTAAAAGGAGCAGCTCTACGATGGTTTATGGGGTTAGGTGGAGGTGTTATAAATGACTGGGATCAGATGAAAGCTGCTTTTCTAAAAAAAAATCAGGATTATTGTAGGTCCAGGGAATTAAAGGATGAAATATTTCAGATGACAGCAAAAACTAATGAAACATTGGAGGAATATGTAGAACGCTTTCAATACAACCTCCAGAGATCACCTTATGCATCTTTACCCTTACCTAATAGTGTATTAAAAAATACATTAATTAAAGGGATGAAGGAAAAATGGGTTGAAACATTAAACATTGTGGGCAAAGGTGACATATATCAGGAAAATTTTGTTGACATTATTGATTTATGTATCAGGAGTTCAAGAGGCAGCACAAGATTAAAACCAGAAGAACGTGACACGATCACAAGGGATAGCAAGACCTCTGGTGGAGGTATAACCCGCACATAAATTGGCAATCTACTAGAAGATTTCAAAACTGATATTCTAGGGACTTTGACAATGCAGCTTGATATCATGCAAGCTAAAAAAAAAGCAAGCAGAAGAAGAACAAAATTTGGCAATATTTTGCCCTAGATGCAGAAAGAAACATAGCCATAAAGAGTGCCCGTTGGATACAGTCCAAGTTTGTGCCATCTGCACGAAAGATCACTCTACAGAAAGCTGCCCCTCACTCCCGAGATTAAAAGCAGTCTACAAAGAAGTGGAAGAAGAAACAGAAATGTTATACCTACTCAATCAATGCCATCAATGGCAGCCACGACAAACAGGTATGCCCATTGATCCATCCTCTTCTTTTAAGTCTCCTCAGTATAATGCTCAAAAATATAATGGAATGTGGCAAAATCAGCGAACCTTCCCCAGTTGGTCACAGTAGCCATTTCCTACACCACCATGGCCAAATCAAACAAATCAAACCAATTGGACAAAATTTCCTTACTGTCCACCATTTTGGCAAAATAATACATATGCAACATAATGGTCCCCCTCCACCTCGCAGAGTCAGACCTGGCAGTTGAACTGGAAAATATCTATGAATCAACCAACTGGAACGATTCCTCTCCCTCCACCTACACTACCAGCACCTTATACGTTGCAACAAAATCCCCAAACCAACTTAATACCACAACTCCCAGCCCAACCCAACTCGAACCCTAATAATAGACTGGTTCAATTTGTTTAAATAATTGAAGCACCAGAACTAGAAACCGAGTTAAGAGAGTGTAACGACCTTCAACTAAGGTCTGGGCGCATAATAGAATTAGAGGGAGACAAAAATGTTCAAGTTGAAAATTTGTTACCTTCAGAACAAACACTGAAAAAGGAGAATGTGGTTACACAACAAACTCACGAGTTTCCTAGAACAACTAATCATACCTCATCCAATAGAACATCCTGATTTTGATCTTTTGGGAGAACTGAAAAATTTGTGTATAAAAATCTCACTCCTCCAAGCTAATCAAGATATTCCCATTTATGCAAAGAACATCAAAGAACTATGCATAAGAAAGCCAAAGAGGAGAACAACAACTAACCCAATCGTCCAAGTAGTCGGCACTCTATCTGACTTACTATCAGGAAGAGTAGCACCTGTAAAGTATTAGGACCTAGGAAATCCTATAGTTAGGGTGAAAATCAATGGATAATCATTTCAAAATGCCTTATTTGATTTGGGAGCTGCAATTAATATCCTAACAACCACCACTTGTCAAAAACTTGGCATTACATCATTAGATCCAACAACAAACTTATTGGAATTGGCTGACCGATCGGTAGTCAAGCTAGAAGGCACACTACATGATGTAATGGTATCTATAGACTCCTGGTAATACCCTACCAACTTCCTGATTATTAACCCCAAAAATCGGCTAGATGGACACCCTTTAATCTTAGGTAGACCTTGGTTGGCAACTGTTGATGCTTACATTGGCTGCCGACAAGGTAGCATGACTATAACTAAAGGGAGTTATATCAAGAATTTAGCCTTATACCTTCCAACCCAGCTAAGCCTAACAATAATAAAAATAAAGAAACAGCCTGTATCATACCTCATAGAAAACATTAGATCACCATTAACCATATAAGATGCCCTCGACTTTAAAGACCAAACAGAGAATGACATCATTAACAGTTTTATCAACCAACCAAAAACCAAATCCCATTTGCAATGTCACATGATCAAGGCAGAAATTGATAATGAAGAATAAGAAGATCCCCTAAAATACATTCAAGATCAATCAATACCTACCACTTCTGTTTACAATAGAAAAACTATATAAATTGAGCTAGGAAAAACTCTGAATATTAACAAAAATATGATTGCTGAACAAGAAGAAAAATTGGTCCAACTACTGAAAAAGTATAAGGGATATTTTGCATGGGATTACCCAGACATGAAAGGAATTGATCTCCAGTTATGTACACACCACATTTATACAGAAAAATATGCTAGACCCATTCGCCAACCCCAATCAAGATTAAACCCTCATATTAAGGATATTGTGAAAGCTGAATTACAAAAACTTTTGGATGTAAACTTTATTTATCCAATATCTGACAGCAAGTGGGTCTCTCCACTAGTAGTGGTGCCAAAAAAGAATGGAAAGTGGAGGATATGTGTAGACTACAGAGAACTAAACAAAGCAACCCAGAAAGACCACTTTCCCCTTCCTTTCATTGATCAAGTATTAGATACATTAGCAAGAAAGAAATTATTTTCTTTCTTAGATGGCTTCAGTGGATACAATCAATTTCATATTGCCCCTGAAGACCAAGATAAGACTACTTTTACCTTTCCTTGGGGGACATTTTCTTATAATTTTTTACCCTTTGGTCTATGCACCGCCCCTGCCACATTTCAGAGGGCCATTCTCAGCATCTTTTCAGATTTAATAAATCAAGGGCTCGAAGTATATATGAATGATTTCACACCTTATGGAGATGATTTTGAGCTAGCGTTAGAAACATTAGAAAAGGTGCTGCAAAGGTGTATTGCCACCAAGCTCTACTTAAGCCATGAGAAGTGTCACATGATGATGACCGAGGGACTCATCTTAGGTCATTATATCTCAGCAGCTGGAATACAGGTAGATCCAGCTAAAATTCAAATACTTTTGTTAATACCTACTCCTACCACACAAAAAGAGGTATGTAGCTTTTTAGGATTTTCTGGTTATTATAGAAGATTCATAGAGCATTATTCTCAAATAGTTGCACCTCTATATGCACTAATAGGGAATGTTGATTTTAATTGGACATATAAATGTGACCATGCTTTTGAGGATCTGAAAAAGGTTCTATCAACAGCCCCAGTGCTGAGGGGGCCAAATTGGGATTTGCCATTCCAAATTTCATCTGATGCCTCAGACACAGCTATTGGAGTAGTTCTTGGGCAGGAAGAAGATAAAAACCATATGCAATTTATTATATTAGCAATAATCTATCTCCTACTGAATTAAACTATATTGTGACTGAGAAAGAATTTTTAGCTGTAATACATGCTGTAAATAAATTTAGACATTATATAACTGGGTATCCTGTAGTTTTATATACAGATCACTCTGCCATAAAATGTTTAGCAAATAAACCTGTTACAAATGGTAGAGTAACAAGATGGTTGATTCTATTGCAGGAATTTGACATCACAATAAAGGATCGACCGAGAAAATAGAATCTTGTAGCTTATTTTCTTTCACGAATGCCAAAACCAACAAATGCAGCAACAGTCGAAGACCAGTTCCCAGATGAACATTTGTTTGTTCTTATTGCCAGAACCCCATGGTATGATAATGTTGCAAATTAGTCAGCAGTAGGTAAATTACATAAGCATCTAATGCCTAATGAACGAAAACATATAGTATAACGCAGTACCCAATTCTCTTGGATTGGGGGCTACCTATTTCATACTGGAGCATATATGCACATCATAATATGTGTCCGAGAAGACAAAATATTTGACATCCTGGAAGCATGCCACGACGGGCCATGTGGCAGACATTTCGTAGATCGCAAGACCGGTCACAAGGTTTTACAAACAGGCTATTACTGGCCTACAATTTTTAAAGATGCTAAAAAATTTGTACAAGCCTATGATAGTTGCCAAAGGGTGGGACGCCCCCTGGACAGTCTGATGAAATGCCTTTGAACCCACAGTTAGTAATCGAGCCATTTAAGCGTTGGGCGCTCGATTTTTTTGGTCCTATTAACCCACCATCAAATCAAAAAACATACATACTAGTTGCAACAAAATATGTTACTAAATGGGTTGAAGCAGAGGCACTTCCAAGAGCTACAGAGGACTCTGCAATACAGTTCCTTTTCCAAATATTTGTGCGATATGGCCTCCCAAGGGACGTAATTACAGATGGAGGACCACAATTTGTAGGTAATAAAATCACTGCAACATTAAAAAATTACCACATTGAGCACAAAATCACGACCCCATGCCACCCACAGGCAAATGGCTAGGTAGAGAGCACGAATAAGGTGATAGAATCTATACTTACAAAAACAGTTGCATCACATAGACGTGACTGGGCTTTAATATTGATGGAAGCCTTGTGGGCGTACCTATCAACATGGAGAAATACCACTGGGTATTCACCATATTAATTAGTATTTGGAAAAGGACCCATCTTTCCAATAGAATTTGAAATTCAAACCTTAAGAACAACCCAGGAGGTGGGTTTGGATTTAAATGAAGCCCAGGCCAGCAGATTACAACAAATCAATGAGTTAGATGAAATTAGGCTCTCCGCCCTCCATCACACTACATTAATTCAACAACATAGAGAAAAATGGAACGATGCCCTCATTAAAAAGAAAATCTTCCATGAAGGAGATTGGGCACTCCTATATGACTCCAGGTTTCAAGATTTCCCCAGAAAACTCCAGACACAATGGCTTGGACCTTTTGAGATACAAAAAGTGCATGACAATGGCACCATTACATTAACTACCATTGATGGATCTAGACATTATTTCAAAGCAAACGGTCATCAAGTACGAATTTATCATAAACCGCTTAATCAGGAATCTTTTTACCAGCAATTATGGGGAGATTCTACAATGCAGATTCTTGCTGAGGAAGATAATTCCTCCTCAGCACTCATTCACTGAATAATTCCTTTATTTCTAAAACTTGTACATAAGTTTTTATTTTTAATTTTGCTTGTATGAATTGTTTTTTTTGTACAGATTTTATTTTTTCGTGTTGTTCCTCTTAAAGGAACAGCAATCTTGTGTGCTTTTATTTTTCATGATGTTCCTCATAAGGAACAACTATTGTTCCTCTTAAGGAACAGTAGTCGTTCCTCTTAAGGAACAGCGCGTCTACGTGTTCATCTTTCTGTTGTTCCTTTCAAAAGGAACATCATTTCCGCTAAATGTTTTTGTTGTTCCTTTAAGAAGGAACAACATTTCCACTGAATGTTTTTTTTGTTCCTTTCAAAAGGAACAGTATTTTTGCCAATTTTTTTCGTTGTTCCTTTCAAAAGGAACAACATTTCTGCTGATTGTTTTTGCTGTTCCTTTCAAAAGGAACAACATTTTTTCTAATTGTTTTTGTTGTTCCTTTCAAAGGGAACAACATTTCTCCCGATTTTTTTTGCGGTTCCTTTCAAAAGGAACAACATTTCCGCAGATTGTTTTTGTTGTTCCTCTTAAGGAACAACAGTTGTTCCATCTAAGGAACAACACTTTTTGAGTGCATTTTTCTTTTTTAGAACAACATTTTGAGAATTTTTTGTGAATTCTTCATGATCCTTTTAAGGCAAACATACAAATTTATGCAAGGACACAAAAATTAGAGGTTTCTGGAATCAACATATTAAGGAGAAATTGTAATCTTTAAAGAAATTGCTTTTTATTGATAAGAAAAAAGGAAAGGACACAACTATCTATATCACTTTGTTGTCTTTATTTTCACTAAAACTAATTTGATTGATTATTTGTATCATGTTGGTCCTTCCCTAATCCTCATAAATCTCTTTGAATTTTATTATTGAATAAGAATAAGGGCATACTTTTAAGGCAAACATACAAATTTATGCAAGGACACAAAAATTAGAGGTTTCTGGAATCAGCATATTAAAGAGAAATTGTAATCTTTAAAGAAATTGCTTTGTATTGATAAGAAAAAAGGAAAGGACACAACTATCTATATCACTTTGTTGTCTTTATTTTCACTAAAACTAATTTGATTGATTATTTATATCATGTTGGTCCTTCCCTAATCCTCATAACTCTCTTTGACTTTTATTATTAAATAAGAATAAGGGCATACTTTCCTCTATTGAGATGTTCAGACTTCTTCCACCATCCCTACTCTTAAGGAGTGTTGAGCCATCATTTATACATAAAGAGGCAAGTGTTATATAAAATAAAAAGAAAAGAAAAAATATATCTATATGATTACTAACAATTCTATGATATGTCAGATAGAGGATAGGGGGTCTCATTACGAGCCATCCTACCATGATCATAAGGAAGCAGTGAAGTGGCATTCCCATTATGGCCACCACACCAGGGACATGATCCAATGGGCAACTCAGAAAAATAAAAATTCCTTGGAACAAGAGATCTCATCATGAGCCGACCTGCCCACCTTTCACTCCTTCCTGGTGAATGGCATTGTGATTCATCTGGTTCCCAAACCAGCACAATGGCCTCAATCATGACATCACAAAGCACTTTCCTAGGCATATATAAAGGATTATGGTTCCAAGGGTGAAAAGGCAACTTTGTCAAGGTTATGGACACCTATGGGCAACAAAGCTCTACTGATGGTATTGGAGTCATATTTTTCACAACTCAATAACAATTATAAACCCTTTTCTTATATCTTTATCTTAATTACAAATGAGATTATGATCCTAAACCCCTTTTTTGAACCTTTATACATGAAATATTATTTATAAATCAATCATAATGGTTTAAGTGAATAATGACCGCATAAGCACTTTTATTTATGTCAGCGGTCCTTTTCCTTATTTTTGAATCATTACATAGCATTTCATATCTATTCACGATTTCATAATATGCCTCGATTTCAGTAATTCGATAATTTTTTTGATCATATCATAAGTATGCATGCCTTTCTATGTTGTAAAACTACCTGCAGTACGTTGCTCCTCCATTTGACATTCGAGGGTGACCTATCATATTTCATGGGGGCACGGGTGAATTTTAAATATGCCTGCATATGGGTCAATTCCATATGTTTATCAATTCTCGGAAATAGCAAGTTTAATGGTATCTTTCTGATATGCACGGGGTGTTGTTCCATTGCCAATTCTGTGTATTATTGTGAAGATCTAACAGTGTGCAGGATTTAGATGAAATGGGAGGATGAGCAGTACGTAGCGAACCACAAGTTCTAACAGTCTCCGACGTTGCACGAGAAATTCTGGAGAGAGCAGGATGGATTACATACCTTACTCGACTGCAGCAGCCCCATGAAACTGTGGCTATCGAATTTTTGCAGAACTTGCAAGAGAGTTATTCCATGGCAAGAGGTAGGCAAATAATAGTGACAAATGCAGTAATTGCTGAGGTATCTGGTCTACCGGCAGTTGGACCCATATAGACCCATAAAAAAGTGAAACTTCAAGAGGCCATGAACATCTTTCGAGATGAAGGACAGACCCTGATCGTCAAAGGAAAAGGAGTCCAGCCAGCAGCTCTAGGAGAACCATGGATAGAACTGGCCAAAGTAGTGCAAAGCTACATTACATGTGACAGAAGAAAGGATGTGGTAAGACCACGCCACCTCAAATTATTAGCAGTACTAAAATAGAAATGCGCTGTGAATTTGCCTGCATTTTTAAATTTTTTACTGCATGACGCTGCTCAGAACATAAGGAAATCCCGTCATACAGGGATGATAGTAAGCCACCATTGCCTAATTCGATTAATATTTAGTTACAGTCTTTCCCAGTAGTAGACTAGCTGGGAAGAATTGGTATTCTCAATTGACGGAGGAACAACCTTACCTGCCCCAAAATGAAAAATATTCACTAGCACACTAAACGAACCTCTGAAACGTAGACAGTCCTCCAGATTAAGAATAAGCAGGGGAATGTTGGGAATCCTTTAGGGTAGCAGCAGCCAACCCATGGAATTACCTAGTTCTGAAGAAGAGCAACCCCCGCAACTTGAAGGAGGAAAACATCAGGAAGAAGAGTAACCCCCGTAACTTGAAGGAGGAGAAGATCAGGAAGAAGAAAAAATTAACCATACCAGTGAAGAAGAAAGGGAGGAAGCAAAACCTCCCGTAACCTCCAGTGCAAGCCCACCACAGAATCCATTACAGGAGGACGAATTGGCCCAAATTTTGGCCAATATGAGTGAATATATACAACCCCATAGTCTGCTCAACCTCAATATTGAGATAGAACAATTGCAGAAAAATTCTATCATCAGCAAGGACACGTCTGAGGAAATGCATGATGAAGAGGCAGAAGAAGAAACCCCTCAGGAAACGGTAGAAAAACTAGAGTTACTTCCCCTGAGGAACCTAGCCTGGAGAATGTGATCACTAAAAGCATAGAAGCAAGCCTGGGTGAGGGCACGACCACTAAAGAACAAACCCTAGCTAAGAAACCAAGTACAGAAAAAGGAACAGATGTTCCTTCCAAGAAGAAGAAGAAGACAAATGAACTTTAGAAGTTGCGGAGGGAACGACAAAAGCTCAAAAAATTAGTGAAACAAATCAGGCAAAGGATTTGGGTGCTAAAAACGGGAAAAACCTCTAAAAGAACCCCGAAAATGGGGGATGCAGCCATCCCAATGGAACCCCAGAATGCAAAGGCCATGGAGACTCAAGCCGAGCCCATATTCATTCAAGAAGGCAGGGAACAGCATGCAGTTGTTCCAAACGCAGCTACCTCAACCGAAAGTGCACAAGGCTGCAATAAAAATGTTTTGTTAAATGACCTGGATATAGAAAAACTCCAAGAGGATCTGGCACAAGCTCAGAAGACTAGAGAAAAGCTCGAAGAAGAGACTGTTCCCAAGAAGAAATACCAAGAGTTACACTAGAAATTGAAGGAAATTAATGCATCAGAGGTAGAAGCTTTCAATAAATGTTGAAAGGCAGAAGAGAAAGTTGAAGAGGTAAGGAATAGATTAAAAATGGTTCGGAATCAAATGGATACTCTTTGTTATTTATACACAGATGTTCTAGCATGTAGGTGCCCCGCCAAAAATTATGCTTTGTTTTTATTAGAAAGATATTTGCAGTTAAAAATTAAGGTTGTTAAGGCAGGAAAACCTATAGAATTAAAAACTGTAGATGATTTTATAAGCTGCTGCAAACTCTATGAAGTAAAAGTTCAGCACCTACTCTGTGAATTTTATTTGCACAATTTTATATTGGTTGAGGAAATGGAGAAAAATCCCAGTCCTTTTTGTGGGTGATATCCAATATCAAGCATTCATTTCATTTGTCGTTAACCAGTTAAAATGGCTCAAGGCCTATAACACTTTTCAAAGACAAGAAAATGGGTTAGACCTTTGGATTAGGGGTGAACCTAGATACCCATTACAATTTTGGGCTAGGCAGAAAAGCTTAATGACAAAGGAGGGTGTGATCCAAACATTGGGACCCATCCATAAAGCAATCATCCTGGATGGGGTAGAATATTTTATGTCCATCAAAGACCAGGTCGTAGTAGCAGCTAAACTCCGATGGAAGATTTCCAATCAGAATATTCAAGACAGAGAGCCATTCAATTACAAAAATTTTGAGTTAGCTGCCAACCACTTGGTTATCTATAGTAACCTCATCTTGAGGGAAGGCCCGTATTAGCTAGGTTGTAGATTTTGAAACCATATTATCTGGTATCCTGCAACAGAATATAAGGCCAAATATGAATTACCTGAAGGGCAAACAGGGCATGTTTCTGAATTTTTAGCTGCAAATCATGGTTTTAGACCAATTAATGAAAAACCCTCTCCAGCCTAATCTCTAACAGCTTTACATGTGAATTATGGTTTTCATGAGGACATGAAAAAGGGTAAGCAGGGGGGTGTGTTGAGCATTGGAAAAGGTATGCATTTTCCATGTAATTTCTTTATCTTTTTCCTTTAATCATGACTCCTTTATATTCTAGAATGATAATATATTGAATAATTATAATAGAATTGAGGAGATTAGTGCTTATTGAAAAATTAACTAAACATTGTGTTTTCTTCTATATAGGAAATAAATGAAGTGGGAAGCCACCATTTGGGAGGAAACGATAAGGCAGATGTAATTGTTGTCCCTTACACAAAAGGATATATCTAGACAAGAAGATCAAGATCGGAGTGCACAATCAAACTAAAGAAAGGAACAGCACGACATCAACGCAAGAAGACAAAACGATAGTTGGAGATGGAAGATAGCGAATCCCTCAAGGATCTCTTGATCCTGAGGGATCGCTGCTCAAAGTTATCTGTACTTCTTGTTTCATCTGCTGGCTGTTATAAAGAACAACGCTTGTAGAAATCACAGCATTAGACATATTATGATTATTCAGATTTCCTTTTGTAATTTCATGATTGTTCATCGACTCTCATTAATTAAAATAGAGTGTGGTTGCTTGTAAACTCTGCTACATATGATTAATACATAATTCGTTTGTCATTCCATTATTTGATACTAGAGTAGTTCGGCGGCGCTTCACTAGCGGCTAAGGGCCTGGCCCTGGTGGATCCACTTGCTATTTGTACCTTTACTTTCCAATTAAAGTTGTGTGATGGTTTGCATTAGTTTTGATTTCCTTTAACCGCATTACTTCACAGTGATCTTGGTTTATAGCTTATTGTTTAATGATTTATGAAGTTGGTGTGTTGCATCAGTGAATCGCGTTGTTGTTCCTTTCCACATAACAAGAGTATTTATTCCTTTATAATTTGTATTGTTATTCGTTGCAGATACAAAGCTTCGTTATTCAAGATTTTTGTTCATTTCCATTAGAAAGAATTTGATGTTCATTTCCATTAGAAATAATTTGCTGTTCATTTCTGTTAATTAGCTTTACTGTTTATTCCTTTATTGTAAGAGTTTTGTTTTGCTTTGAACTGTTATTATAGAGAGGTTGCTTAGTCTATTTTCATTATCAGCATTAGTGATTTGACACAGTTACCACTTCCATTTAATTTCTTTATTGTGGAGTGTAAGATCATCAACTGTAAAGGACATTGGTTGCTACTGTCTGCGTTCTTAGATTGATTACCTTGTTCATATTTGATTTCATTTACATCAGTTGATGGAGGAAAGAGTTATTACTACAGCATCCTTGATTGATGATTGTTGAGTGAGTGATTGAACTTCAGAACATTGAGTTTCATATTGTTGTAATTAGATTTCATTTTCAAGCATCTATGAAATCTTGTATTTAAAACACTATACTGCATATTGAAGAGTATTACTCTTAGATTGAATTGCAACCTCAGACTGAGTACACTCTTGAGATAAAAAGTCGTACCTGGATTTATAATTAATGTAGGATAAATAGGAGTTAAAAAGACACCTTTTAAACCTCAACACATGCACAAAATTACTACAAGCTAACATCTTATATGACCATAAAAGGGAGCACAAGAATCATAATATTTATGTTTCATGCTCCTTCCATTGCAATCAATAGCTCTGTGACCAAATATGTTGCAAGAAAAACAATGTCCTCTAAATAAACCCGAGTACCTGGGAGCTGATGATCTTCCCATAAATATGCTTCTGCAATTGGCTACAAGGTGTCCAATTTTATGAAAAATAAAAAATTCAACATCATTGTTCAAAGGAGAGAATTGATTGACACTTATATAGTTAGGAGCAAATGATTTCCTTTGAAAATTCACTTTCCTCAATTGTTGATCTGGTTGATTTCTTATCTCTTTATTTAGCACTTCAGGTTTTTCGTTGTTACCATTTAAGTTCCTTGCACTAGCTTGTGAACTAGATTCTCCTTTAACAATTTCATGAAAATAAAGATCATTCATAATTATGGGAGACCTTTGACTGCTAAGAAGATTATTCAATATCTTTGAGCTATCTTGAAACCTTAATTTCTTATCCTTTTATGTTAACTTGCCTTCTAGAATACTTACCTCAACCTCCTTTTCACCTCTAGTCTTTTCCAATTGAGTTCTCAACTCAATTATTTCCTTCTTAATCCCATTTTATTATTCTTCATATACTTGAAGAATCTCCTCATATTGTTTGTTTCATTTCTCAAGATCAGATCTTAGAGAGATGATTTTTTCTTCAAGTCCTTCATAGTATCTGGTCCTTTCTTTAAGTTCCTTGGTTCTTTTATCCTCTTTATTCACTTTATTTCTTATTGATGCTACCTCATCCTGTAGTATTTAACATTGATCTTCCTTTTCCTTATACTGCTTCCTCATTCCTTCTTCAAATTTGCTTCCTTCTTCCAACTGATTCTTTAAGCTAATGATTTATTATTTGTCGGTACAGACCCTTTGATCAAATAGTTTTAATAACTTTTGATGCCATCTATTCTCGTCCGTGAGCCTTTTAATTTCTGCCTCTAGTGCCATTGTTTCCTCTTTAGAATGATTACTTTCACTTTTAACTATGAGAGCATTTTTTTGTTTATTCATTATCATCTTCACTATCATATTTACTACATGAAGAGGGAAATGGATCACAAGTAGAACAAAAATTTGTACCTGATAAGTATTTTTTACTGTCTTCTTCATTTTAAATCATTAGAAATCGAGGTGCTTCTAAATCTAAATATTTTCTGACATCTACTTCAACTGATGTATCAATTTCATAATAATTATTATTTAACATTAGCAAACATTTACTATCCATCATTTTTTACTTGCCTTGTTATTTTATGGTATATTTTCCTTGACCCATAAATGCAAACATTGCCACAACATCATACACATCATTGTCGCTGCTCTTGTGAATGGATTTCTTTCTTTGAGTTTCTTTCTTCTTTTTCTTCTTTCCCATCTTCCCTGATCCACTTCAAGCATTCAAGATTTAGCTCGAGTGACATGCTCTAATTCCAATTGTTTTGAAAAATACCTGGGGTGGGTGAATCAGTATTTTAAAAATCACTTAAACCTTTCACTTTTTTATTCAAATTTCTATACGCTACTGTCATTAAGTAAACCCACGTATGTACGTGAGTATGTTGAAGACAAATAGTATATATCCAGTTAACTAATTTCATCATATGTTCAACTTGAACAAGTGCACCATTACTTCATTAGACATTATTTAAACATTGACGTTGAGCAGTAAGAGCAAAATAAACCATCACACATGAAGACACCAGGATTTTTAGGTGGAAACCCAATGTGGGAGAAAACCATGTTGTTGTTGTCTCTGTCTTCATCTTTTTTTATAAAGGAAAATATCTTACAATATTGTACTAGTGCATACTCATACCAGTACGTAGGAACCCATATGCAGAAGGCTACAACCTTCTCTTGTTCTGAAGGCTCCAACCCTCAACATCTTTGTGGACCATGTTTCGTAATATTTAATACTAGATCCACTTGACTCTAAACATCAAACCTATCGGCCACTTTTCATCATATTTTCAGACTGGACCCACTTCCATAATTTAAGCTTAATACAAAATAATAATTATGAATTCAGTCTATGTATAAAATCACTTAATCACTTAACCAACTGAATCAACAAATCAATCACTGAATCTCAATCAACTAGGACATATCAAACTAAACTAAGACATATCATATCAATGCACAATCACTTATCAATATAACATGCCAAACATTGTTACCCATCATAGAAACCAACTGCTACTACTCCAAACCCTGATCAAGCATAGATAAAATTGTATATGCTATTGTTATGAATCATACCCGTGTATTTATGCTCTTCTCCTTAAGAGGATTTGCATACATATCTCAAAATATTGAACAACTGAGCCTAAATCACTGTCATAATGAATCGATGATTGAATCACATACTAAAACCATCACATATCACTAAACCAAAAATAGATCACTACACAGTAGAATCGTCGCTAGTAAACATATCATTCCATAAACAATTCAACCCAACATGTACTGTCAAACACAAATAATCATAAGAGAGACTTCATTGACATACAACAACAAACATAACGAAACAAATCAACCATCATCATCAGCTCATACAGCAAACCCTAGCATGTATACACGACTATTATAAAGAATATATGTGTATGTACGCACCTCTCATGTTTGACACCTGCATACAGATTCTAAACTTTCTTAGAATGTTTACGCGACTACCCAGAATCATATATGCATATGCGAGTGACTTCTCAATGGAAAAACAATGCATTAGGGGAATTTTGAGGTCTAAAATGGGTCTCCTAAGAAAAATGTACAACAAAAATAAACTTTATAAGAACCAATAGGATTCAAGATGATGATGTCAACCATGGGGAATGATTCACCATTTTTTAAGTAAAAAGGTAAAAAGATTAAAAATAATAAAATAGTAAAGCTACTTTTTCAACTCGTATTTTAAACTTGTCTCCCAATTTTTTTACTCAAATTTTGAGCAAGACTACTCATTCGATGCAAAATTTAATTCCTCATAATCTTACCAGAATTTCCATTATTTTTCGGGCTAATCTGTGGGTTCTTTAAACTATGCGCTTAATAATTATTGCACTGGAAATATATTTATAACTAACAATTATCCCTAAAAGTGTAAAGATATATGGAAATATTTTTTTTGACAAAATAATTTTGAAAAACAAAATCGCTGAATATAAAAAAATCTTATTCTAATAGCGTATAAAAATATATGCTGGAAATTTAAATTGATATACATTTATTTAGAAAATGGAGCTTGGATACATTGATAAAAAGATAAGCTAATAAAAACGAAACGAAAGGAGTAGTATGACTTTTTATCATTTTATGCATAGATTTTCTAATTGATTTTTCCAAAAGCATACACAATTTAAAGGTAAAAATGACATATAACATAAATTAAAAATATATAATGTATTAGATGTTGCAATGATCAATCTATTACAATAATTCGTAACCTATTATGGTAAGTAAAGGCAATTTGATAAATGTTTCATTTTGTTAAAGATAACACATTTGTATTTCCATTTGAAATTCTTTTTTAGATTTAATTTGAAACAATATCTAATGTATATTTAAACAAACATTTCATTTTAGGAAGGGAATTTGTTTTTTTTATTTATCTTCAAGATTTATTCTTACACTTAATTTAACACTGTATTTAATGTATATTTAAACAAACAATTCATTTCCCTGAAATAAAAAATGGTATCTATTCCAAATTTCTGCTTTACAGATGATTTAAAACTATGTTTAAATAAATAGTTCATTTTGTTGAAGAAAAAGAAATTATTGCTATTTCAGTTTTCTTTTCACACTTAATTCAAAATCCATAAAGTAACCTCGTGAGTCACGAGATCAAACAAGATTAATTAATTTCAACCCTGATCAATTAATTAATTTCTTATTATAATTAATGTAATTTAAACTTTTAATAAATATTTACACAAACACAATGAAAATTAAAGAAACTATGTGTTGAAATTTACAATAAGAAATATTGAAAATGGCATCAAAAGGGATTCTAAATTAATTTTCCCTTAATTAAATTAGAAGGAAATTGTAATTCCACATCACATGACATCTTGTACGAGTTAACTAAGTCATGAAGACTTAGTTAGCTCAGTCAATTTGAGTTG
This sequence comes from Pinus albicaulis, assembly GCA_034641835.2. Classification (NCBI taxonomy): domain Eukaryota; kingdom Viridiplantae; phylum Streptophyta; class Pinopsida; order Pinales; family Pinaceae; genus Pinus; species Pinus albicaulis. Next base: position 389,465,563 of record CM076569.1, on the reverse strand, counting down.
AGGGTCAAACTAGAGGCATGAAGAGTTCATTCTAAGTTTTAAGGAGTCCATTTGTAGTTTATTTTGAGTTGTAATTGTTTAACTTAATTATTTGAGTTAAAATTAGTTTAACTAGTTCTAACTTATGGATGAGCTAGTGAGAGGTCCATTGAATTAAATATGATTTAATTCACATGTAATGATCAATCGAATCACTGATAATTAGCTATAAATAGTGCATGCATGTCAGTTTTGAGAAAGACCCAGTTGCGATTGGATTTAAAGGGAAGTGTACTATTAGTTGTATAATCATCCTACAATACATCATTCCTTAATTAGATAAAATTATATTTAAAAGGAGGAATGAAGACACACGTTTAATCATTGTTTTGGTGAGCATGAGTTGGTGAGACCAAGCAATAGGAAGCACAAGTTTGTGCGTGGAGCTTATGAGAGAAAGGTGTGCCAAGAGAAGTTTGTAAATAGGTTGGTTGCGAGACAGTCAAAGATAGTACAGAGAGCTCTCAAGCCTGAGAGAAGCATTGTATTGTTTCATATTATTGACTTTATGCAATATATAGATAGCGGGGTTTTTAGCTGAGGTTTTCCCCAGATAAATCTTTTTTGTGAGATTGAAATTCTTTATCTTTCTTGTTCAAGTGATTACGTGATCGTAATTGGTTTCCATGTTTTGTAGAATAGATTCACGTATTTTTTTTTAGCATATTACAAGATCAGTTGAATCTATGTGGATTTTCTACATGGTATCAGAGCATAACTTTGTTGGACGACGAGTTTGTAGAGCATATCTGAATTTTTTTTTGGCAAAATTTTCAAAAAAAATAGTTGACCTAAATTCCTTGTAAAAAAATACCCAAATTCAAAAAAAAATTGTTCGAATTGGAGTTTGGATGAGGGAGGTATCGCCGATTTAAAATATTTTTCTTTTATTTTTCTTTTTTCTTTTTTCTTTTTTTCTTTTTTTCTCTCTTTTTTCTTTCTTTATTTTTTTTTCTTTTTTTTCAAAAATTTTGTGACAACGGGACAATTATGGGTGAAGTAAATCAGTGTGCGAGTAAAGAAAATGTATGCACTTAAGGTACCAAATGCATTCAAAGCTTTGAGAAGCAAGGAAAAGGCTATAGAGTTGGTGGTTGAGAGGAAGCATGAATTACCTCTCAACATGCAGCCTCAGAAGAAGCCTCAGAAAGTTGTGGAGCAGCCAGAATTAGAGAATTAGAGAGGAGACCGAGTGGAGACATCCACTCAAGCAGATACCTCTAGTAGTGGGGAATTTGGAGCCAAGTGGGAAGAGGGAGCACATGCATCCATACCTCAAGGTGAGAGAGGTGGGGCGATGTGAAGACATAGTCCCAAGAGTGCTGAAATTTTGGCAAGGTCCATTGAGATGTTTTTTCTCATGGATCATTACCTTGCTACATGGGCCCACAGTAAATAGCAGCAACATTGATCAATCGTGGTTGATGCAGGCAGATGTCAAAGTGGCAGATGCATATATTAGCAGAAATTAGATGTTGGGGATCATAGAGCAGAGTTGACAACCGTGCATATGACATAGTGTAGAGTCAGCGATAACGCATAGTTTTCAATTGACAGTGCAGTAGGTAGCAGAAATCAGAGATTCTGGTGACAGATGCATCACACTGATTCAATTTAGATTCCTTTCAACTTCAAAAGTTGCAGTAGCAGCAACACTAGAGAGAAGTGTTGCATGAAAAACATTCCAAAGGAACCAGATCAGGATAGAGTTGAATTTCCTTTATTGTTGAGAGGGAGCGTTGAAATTTGCAACAAGAAATATTGAAAATGGAATCAAAATGGTTTCTAGGAAATTGTAATTCCACATCACGTGACAACTTGTACGAGTTAACTAAGTGAGGAATACTTATTTATCTTAATTAATTTGATTTGAGGGTCAAACTAGAGGCATGTAGAGTTCACTCTAAGTTTAAGGAGGTCCAGTTGTAGATTATTTTGAGTTGTAATTATTTGAGTTAAAATCAATTTAACTAGTTCTAGCTGATGGATGAGCTAGTGAGAGGTCCAGTGAATTAAATCCGATTTAATTCACATGTAGTGATCAATCAGATAACTAATAATTCGCTACAAATAACTCATGCATGTTAGTTTTGAGAAAGACCCAGTTGAGATTGGAGTTAAAGGGAAGTGTACTATTAGTTGTATAATCATCCAAGTTGTACAGGTGGTGTTTTCAGTTAGAATAAGGCCTAAAGTAAACCATTCCTTAATTAGAGAGAATTGAATTTAAAAGGAGGAATGAAGGCAGATGTTTAATCATTGTTTCGGTCAACACAAGTTGGTGAGACCAAGAAATAGGAAGCACAAGTTTGTGAGTGGAGATTGTGAGAGAAACGTGTGCCAAGAGAATCTTGTGCACAGGTTGGTAGTGAGACAGTGAGAGATAGTGCAGAGAGTTCTCAAGCCTAAGAGAAGCATTGTATTGTATCATATTATTGACTTTATGCAATATATAGATAGCAGGGTTTTTAGCTAAGGCTTTCCCCAAATAAATATTTTTGTTGTGCGATTGAAATTATTTCTCTTTCTCGTTCAAGTGATTATGTGAACGTAATTGGTTTCCACAATTTGTAGAATAAATTTAAGTATTTTGTTTTATCATATTATTTACACCTTGGTCCTCAGATAAGATTGACTGTGAATTGCTAGGATGATATTTGAAATTAAATCACTTGACTACGCTTAGATATTTTGTTAATTTGGATGACAATTATGTTAAAATTTTCATCATATTTAAGAATAGTGATAACTAATTTTATGTTATTTTATTTAATAATTAAATTTTAAGATAGTTTAAATTACAATAATTCATATATTATTTTTGAAATCAATTTATATTCTGCACAGAGAAAACAAAAAAATATATATTATATATTTTTCATAATCTAATTTAGTATCTAATCACTAAATTAAACCTACACTCACTTGGATTCTCAATAAAGTTTCCCCAACATATAATAACAATAAAAAAATGAATGCCCACATTCGACAACATGCATGGGATTTAGATGCATGGTGCCCTGTACCATCGCTTCTCAATTGATCATGAACCTCATGTTTGCCTGTGAATTCGTAGCAAAGGAGTTATGCTACCTTAGGATACCCAAAAATATGAACTAAGGCTTTGCATATTTTTCCTTAATCATGCCTGTAACTAGAGGGGATGCACATTCTATATAGGCAAAATGTGATATGGATTGGGAATAATTGCATTCAGCAAATGGGATTCAATTGAGCCTGTTTGGCGTGATGCCTATTTTCTTTCGTGGTTTCACATGACATATTTTCACCACTATGTTGAAAAGAAGGAAGATGCTTTGCAAGTCCTGAATATTGGGCTAATAATGGGTGGTCCACTTCTCTATCTTGATTTCAATTAATTAATATCCTTCATCTAGGGGGAGAGAAATTAAAAAAATAATTTTTCTTAAGGAGCATATATGTTTGTAGATGCACAATTTATGATTCAAGTATCCCAGAGATAGTCGAGGTTGAGGACATTGATTTAGAGAACATATCAGGTCTAAGTCATTGCCCCAAACATATCCATGTTTCACGTGGTCCCTCACCCCAAAAGTGTATTGGATTATGGCAGAAAGAAGGGTGATATCTAAAAAAAATACATTATTCAAATAGGGAGAAACACAAAAAAAACTTAATCAGCAGATCCAAAAGGGATCAGTGTCATTCTAAGATTGGGAGTTTTGACCTAACCCCAATGCATCGAAGTTTGACCTAACGGCATCATGCCAATTGGCTTTACGGCCCCTACCATTGGTGGCCCAACATGGGCTCCCATGTGTCCCCATCATCCATGCCTAACAATGCCCAACCGACCTCCCCCTCCTTTCATGACCTAGTAGCATGTCATTCGTCTAAGTAAGACATCTCCTTCTTCATCAGGTTGACTTCAAGTTCAACATATTCTCCTCCAGAATAGAGCAAGGGTGTCAGGGACACTCTGCTAGGTAAGGGAAAGGAAGACATGAACCTCCCACAGGATCAAACACATGACAAATATGACACTCACACCCCTCATCCCTCCAGTGTAGTTATGGACGATGTTGTCGTGGCAGATAGAGATCATAACCAACCAAAACGGACCAACACATGTCATCCAAAGGCCAAAAAGACTCCATAACTGATCATACAAGACTTGGACATAGTGGTCTGCATAGACTACATGCAGGAACATGTAGTCATCTATAAATTCATGGGCATCTGGCCTACAGAAAGAGCCCTCAATGGTTGGATCCACTCTAAATGGAAGCCAAAACGAGAAATCGAACTGCAACTTGGCTCCAAGGGATTTTTCATAATTTCTTCAGCCTCCTTGAAGACAGAGATAGAATTTTTGAAGGAGGGTCATACTTCTTCAACTCGGTCGGTCTCTATATGAGATTTTGGAAATAAAACTTCACACCAGATAAAGACGACTTCACAAGAGTCCCTGCATGGATTTGGCTCTACCCCCTCCCAACGGATTACTGGACCCCCACAACTCTCAAAGGAATAGGCGATGTTGTAGGAGAATCTATCAAGATGTCAAAGGGAACAAGGAATGGGAACTACATCTCATATGCCAGAATATGCGCATACATTGATGTCTTTGGTGCCTTACCAGAGGCAATCAAGTTAATTTACAGGGATGATACTTGGATGCAAAGTATTTATTATGAGCACATCCCCTTCAGATTTAGTAAATGCCATGAGCACAGGCACTTATTCAGGGAATGCCCTCAAAACAAGGACCCCCCTTCACAAGAACAAACTAACAAAAATAAAGACGAGCAAGGATACTCTCGAGTTGGCAACAAGCACAAACACAACAATAAAATTCTCAACAAAAAATACCATCCCAAAGCTATGCATCACAACAAATATGAAGTCATGAATGCTCAACAGGAGGAACACATCCCCCTATCCTCAGAGTAAGGAGACCACAGAAAACTAAGCAAGCTTCAGAGAGCTATAGACCTGCAAATAGGGAACAAGACCACATCATGCTAGAAAATGAACAACCACAGGATGACACAGAAATCGAACAGGTATAGCAAGCTACAATGCAGAGGAAAATGCTATCGAAGAGGCATTGGAGGGGGTTGGACTACTAACAATTGTAAAGGAATGGAAAAAAAATGGATTAGAAGTTATACCGAAGGAAAAAATCCAAAAAATAGAAGATGCGTACCTATTACAATAGGTAATGAAACAAAACTCAGGACAAGAAGTCAAGGAAACAAGAGCAGAAAAGGGAATCCTAGAAAACATAGAGGCAGGAAATATCTCCCAAAAGGACAAAAAAAAAAAATGAGGATGAAGAAAGAGGTTGAGAGAAATAATACATTCCTCCTTTATAAAAATGGCGATGGTCGGTGGAAAACCTAGTTTTTACTACTCCGGACTATTGGCTTTGAAGGAGATGGACGACCATGGAAGGGCACCGACGGAGAAGACCACCACTACTGCTCAATTTTTTCACCTCGCACATGCATTGGACTAAGTTTTTCATTGGAATTGGTTTCCCTTTGAATGCTCGAAGGCCGCTTTCGGACTCTATGGACTCCAGCCTTGCCAACAGGTGGATACCCATGATCTACGATGGGCTCAAGTGATTCCATCCTACTCCAGCTTATAGGCTCCTGTCCAAGGTGGTTTGGCTATGAATACTCACATAGAACTTGTGACTGCGGTTTCCATCAAGGTATGGCGACCGTTCTCAATGCATGGCACTACACGTACATATATGCTCTGTAGTGGCTGGCCCATAGACATGCCATTCCGGGGAAACTTGACATTCAGCGCCTACAGAACCCCGTCTAGGATACCAAAAATGAAGGAGAACGGAGATCACAAAACCAACATAGCAAACGGATATCAGGTAAGCTCTGCACATTTTCAAGTTTTCATAAAGCCCCCAGTGGGGAATAGTTTTATAGTTTGGATATAGAACACAAACGTGGTTTTCAATCTAAAAGAAAAAATCAGTTCTATCTTTGGTTACCCTTGCTTCATCCAGTCATTGATTCATGGGGGGGAATCCTTAATGGACTCCTATGCTATCATAGTCTACCCCATTGGTCCTATTTCCACCATCTACCTTAACCTTTGACTGCGGGGTGAAAATCTGATCAGAACAGAGCCCAAGGACCCTCTCGGAGTGCCAACACCTCAAAACTAGAAACCCCAAAAGGATCCTCTTACAGAAATTTTCTACAGGGGAAAAACAGAGCAATAGCTACAGTTGCACCACCAGAGAGTACCCCCAAGCCATACATTGTGGAACAGCAAAAATGTGTGCCTGAATTGACTATAGATACTCCAGAGATAGAGGAGCATCGATCTACATTTCAATCTCAAGAAATAATATGCAGATTCAGCTACTTTTGGCCCAAACCAATGGAGTTGTTTCATTGGATTTTCACCAACTAGACCATGGACTGTGAAATCCATCTATGCTCTAAGGGTTTCTTCATAGTCAAATTCCCATCATCGGAAACCAAAGATATCGTACTAAGGGATGGATCGTGGTTCTGGGGATTCACGGGACTCTTCATCACACCATGGTTTCCTGATTTTGACACAAACACAATAGAGGTTACTAGAATCAGGGAAAATTTTAGGGGCTAATATTCGCAGGTGGGCTAATTTTCCATGTTTTTTTCAAAAAAACGATTCGCCAATTTCCATATTTTTCTAAAAGAATTCGCCCATATTTTATATTACACCATTATTTTACCTTAAAAATCGCCAAAATATTATATTGTCTAATATAAAATCATTGGAAATACAAATATTTCTACAAAAATGTCACCAAATTTTTTATAATTTGCATATTAAGTACTAGTAAGATTCGCCAAGGTTTCTAAACTTTACGATAAACTTCCAGACTTAAAATTTTCCCTGACTAGAATGCTGGTTTGGGCCCGTTTATACAACCTCCCGCTTCATTTTTGGAATGAAAATGTTGTAGGAGGCATTAGGAACATCCTTGGGATATATATAAAAATAGACACCCAGCATTTGGAGGAACGCATCTACACTTTCGCACGAATTTGTGTGGAATTGGACCTTAGCAAAGCTCTACCAGAGAGCATTCAGCTAATACGCAAACAACAAAGATGGACACAACATTTAGACTATGAAAACACAGCATTCAGATGCAGAATATGCAGAAATATTGGACACTTACAAAACACATGCCTGGAAGCAAAACGAGATAACAGAAAAAAAAAAAGACAGGGAAAGCTACCAAAGGATGGAAATTTCTGTCAGATGAACTAGTACAAGAGACAAATGAAGAAGAGGAAGAACCCATACCACATGAGAGTAAGCAGACTGCAAACTCTGAGGGTGCACAAGAACATGAAATGCAGGATCCTTTCGACATCACCACCATGGCACAACCGGCAATGAATTCAGGGGTACCGGACAGTGGGGGAAATAAAAGACAACACATATCAGATACATTGGACTCAGATAAGGACAATGGAGCACCACCGAAGATAAATAGCTCGCCCTTATCTCAACCATGCCAACTCAAGGGGCTTGGAAAAAGGTTGAAAAGGAAAAAGGGAGAAAATCTTAATTTTCTCCCCTTGTATTATATTTTTATTCGCGGCATACTAGCTTGTCTTGATTGGCAATTACTAGCACATGTAACATGTAATTTTGTTTTCACTAATAAAATTATGACTCTTTCCTTGGAAAAAAAAAAAGAGGACGAAAAACCACCACTCAACTCCTTCAAGAGCTAGGAGCTCACCTCATAAACAAAGGAAAGGTAAGAGCTCTAAACATACCCTCTAAAATTTTGAAATGATTTTCACCACATGGAATATTAGAGGAATCAATATTCCTATAAAGAAAAGGATCCTGAAAAATAGACTGGTTACTGACAAGCCAAATATCCTGCTGCTTCAAGAAACCAATATTGACTTGGATAGCAGTAACAGGATAGAGACAACCTATTTTAAAAACTACGACCACTCTACAATCTCTGCCAATGGGACTACAGGGGGAATATAACCCTTTTGAAAAGCTCAGATTTCGAACTCACAAAATCAGTTGCCACTAAACATGCCTTAACAGTAGTTCTAAAAATCATAGGCACAAATTATAGCATTTGTGTTACCAACATCTATGCACCCCACAGAGTGGAAAATAGAATTGACATGTTGAAAACTCTAAGTCAGACTCTAAATTCCTTCCAATACAACTACAAAATAATTTCAGGGGACTTCAATATGGTTTTCAACTTGGGAGAGAAGAAGGGGGGTGTCAGGAAGCTTGAAAGAGACTCAATGGCCTTCCAATCCACCATCAATGAGCTCAAGCTAGTAGAAATTCCAACCAAAAATGCCAAATTCACATGGAATAACAAGCGCAGAGGAGACAAACAGATAGCTTCTAGGTTGGATCATTTTCTCCTATCAGAGGAAATCTACCTGACCTCCTGGGAAGATGAAGCCTGAATACTACCTCAAATGGGCTTAGATCATTGGACCATATCTCTGTCTATCCACATTACTATTGGACCCAAAAATAAACCTTTCAGATTTGAAACATTCTGGCTTGACCATCCAAAATTCATGGACAACATGAAATAATGGTGATGCACCCCCCAACCCAATCAAGGGTAAAAAATGTACAATTTTCAGCAAAAAATAAATTCATCAAGTTTGAGATTAGAATATGGAACAAGGAAATATTTGGCAACACCACCTTAGAGAAAAGAAAGTTGGAAATAAAACAAGAAGCCCTCCAACAACAAATCATAGAAAAAGGCCTTAATGAACAAATATAATAGGAATAACTTCAACTCCAGAGAAGCTGGGAGGAAAGGGCAGCTCAAGAGGAAAAAATATGGCAACAGAAGTCCCACATCAACTAGCTGAAATGTGGGGAGAGAAACTCGAATTTTTTCAACCGGTCTATGATCCAACACATGAGAAACAACAGAAAACTAAGCCTAAAGACCAGCGGAGGTGGATTCATCCATAAGCATGATGAGATGGAAGAATAACTTACCCACTACTTATGTATGCTCCTCACAGAAACTGATCCAGACAGGTCTGTGGCAATCGGAAAAATCACAATGCACATCCCAACCATCCTAACTAAGGAGAAAAACCAAATTCTATTGAGGAAAGTCTCAATGGAGGAGGTGGAAGAGGTAGTCATGTCCATTCCCAACGGGAAGGCGCCAAGCCCAGATGGCTTTACCACTAACTTCTTAAAGGTCTGTTGACCTTTGCTCAAGGAGGAAGTCCATGCTCTGGTGGAGGAATATCACATTCAAAAATTGGTATTGAAAGCCCTGAATGCCACCTTCCTCACCTTAATTCCAAAATCAGAAAATGTTGACTCCCCTGACAAGTTTAGACTAATAGCTCTCTTCAGCTTCATCTACAAGATCATCTCAAAAGTCCTAGCGAACATGATCAAGACTATTCTTCCCCTCCTCATATCACAGCATCAATCGTGATATGTTGAAGGAAGAAAAACCTCGACATCATTATCCTCTCTTAAGAAATCATTGACTCCCTCAAAGAACAAAGAAAACGCGATATGCTAATCCAACTAGATAAGTCCAAGGCCTTTGACAAAATCAGCTAGGACTACATGAGGAAAGTCTTGGAAGCTTTTGGGTTTAATAAATAATGCATCAAATGGATCATGGCTTTGGTCTTTGGGGCATTCTTCTATATTCTCCTCAATGGATCCCCCTGCCAAACCTTCAATCCTTCCCGTGGTATCAAACAGGGTGACCCACTTTCCCCCTTTCTCTTTGTGCTCATGGCAGAGGGTCTCAACTAAGCCATCACCGCTACCTCCTCTCAAGGGATCATCTTTGGCATCAAGCTTTACAACTCCATACCCCCCTCTACCCATCAGCACTTTGTGGATGATACACTTCTCATGGGATCTCCCACCCTAAAAGAAGCCCTTGCTTTTAGAGCTATCTTGACTGAGTTATCCATCGCCTCCGGGACCTCCATCAATGTGGAGAAATCCAAATTGTTTTTTTCTAAATACCAATCATATCATCCAAAGAAACAATTATAGGACTCTCGAATTCACCATATGTGAATTCCCCTCCAAATGCCTAGGAGGTCCCCTAACCAAAAAGCCACTTTCCATATTCAATTGGGTTATCCTTACTGTTAAGCTGGAAAAATGGCTAGCCAATTGGACTTTTTGATCACTTAACCTAGCTAGTCGTTCGGTTCTGGTTCAAGATGTGTTGCAAGCCATCCCTCACTATCTCTATTCGGCTTAAGCTGCCCCCAAATCCATCTCCCACCATCTCAGAAATATTTAGAGGAATTTCCTTTGGAAAGGCAAAGAGGAAAAAGGCAAATGGGTGCCAGTTGCCTGGAACAAAACCTGCAAACCCAAACAGGAAGGAAAAATTGGGCTCAGAGACCAAGAAATCTTGGGCAAATCCTTGGGTGTGAAAACCTGGTGGAGATGGATTGCCAACCCTCACTCCCCTTGGAGAAAATTATGGAAAGAAAAATACGCCTCCTGACACCATCACGATCAACTTATCAGGCTCAATGGCATGATCAAAATAATCCGCTATCTGGAACCATGCCTAGGGCAATAGAGAGGTTATCCAAAACCATTGCTTCTAGGAAATTGGTACGGGAGAGAAAGCCTTATTCTGGGAGGATGAATGGAAAAAATGCCAAAAGCTGGATCAAGTTCAATTCAATTAGATTAAGGCAAACATGAAAAAACAAAACAAAATACGGATCAATCACTACTGCAAACCTAGTAAAGACAACGATGGCTTGAGGTTCTAGCACAATAAAGAAGAGTGGGATCACAATTCCTACTTGAAGGCATGGAAAAAACTCTATGAAGAATTGAGACATAGACATATCAGAACAGAAAATGAGGAAGACAAGCTCATATGGGGGAAGAATCCAGCTAGAAACTTCAACATCAAAGAGGCTTATGGCTACTTGGCCTCTCCCACCCCCACTCCTCCGAAGAAGAAATGGAATATTCTCTGGGAGAGAAAGCATTTTCCCAAAATCACCATATTCCTCTGGCTCACTATGCACAGGAAGATCCTTACCTGGGATAGCTTGATAAAAAAGGGATTTATTGGCCCATCCAAGTGCATTCTCTGTGGATTCAACGTGGAAACCACCAAACATATATTAAATGATTTCAGGTATGCCAACAACATCTGGAATTGGGCTTTTTTAGTCTTCCATGCCACCAACAGAGACCCTGCCTCCATCCTCAACACCATCGAGCTCTAGCGCTCATCCATCTCCAAGAAACCTACAATAAATAGAGCTTGGAATCTCATCCCATGGATGATTTTTTGGTCCCTATGGAAGGAAATTAATTCAAGAACTTTCAGGGGCATTATTAACCAAGAAGAAAGAACCATCTCCCTAATCAAGCAGATGATCATAGAAACTATCACCTCTTCAAAATTGGAAATTCCCACTAGCCCTCCTACCAAGGAAGATCTTCGTACACTTTCCTTACTGGACATTCCCTTCTCCTCAATTCCCCTAAAAACCCATATCCCCTCCTATCATTTCCCTATTCAATGTTGGCGACCCCCAGACTCTGGTACATTTAAGCTAAATTATGATGGCACTGCCAAGGACAACCCTAGGATGGCCAGCTTCAGAGGAGTTATCAAGAATTCGAGAGGGCATATTCTCTGGGTCTATGCGGGCAATATTGGCCATTCCACCAATGACATGATTGAACTGCAGGCTTTGGAACACAAAATTTAGATCGCTCGTGCTAGGAATTTCTGGCCTCTCATTGTGGAAGGAGACTTAATCGTCGCTACCCAAGTCTGTAGCAAATTACATCACTAGAGAAATACAATGCAGGTCTTGGATAGCTGGAGACTAAACAAAATACTCAGTAGGATCTAGACTCACATCGAGCACTCTAGGGGCATCACATTTCAATCAATCAGGCGATCTAGAAACCAGCTAGCTGATAGGCTGGCCAATGCTGGGGTGGAAATCTTTAATAGGCTTCTCTCTACGAGCTAGGGCAAGCTAGGCCATTAGACTCTCAAAGACAATTGGGCCATCATCATTAAGAAAGATCATCTGGACAGGCTTTACGGGATCCAGGTGCACACTGCTCCACCTCTTGACTTCAATCATGTCACCAACCTCCATTTCATATGACCGCAGCAGTGGAAGTACTGGGCACGTCATGCAGCACCGCCCAACTAGCCTATCCATGTCAAGCAGCACTACCAGTTCTAACTACCCTCAGTACCCTGATCAAGTGCTCATCACTCCCCACCCCCTATCTTCTAACCGACCCCTCTCTCCCTCACCTATGTATACCCATCCCTCTCTCCTTTACTTGCACTCGATCCCAGTTTTCATGTAGTGCGCCCTTCTTTGCCTCTTTTGTCTACTACCCTCACTTTCAGCTATCGCCCTAACTTTCACTACTCACCCTACACCCTTCGCTTATATCCTAGCATGTCCACATGTCACACCAACTCCTCAACTCAAAGGGGGAATAATCGCGATTGGGGCCATGGCAGGAGAGCTCATGATTCACATTGTTCTTCTCCCATTATGATGCCTACTACAAGGGCAGAGTCTGCAGCTCGACACACAGCTCGAAACTTTGAGACAGTGGTCAATCTAAAAACTTGTCATAGGGTGGTGCAGTTATAAGAGCAAGTCAGGCTTATTTTCCAGCACCTTGTTACGAAAGAGATAGATGAGGAATTCAATTGGATTCCTAACCCTGGTCTTACAAGAAGGGAGAATCTATTCAGAGGAGTGAATCTCACCCAAAAATTCACTCTGTATGTCGGCGTTGTTAACCGTCGCCACTTCGTCACCAAGGGGTCTCCCCACTTTGCTCTGTTAAAGAAACATATGGTTATATCGGAAGCCCCACCCACTTTCAAAAAAGAGGTCGAAGGTGCCACCACTAAAAAACTGGCCCAAGATGCTTTCATTGCTAGTAGCACTCTTGAGCGGCCAATAATCCTGGAGACCAACTCCAACAACGATCTTCTGTAACCTGCGACTGCTCCATCCTCAATTTTTTGGAATGCATTCGGTCTCTAGCTCTAGCCTCGTGCTTTTTACTTTTAGGAATTTGGCTCTCGAGATCCCTCAGCCTTCCCTCGTCCAATAAATTCTTCTCCGAAAAGCCTCATCATAGCCATTTTTCCTCAGCATCCCTCCCCTCGGCTAAATCAAGCTCACCTAGCACTCAGCTCTCTGGGGATTTTTTCTCAAAATGCCTGCAACTTTTTGTCTTATCTCAAGAGATATATTTCATAGTTTGGCTCTTTTTCTTTCTTTATTGGTTCTTTTTTCTGGGTCTGTAATGCTAAATATCACTACTACAAATTAAATGTAAAAATGGATGCCAAGATTCTTCTGGCTTTGGTGCTTAAGCATGTTACTCACACTAGCCTACTGACAATGTAAATACTCTATTTTTTTGGGGTAATAGATCTATCTAACTTACAAAAAAAAATCACAACACAAACTTACAGATTTGGACATTTCTAATCAACGGGGAACACCATCTGAAGTACATACAAGTTATTTATTTTCAAATGTTCTTTGGGGAAAAAGAGGTAGATGTGTAAGGATTAGAGATTCATGCATGATTATGTTGGAAATATTGTAAATCTCTTTGATCCTCTCAATCCCTCTCTAGTGAAATGGTTATTCAATCATCTCAATATCAGTCGAAGGCGAGCTGAAAATTCCACAGTTTCTTTGTCTCCATTGACGGACCTGAGTCCTGCAACGATTGAAATTTTGATAAACATGAAGCTTCGTTGCTTTAGATAGTATCTTGGAATTTGGCAGAACCATTTTATTATTATTTTTCAAATAATTCTCTCCAAATGTTTTAATTTTTTTTCCAGTATGCATTAAATTCAGTAAGGATGTTATTTCCTTAATTTTGTGGGTTTTGTTATGTTTGTTTAGAGAAAATTCTAGTTGGCCTTACTGATCATAAATCCACTATGTCAGTGAATTCAACACACTCTCCATCTAATCCTTGTTGAGTGCCTAGCTTGGTGACTACCCCTTCCCTCCTGGCGACTTGAGCTTTTTCACGCTATCCTACAGCATTGTCGGGGTACCCAAAATATATTCTCCACGGGAGATAATATGGGGAGTAGAGCCAAGATGAGCGCCAATGAGGACATAGGATTCCACCATTATTAAAGGTAAGGGAGACCGAATAAGGAAAGGTAGACCGAGGATTAAATTCTACATGAGTTGGGCTTCTCCTCCTAGACCATGTTGACTATCAGTACGAGTAGGAAATCTCCTGAATAAATTGAGAGGAGCAGAAGGAATCATATGGTTGATCCTTGGATGGTGTAAGAGATATAGAAAAAAAACCACTGCAATTATTTGGAACGGTGTGGTTCCTCTTTTGAAGGAAGATATGGGCATTGAAAAATTTGTAGAGGCACACTTCTTCGAAAATTCCATGACGTATGTAGGTTTACATCTCAATTTCTATTTGGAGTGAGGAGGATGAAAATGGAGTGCATGGATTGGCTAGGGTGAGCAATGCTTTCCCAACCAAATTTATAGATGGAACACCTTGAATGTAAAAATAAGTATTACACACACACACACACACACTTGATTTTATTATCTTATATTATTTATTATTCTCTTTGGTGAGTGATCTGATGAATGATTGAGTTATGTGTTTGGTTTCAATGAGTATTATTAGTATTCGTACAAGGTATGTGTATGTTACCTATATACTCACACCTCACATGAACACACTAGTATTCTAAAGCTTAACATGTGAGATGATTAATCAATGGTTAATCTTCATAAAAATGAACATAAAAATAAAAATGGCATGGAATAACGAAAATTACTAACTCCACAAATTAGTGGATCATATTAAATCCCGTAATCGATCACATAAATCATTTTTTCTAGCAACGAAAGAGAGATAGAAAAAACTACTAGAAACTATCTCGCTAAATATATATATATATATATATATATATATATATATATATATATATATATATATATTCATTCTGATACATGTAGACATGCCCGTGAATAAAATGTATGATGAAAATTGATTGCATTGATGTTGAATAAGTTCATTTATACAAACATAATATAGGTACAATACAATTTTGTCTCGATAACTTATTAATACAAAAGTAAAAACTAACAACTAATTAATATTGTAAAAATATAATCCCAAAGGATTAGTTAACATCCCACTTTATCCAAAGGGATGTATGACATTCAAAGTAACATTCTGAACTTTTCAAACTTTTCACATCTAAGTGCTTTAGTAAATATATTTGTGATCTTCTCTAAAGTAGGATAATATGTCAGATGAATGACTTTGGCCTCTACATAATGTCGAATCAAGTGATATTTGTGTTGATATGTTTGCTTCAAGCATGAAATTTAGGATTCTTGGCCAATATAATTGCAGAAGAATTGTCTATGAATAGAGGAGTTGAATAATTTCGTTTCTCCTGCAAATATTCAAGTAGTTTGCAAAGCCAAATTATTTCTTTTGTAGCTTGAGTTCTTGCAACATATTTGGCTTTGGTTGTAGAATCAGCAGGAACATATTTCCTTCATTATGTGTAAGTGATAGTTTTTGATCCAAGATTCATCAAATAACCAGGAGTAGAGACCCCATGCTCCTTATCTCCATCAAAATGAGAATCTAAATAACTAGTGACATGGAATTCTGAAACTTCAGAATATTTGATGCCATATGACTGAGTTCCTTTCAAATATTCAAGCACTCTTTTTTTTTGCATTTAAATGACCTTTATAGGGTTGATGCATGAATTTGGAAAGTATTCCCATAGAAAAAGCTATGTCAGGATGAGTAGTAGTCAGAAAATTTAAACTTCCAACAAGTTGTATGTACTTTGTTGGATCTTCAAATGCACTTCCTTCATTTCAAGTGAGCTTTAGGTTTTGCTTTGTTGGAGTAGAAACATGATTTAAATCTTGCATTCCAAACTTATTCAATAACTTCCTAATGTACTATTTTCTGAGAAATAAAAATATTCTTGGGTTTTTTTATCAACTTCAATCCCTAAGTAGCAATGAAGATAACCCAAATATTTCATATCAAAATTATTTTGTAGCTCCCTTTTAATAGATGCTATATAATCACCATTGTTCCCTTTGATCATCAAAACATCAACATAGACAACTAGATATAAATTTTATCTTCCCACTTTCTTTACAAAAAGAGTTACATCGTCTAAGTCAAAAATATTATAATTCAATTTGAGAAGATGTTCAGTTAACTTTTCATATCATACATGGGATTCTTGTTTCAAACCACAAATATTTCACCAATTTACATACCTTCTATTCTTTTCCTTTGACAAAAAAACCTTTTGGATGAAACATATAAACATCCTCCTTCACATATTCATTTAAAAAGGTTATTTTTACATCCATGCAATGTGTTTTCCATCCCCTTTGAGTTGCAAGAGAAAACAAAGCTCCAATGGTGCCCCATTTCGTTGTAGGAGAATTTTTTTTTGTATAATCAATAACTTCTTTTTGTGCATACCCTTTCACTACATGTGTTGGTTTGTACTTGTCAAGTGAACCATACGTTTTATACTTAATTTTACAAACCCACTTACAACCAATGAGTTTGATGCCAGCAAAGAATTCACTAGCCTCCAAGTTTCATTCTTTATGAGGACATCATATTTCCTCTGCATAACATATTTCCATTCATCACAACTAGCATCTTCTTCAAAAGTAATTGGTTCATCAATAATAGAAAAAATAAATTTACAATTATGAGAAATGTTACCTGAAGTTGAAGAAATATCTCCTTCATTTCATTTATTATTTTTAGAAGAATTCATTGTACCAAATTCATCATAATTTCTTGGAAATGTTTTGATGCGAGTTGATATTTGTAGTGACTGTAGTGGTGGTTTCTCTTCTAATCCTACAAAAACATTAATATCATCTAATTTTCTTCAGTAGAAACATTATCATCATCTGGTGTTAAATATGGAAAATTTACTGAAGGAAAATCCACATACTAATCTTAAATAGTAATCCCCCCTTCAGGATGTGGAAGATCATTGTTTGATTCATAATAAAACTTCTTGGAAATAAATCTATCCAAATGACTGAGTTGTCTATCAATAGTGGAAGCATATTTACAATATTCAAGAAAAATTACATCTTTTGAAAGAATAAATTTCTTGCTCTTCTCATCATATAACCTATAATATTTGGTAGTATAATACCCAAAGAAAATACATTTACAGCTCTTGGCACCAAATTTGTTTTGTTGACGTTTAGGAATCAATGCATAGCATAGAGAACCAAAAACTTTGAAATTTTGCACAACAGGAAGCCAATTATACCACCTTTCATAAGGAGACTTATTATTGATGACAAAAGAAGGAAAAAAATTGTGAATATAGTTTGCACAAAGTATCTCCCTAAAGAATCAACTTAACATTCTTAAAAAACATCATTGATCTCACCATATTTATCAAAGTTCTTTTCATATATCCTACAACACAATTTTGTTGTGGATTATAAGGAATTGTAGTTTGATGTTTGATTCCATTTTCCAGCAAATACTTTTCAAAATCACGAGATGTGTATTCATCACCATTATCTATTTGTAGAGTGTCAATGTTAAGTTGAGCTTCATTTTTAATGGATAAGTGAAAATTTTTAAAAGTCTCAAAAACTTGTGATTTATCTTTCAACAAATAAACCCAACACATCCTTGAGTAATCATCAATAAAAGGCAGCATATATTTATTAACATTGGTAGATGGAACAGGCATAGGCCCACATGAATTCGAATTTATGATACCTAACTTCCTGGAATCTCTAGAAGTAGAGTTATGAAAAGGATGCTTACTATTATTTTCTAAAATAAATGCATTACATGGTGTAAGTTTTCTTGGAATTGTACAAAGCCCTTTAATTCCTCGTTGTCTCATAATCCTAATACTATCATAATTTATATGACCAAAACAAGCACGCCACAACAAACTAGAAGACAGAGTATCACTTTTCTTAGTTAGAAGAGAAAAATTGAACGTAGAACATGGAGTGCCTTTGAGTTCCAAGAGTTTTTCTTCTTCAACACCAATCATAACAATCATATTATTATATTCTTTGTGGATTTGAATTACACCATCAGATATATGTATAAAATTCACTTGCTTCCTGATATGTATGGGAGACATAAAATTTATTTCAAACTGAGGAATGCAAAGAACATCTTGTAAAATATAATCATCAAGTATAGATATTTTTAATCGAATAGATCCAATTCTTAAGGGATTTACTTGTGATTTATTAACAAAATAAACTAATCCATCAATATTGTCACTGAAAAAGTTTCAAAAAAATTTCTTTTGAAGGTTATATGACAAGTGGCTCTAGTATCCAATATCCAAGTATCTCGCCAATCAGATAAAGTAGTGCTAAAGAAATCATTTATATTGAAATGACAATGTGAAACGATATAGTGGGAAGACTCACGTGATTTTCCTTTGTCAGGAGGTTGTTGTTTCTCACGTTCTTATTATTTCTTCTCAGTAATATTTTCCCAAGGAGTGAAACAATTAGGGGAAGTATGACCAAGTTTACCACATCTATAACAAGTAAAAAAAAAATTATGATTTCCAACTTTGAATGGGAGTCATAAAGTTCTTTTAACTTCTTTAATTCTTCAAATGTTGTGGTGCTAAAAATTATATTGTGACTTACCTATTCTCTTATCGAAGAATAAATCAATGCATGTGGTTTTTTATCCTTATTCTTCCACATTTCAAGTTGCTTTTCGTCTTCAGACTGTTCTAGTTCACTGTTATCATTATTTTCATAAACACTGCCCCAAAAATCATTAAAAATTAGAGTATTTTTAATATTTCAAAAGCATTCTTGGTAATTCTCTTTCCCAATAATAATAAAACCCACTATAGAGATCAAATAATTCATATTGGTAACAAATAATAATTCTCACCACTTATTAAAGAGTCTTAGATTGCACTGAATTTAAAAACATACCACTGAAAGCATATATTTGTAGACACCAAATAAATTGAATATATAATGAAGTAAACAACCACTTTTGTGATGTATGCAGACATAATTCTCTTCCATCCTCAAAATTTTCACTTTTTTAGTGAAAATTATTGTAACATTTTATTCCCTTAACATCTATCAACATACACCGACCATATTTAGTGCAGCATGTTTACTATGATTTGTGTTAGGTAGCTCAAAATGAGGACTGAACCTTGAGATGTGTCAGTTAAAAGTTCCCATTATAAATACAACATGAATGGAATTAGATCGCCAAACTAGAGCCAAAATACTGTAATGTTATCATTTTTTTGTTCCACATATAAATTCTTATACTTATCCTATCTATTATCTTCCCAATAAAGTGCAAGCCTATAGAAAACGTACATGAAGATGAAGCAACATCACCATGAAAATAGTTAACCGTGGTCCCATTGTAAGCCTTGGAAAATGATGGAGTGAAAATGGTGGCTACTTTAAAAGAACGTCATACTAACGACATACAATACCACTCCAATTATCACACAATGTATATGAATGTGGTTGTTGTGTAGGTAAATCATCTTTGCGGACAGATACGATCCCTCTAGCCCTAGAGTGGGTCTAGCAAAAAAGGAACAAGCTAATGTGTAGGTTCCTAGTTAACGAATGAAATAGGTTGGGATAGATTGTCCCACCTGTAGTCCAACGCAATTTTCGCAACCGTAGCAGTAGCGGCCTCAGTGATCTCTATCCCGATAGGTCACGGTCCTTCGGAAATGGTACACGGATTCCTGCACAAAGATCGAAGGATAAAAGAAACATATAAGACAATAATTACATTCATAACTAGCTAATCATTCAAGGAAGATTAAACATGTTGTGTAAAATAAACCATATCAACACAATATGGGAACCAGACATTAGTCATGTATATATAAATATAAATAAAGAGATTGCAACCGGAGCCTTGACGTCGCAGCCTCCTTCAGCGGGTTCAGTCGAAGCGCGTCTCGAAGGTTCATCGGGGAATTTGGGATGAGGCGAGGACACAAGCCTAAGCTCTCTCTCAACAAAGTTCTCTTTCTTTGCTCTATCTCACCAACGAAATGTTCAACAATTCCTCTTCATATATTGAGCTGTTCAACTATTAAGCCAGTGTATCAATGGGAGATAGATTTATTTATAGAGGGAGAGGAGGAGGTTTGGATCCCTACAATGATGGAAGGGAGGCCTTATCCTTTGGGAGGTTCCCCCAAAAGGTGGAAACAAAAGGCCAAAGAAGGGTGTATGTGGTTATTCAGTCGAACCACCCAAGCTAACTCACCCACGAAGTTGTTAGCTTGGAAACTTCGCCTCTATATTTTAAAAAAAAATCCAAAAACATCTTGGCACTGGTAGCTCACTAGGACAGAGTGCCAATGGGTGCAGGGCCTAGTGTTAATCTTCCTCATTGGCACAAGGGCATAACGGTCTACCAATGCCAACCCAAAAACATGTATTTATGATGGTCTACTCAAGGGATTGTCAACAGAATGAATGTTGTCCTCATGGAAAGGGATGCAATGATGGTATTTTCAAGGCATGAAACTTCTTATTAGTCACAGAAATAATCCTACAATGTGCGAGATGGGGATTGCAGGGACAGTGACAAAATGATGTGTAACAAATTCCCCCTAAAGCATGAGGTCCGAGAGAGAGGGAGGGGTGAAATGCTTTACGAGAACGCGTTCGAACCAAACACTGATGTCGAAAGACCTGCAAGTACAAATACAATTGATATCCCTGATACATGAACATGTGGCATGGGTGCAACCATCCATAATAGAGTACATAAAAACTAAGATCCAAGGTATGGACACAACCATCTAGCAATAAGGATCAACAAATAGACTCAGGTATGGTCGCAGCCATCCAATCAAAATATTCATGCAATAAGTCATATTAAACCACAATATCCTGCAGTCTAGATCTTATCAGACAAAACCCAGGGTCTTATGCTCCATCTCAACCCGAACAAGTACAAATTCAAGCATGTGAATATGTGAGCTGAAGTCGAACATGAAATAAAGTCACCTGATTACCAACCAATGATGAAAGCCGTTAACAAGCACGAGAGATACCACCAATAATGATGATGGCCCTCAAGGTACAACAGGTACAATCCACAAAATGTGAACAGTGATCTGGCATCGAACACCCGCAGAATCACTTGATCGAAGGCCAATGATGTGGACCATTCGTCGAATGCAAAGAACTTTCCATTGAGGCATGCAAGCTCCAAGGTACTGGAAGGGAGTCTCTACGTCAAATTCTTGGATAATGAGTTGAAGTCGACAGGAAGTGACCCAGTCGAAGGAGGGCCATAATGTTTCCCACATCATCAACACGAGACAGAGGAACATGATGATAGTGAATCAAGACTAAACGGAGGATCAGAGGGAGGTTGAAAACTACAATCGGAAACTTCTCTTAAACATATCAGCGACACAACTCCAGATTTGGCAGTATTTGACATCAAGGGATCTGAGGTCATGGTGATGTGGCAAAGAGTAGATGAGAGGTCAAAAGAGATTACTCAAACCCATGCAGGCAAAAAAGACGAAATGAGATGTTCCCAACCCGACATGAATGCATATGAGTGTCATGTTCAAGAGCGACATACTGCCAACACAACTGAGAACTGGTTCCATTTTTCCCCACCATTTTTGGCGAGTACCCCAATTATTTTTTGAAAATAAGCTTGAAGGGGATAGCATATGCTTGTCATCTAAGTTTGTCCTTCGGACAAATCCATCCTAGTACATTTTACAAGCCCTAGGAAGGAGGAAGTAGGTTACGTCATGGTGATGATTTCTGATGTCATTAGGGTTTAACGAGTCTGACAAAGGAAGAACTCGACATCTTTTCATGTTTAGAGAGTTTGAAAAGAAGCGGAAAATAAAACTCCATGTTATACCATTTTTTGGTCATCTAACCTATTATCATTAGATGGACCCAAGTACACCATGTAAGACCAATTTTACCCTAAGTAAAATTGCTTTCACTATGTGAAATAACTTATTAAAACACCTTTATTAAGTTGTTTACGGTCTAAACAGGAAACCCCAAAAGGAAATAATAAACAAATCTATATTTGTTTATATTTCCTCAAGGAATAATTAGTTAAACATCAATTTAATTATTATTCCTAGTCATATTTAACCCAAAACAAGGAAATCAATTAAATAAATCTTTATTTATTTGATTATTTCCTAGGAATAAGTTATTTAATCCTTATTTAAATAATATTCCTAGTTAAATTTGACTAAATCATTTATAAATAATTAAATAAATCATTATTTATTTAATTATATTTCCACCATTTCCTTAAAATAATAAATAATTTATTTATTTATTTATTATTTATAAATAAAGGATTTGACCCAAGTCAAAAACTCTTTTCCCTCCAATAAATATAATAAAATATTCCTAAAAGGTGGTTCTAGAATTTGGTTAGTAATATTTTATTCATACACCAAGTTCTAGAATACCCTAATATTTTGTTATAAATAGAAGGGTTTTCCCATTCATTTGTCACCTTTCATTTTGCATTAGATCACTCTAGATCTATACTCTTGGTCTGACTTTGAGCCATTATCATTGTCACATTCTCCATCATTTGCTTTGTGAGCTCCCTTTGAGTTCTATGTTTGTCTGGGTTTTCTACACCAACAAGAAAGAGAAATATTAGATCTGAAATGCTAAGGACTTTCAAGAACCCATCCTCAGGTGCCCCTTTAATATAAAAATTCTTTCAAAAATATTGTTCTTGTCTTGTCTATTGGATGCATGGAGCCACATTTTACTTTATCTGCTTAATGTCTTTTATGCTTAGATCTAGATTTGTGCAGCATTATTTGGATCACCTAATTGCAGATTTAAAGATATTTGGCAGCCATAATCGATGTTAGGGGTATTTGTTATGCGTAGCTAAGGTAGTCTTTTATGGAAACAAAAATTCATGCTAACACTCTAGGAGGGTCCTTTCGTAAATAGTCCCTCAAATCCAAAAAGTGAAAGGTGTGTACGAGAGAGCCTCTTAACGTCATGATAGGCTAAGGTATTCCTTTTAAGTAAATAATCTATCCCGACCCGAAAAAATGGGTAAACGTATCTTGGAGTGAATTAAAGTCAGGGAACACATTTAACGAGTTCAAAACGACAATAATCTCAACAATATTTTCAATTTTAGAAAGTTAGAAAAGATCTGAAATATGACTCCTCCTTGAGGAACGAGTGGTATTAAGGGTAGCAACTAGTTCCAGTGATGGTGGAACTGCTCAGAACAAGTAAAGGTTAAGAGGTTGGCTAACAATACCACTCATTACAGCGGTTCCTCAGGAATAGGTGAAACAACCAAGTGAAGGCATATGATCAGCCAAGCAGATGGTGACGATGGAATGAGAAAACCAAGGCTCATCCGGAAAAATAAGCTGATAAAATGGCAATCACGAGAGGTAATGGTTTCATTTTTACACAAGCTTGAAATCAGGAAACTCTGCTTGAAATTGGTTTCATTTTTACACAAGCTCGAAACAAAGATAAACTGTGCTTGAAATTGGTTTCATTTTTACACAAGCTCGAAACAAAGGTAAACTATGCTTGAGATTGGTTTCATTTTTACACAAGCTCGAAAAAAAAGTAAACTATGCTTGAAAAACAGGCATGCCCCCAACATGGTGACTCAATTCGAGGTACATGCCCCCCAAGCTTCAGTCCAGCTGTAATGAATGAAAAGAAAATGGAGTGAAGGTTCAAATTACAATATCAGAGAAAAACTTGACTGGGATCTTACGAGATCCAATCAAAAACTTGAATTGAACATGAACGTGTTTCATTGTTTTAATGAGGTTGACACATTAAAATAACTATCCTCATGACCTAATTCATTTTTTAATGAGGTTGACATAGAAGACAAACCATCCTCATAACATATTGTTTCATATTTTTAACGAGCTTGACACATGAAAAAGAAATCTGCTCCGATGATCTTGTTTACTTTTTCAGGAGAATGACACAAGAAAAAGAACTATGCTCCGTAATCCTTTTACCATAACGAATAAGAGGTTGTGGCGTCCAAGAGGTTCACATCTAATGGGAGAACAACGTCTTGGAAATCAGGATTGAATGCCCCCAGTAGATGGTAGTCGATGGCACTATCACTGGAAGAGGGCAACGAGCAAGTGGCCACATAATTAACCCATGGTGGGATAAAAAACCAACGAGATGATAGTAGGCTACTTCTTCCCCCTCCGGACAAGAATGAAAAGGTAGGGTCAATTGATCAATGGTCACGATCTCACCTTCATGTGGAAAACAAATCACACAAAAGAGGGAAGAGACAAGCGCTCCCATGATATAAGTATATTTGTGCCCTAGGAGTAAGTTAAAATCCAAAGGGCCTTGGATGACCATCACGTCGATACAGACAGTTTTTCCTCTGAAATTGATAGGCAGCTTCAAAAGGATCCCTAACGGCTGACTGGTTCCTCTGTTAAATTCCAAAAAATTCTGAGTAACAGGCACAAGTGGTGGAGAACCAAAAGCTTTCCAAGTAGTCGAAGATAAAACACTAACAAATGCACCTTCACCTATAATTGTGCTAGGTATAGCCACATCAAAGGTCTGTACCGTGATCTCAAAAGGCACATAAGAAGGAAGGTGGTATCCCGTAAATCGACTCCAATCGAAGGAAGCAACCAAACTACTTGGAGGAGGTGCCATTGAACTGAGATGGTCATCCCTTGGTGTTATTGGAGAAAGAGGAGAAACATCTTAGACCTTAGAAATGGGAGCAAGAAGAGCAACTTCTTGAGTTACAGGGACCGGAGGATCTTTCTCCAAGTCAGAGGAATCTGAAGAAACAAGAAGAACGTGAGAGGGATGATATCCACTCTTGACAGAAAAGGCCTGATGAACCATGGGTAGGATTAGATTGACTAATTCCATGACCAATGGTTGGTCGAGAATGGATTCATGAATTTGAATTTTCGAGGGAATGGGATCGACCAAGGATTAATATTGACTGATCGTTGAATCAACTAGTGAAGGACTCGAAGAAAGCTTCTGGTAACCAACTGGAAGGCAAGGTGTAGAAGCAATATGGTTGTCCAACACTCTCGTGGCTTCATCGATGTACAAACAAAAGTTAATGGGATGATGCCATTCACACAAATTACAGGGATTGGTAATCTTACCCTGTCCCTTATGAGCCTTATCATTCCTAGTCAAAGATGTGCCACCAATATGACTTCCAGAAGCCAAAGGCAACAGCAGACAGCCATCAGACCATGCTTCAAGTACCTTGGGAATGCCAGGGAAGTCTCAAAGAAGGTCACCTTTGGAAAACATGCAAGGGAATTTGACTTTCCGTGGAAGGTTGGATGGTTTATCAATGGAAGGTTTCGTAGGCGCAATAGCCGCAGAGTTGGTCTCTCTCTTATCTGACTTATTCTTTTTCGTCTTCCTCTTCTTCTTCTTAGCCACCTAGTTACTAGAATCCAGAGTGTCACCAGGTGAAGTAGAAGAGGAGGACGAAGATAACAACATTCAATACCACTCCAATTATCAAACAATGTATGAACTTGGCCCTACCACTCTATCTCTTTCTTAAAGTTCCATGATCCAAAACAATTGACTTGTGAATAGGTCGACGATTTATAGACACGGCTTAGTGATTGATTAAAAATGACAGTTGGCACTCCTATTCAATGGGAAAATGAGATCCCCATTGTGACTTGCTTGGGAAAACCACACTTTACTAATTAGATTTAGATGTGGAGGAAAAACATGAAGGTCACAAACCTTTAAATTCTTTACAAAGATGCATCCTACATCAATAAGGCACTCAATGGATAGAGAGGATACAAATCAGAATTCCAAGATGTAGACTAATGGAGACACATAATAAAAAAATGAATGCATTCATTTCAATATCACATAATGCAACTTCATGACTTGTGCTAAACTAATTAGTAGCCCCAAACTATCTATTTCCAAAGTTCGGATTCGATGTTTTCAAGAAGAGGCATAGAAATTAAAACAAATAAAAAAATTGAATCCACATAAATTGTATCCATAGTGATTTGCATATTACGTTAAAGAAATCAATTTTATTACAAGGATGTGGCCCCCATACCTTCAATGTGTCTACAACCCTAATGCCTTCTAGCGTGAGCTCCAACCTGGAATGTTTCCACAAACAACATCAACCAGTGCTATGTCATATCACATTGTGCTCATGCTCTTCGAATGCTTCAAAAAATGGGAAACTAACAATAGGACGTCTTCCTCCACACACAATACAAACATGGAGTTTATAATTTAACGATGCTCTGATACCACTGTAGACAAGCCTGTGAATAAACTCCACGATGAAAAGTGATTGCAATGGCATTGAATAAATTCATTTATACAAACATAAGATAGGCACAAGAGAGGTTTGTCTTGATAAATTATTAACAAAATATTAAAAACTAACAACTAATTACTATTGTACAAAAATAATCCCAAAGGATTAGATAACAATACAATTGGAAGCTTAGTGTCTAAACATCATGGGACCGCTTTCATGGGGGATGAACATGGATGGACCTTGAGCTCATTTACATGCTTATCTTGGAATTACATTAACAATCAATTTTACATGTGGTACAGATTTTTTCTTTCTTGTATCCCTAAACATTTTGGTCTTGTTTCAATCTAGTTCCCCATTCTATTTACTATTTCTCATTCTTGTTTCGGTCCATTCCTAGAAACATACTTATGTGAACTTGTAAAGCATTTAGGTGAACAATATATGAGTCTTCAATGCATAAATTCCACCTAAATGGAATCACAACAAAAAATGTGGTCATTTCCAATCCAAACTCAATAGGTAAATTACCTGCAATTTCATGAATGCAAAAATTGCCCATCCCTTCCAAACTAGAACATCCTTTTGGAATGGTTTAACCTTTTTAAGCTTTTTTTAATCCAAGCCTATGTTAATAGGAGCCATGATTCACAACCCCTATGATATAACAGTTTTTAAATATTTGATCCCCATTATCTATGCACAATCAAGAGATTATATGGCCTTCCCTAGCTCCCTAACCACACTTTTTGTGAAGCTTTTCTAATAAATGCAGTGTTATGCAGGCATACCTCACAATTGTAGTGAGGGTCTAGGATGTCATGTCTTATCTTGCAAAAAGAAGAGCTAACATGTTTCCTGCAATTTCTTCATCAATCAACCTTAAATCACTTGATTCCTAGGAATTTAGAGTAGATAATATCATGTCAAGTAATCTATATTCACCATATATACTCCTAGACCTTCTCAATATTCATGGGGAATCTGTTATGATTCTACAACATGAATATGAAAAATTAGACATGCATGTGCCCGCTTGGCCTTGTTAAAGATTGTCCTAGGAAGATCAAGAGGATGAAATAAACCCTGAGGCTAAAATCATAATAAGCCCTCTTAAAGGCCCCATAGCCCAACATCACCATTATTGGGCTACCTAGAATATGGGTTTTGAAAATTCCATTTTCCAAACCCTTTTAATGTCATACCACACATCTATATTATGAAGGTTACTCCATGACTTCAGATGGTCCAAGGGTTGTCCCCACAATGGAATCCCCATGCCTCTTGGCCAAAGTGGAGGTATTTTTCCCAACTTTACCCTTAAATGGGATTCAAACCTATCCCATTCCAAGCCTCTTAGCCAAAGTAGAGGCATTTTTCCCAACTTAATCCTTAAATGGGATTCAAACCTATAAATTTTAGGTATAACTCCTATCTGGAGCTTAAAAAACTTGACCATATTCACAAAATAGAAATTTTAAGAGTGGTATTTGAACCATACTCCATGTTCAAACGACTTCCATAATATAGCGCTTTAGACCAACTTCCCCATTTGAAGAACGGGTGGATTAAGCCCCTCTCTCATAGATTTCCAACCATGGATGCATTCCTCCCCCAAAAGAAAAAACTAAAAATCTAAACCTTAGTTATGTTCACAGAGGAAGATAAGGTTAGCCATGAATATAGGTCCATGACCCTCAAAATATGATTCCATGAACCCTAAACTATTGAACAAAACTCGTTGAACAAGAGTAGAAAGAATCTAAAAATAAATAAAATTAAAAAAAATCAAAGACCATTAACACCTATGCAACCAGTGTCTTCCATGATTCCCCTATTAAAACTAGAGAGACACTAGACTTAATAGCATCATTTCCATTGTATATGCTAAACTGAACAACATAATAACATGGGATATTCCTATAGGAAATAAATCTAGACTTTAGAATTGAGAAAATTTCCCTGAAATTTCTTTAAAAAAAGAAATTTCTCTAAAACAAAAACTCAATAAAAAAATTAAAATTGTTGGTCATGGTGGCCTGCAGCCAAATCAAGGAAAAATAAAAAAATGAAATTGGTGGCCATGTTTGCATGGTTCTATGGGTCACAACCCCTCAATTCCTTATGTCGAATAAAGAAATAACTTGTGCAGGCATAACCTTGTATAATTGGAGTCTATCTCCTTGACCAATCAGAGATATGAATAGTGTGAAAAAATTGTGCTTTGTTGCATATGAAGATAGATCGAGTAGTAAAAAGGAAAGATGAGGTTGAGGGAGGAGAGTTCAGGTTTTCTTGATCTAGGGTTCCATTTCAAGAAGAGAGGTTGAGGTACGTGGGCCTCATGCAAGGTCCTACATTGGCCAACCCTTTCAGTGGGTGAGTTTTATTTATTTATTTATTTTTGTGGGGTAAATACATAGAGGGGAATTTTAATTTTTTATTTCAAAATCACCAATTGATATACCCCTTATATATTTTGGTGAGTTTCAATATTTGACTTTATTTTTTATTTTATTTTAAAATATTGGTCTTTTCGATTTTTATTTTTATTTTTTATTTTTTTTATTGTTATATATATATATATATATATATATATATATATTGCTATTAATTAACATCATAATTACAATTACTTGGTTACTTGGTTAATTAAGTGAGAGGCTTAAATAATAATATTATAAACATATTACAATAATTAATTAATTTTGATTAAATTAAAAAGCTCAGTTAATATTAGGGGTGGTAGGAGCGAGAGGGGTTATCCTTTGCCCTGATGAATAAATAGAGATTCAAGATGCTTGGAGACTGGGTGTAGCACCCAATACCCAAACTGGATATTTCGCACTTTGGTAGGGATTGGAATCAACAATTGTAAATAAAATCACCAAAGTATCAGTGTTTTGGGACTCAATGATTGTAATTTGTCGAGTGTGGAAATCTATAGGATTACAAAACTCAACCCTTCCTCCTATAATACAAAGGATCTTTTTTCAATCAATGCAATTTGAACAAATTGAATTTTTCCCTATATATAAAAATTTGAACACAAAAGCCAATTCATTGTTAAAAAAATGAACTATACTAGAGTAGGGGACCTTAGAATTAGGTCAAAGGTTGATATTAAACTCATTTAGACCGTTATTCTTGGGAGAAAATATCATGACCAAAACTATATTTATAAAGGCCTCCATAACTAAATAAATTTTTGAACTTTCAAAGAATAAGTCACCCAAACCACCTCTCAAGTATTTGGATCCTGGCTTGCAACTCTACACTAGCAAGATTGGCACCCTTCATTAGCTCCCTATCTAAGAAGATCAAAGAAGGTGTACCCCTATATATATCACCATAAAATCTGGTGAATGGAGGATGAAACGTGTGTGCATAAGTGGCATCAGGTTTTAATATATCAAGGTGGGAAGAAGTATACCAGGAGAGGGGAGCGTCAACCCTGTTAGTGCATTCGATTCACTTCAGAATTGAGTTAATACTATTCTTTCTCTATATCAATTTATTGACATTCCAAGGAATTTATCATGATTCTTTCATGGATTTGGAAGCCTCACAAATAAATGCTCTAGGTTGGTGGACTAGAGGTAGATGAGGGTATGTATGGCTAACTGTTGTTCTTTGAATCCACACTGCGCTACTACTAAGTGTTCACAATTGTGAACATAGGTGAATATTAACTATTGAATCTCGAAGCATGGAGCAACAAAGTTCTGCTATGGTGGAATTAGGGGAACCATCTCATGAGGATGGGCAGGAAAAAATGAATCGACTCCTAGCAAGGTTATTGGAATCAGTTGAAGGGTTGTTGAATACCCTGAAGAAAATTATTTTTCAAAGGAAAAGGAGAAGAAGGCATATCATTTGTTAATGGACACTAAATATGATGTGTTGAAGAGAAATATGGAAATGCTTCAACGTGAAGTTTGAATTGAATTGACAACCATGTACATTAGGGTGGTAGAGATTGAGAAAAATTCCAATAGAGGAGTAAAGTCCACCTTGGAAGCAATTGGGACCAGTGAATAAAAGGTCCACAAGCATTCTAGGTGCATGAACAACCAATGACAAGGATGATGAACCAAGTTCCATTAAGAAGTTGATGGAACAGGGCCATCCTATGCCAAATAAATTAATAGCCTTTGAAACCCTTTGATGTTATGTGTATACATACTGATATTAGGATTTTTTTCGATAATATAACAAACATCTATTTAGAATAGTTGGTAAAAAAATTCATAAGCATATATTTTCTATACTTTGGAACTTTCAATGCAGTAAAATTTTGGAACATTAATAATTATGTAAGGGTTTTGGCCCAAAACCCCGATTTTCATTTTAATATCAAATTTCTATCCATTTCTTTCAAAAAAAACGAAATCTTAGATAATGTTACAATACTAATACAAGTGTGATATCAATTGAACGGTATTAGTAGGGGAGATTCGACTTGATAGGTAGACAATCAAGGGTAATTGGAGGATACATCATAGTTTTATTCTAGTTAGAAATGAGAGAGAATTTAGTAGATCCATGAGGATCTGCTCAATATCAATAATGCTAATTTATGAGTATAGTAAAAAGGAAATCTTACCCCTATCACTTTATAAACATGTGTGAGCCAAGTAAGAATCGACAATGTCCTAAGCTGCATTAATGAACCTTGTGTGTCATGCAGATATTTGACCAGTATAGAATGGTGAGGATGTGAGGAAATCGAGGGTGAGGATGGTCGACACATGGACCACCTCCTCTAGAAAACCCATTTTTATCACTAGATCTATCTCTCATCTTGTGCTCCCTAGAGGGAATTAATGAAACGTTAAGAGGGAACCAAATAACTGAGGTGAAAGTAGAGCACCTTCCATAAGGGGTAAGGAACCTCGAAGGATCGAGGGACTCTAATAGAGGAATTCTAACTGAGGATGCTACTAGAGAGATCTAGAGGATTAAGCTTTTATAATTTTTTGTAGGTCATGCTAGCGAGTGAGTAGAAGGTTGGTTGGAGGGAATGAAAATATCTTCACACTAGGATAGGATACTTCCAATTTGAATGCTAAGATAGCGATATTTCAACTCAGAAATAGTTCCCTTAATTGGTGGGGTAACCTGGACTTAAAACTAAACCTCAATCCTCACACAAGTACGTCAGAGTTATTTGAGGAAATGTTCAAGAAGAAGTACCTTCTAGCATATTAAAAAGAAAAAAAAGTAGGATCCTTCCATGCTTTGGTATAGGGAAATTGCACGGTAGAATAATAAGAGATCAAATTCATGGAATTTTTTAAGTATGTCTCCTAGATGTATATTGATCAGCACCAGGCATATCACTTCATTTATGGATTGAACCTTAAGATTAGGGAAATGGTTTGAATGTGGAAACCATGCTCAGTTGCATAAGTTATTGAACATGCTCGCTATGTAGAAGATCACTTGGACTTGAAATGGGGAAACAATCTTTTTTTTTCCACGACAACCAAATTTTGTGCAGAAGGCCCCTCAGACCTTCTCCGTGGGAGGAATTTCGAGGCCACCAACATATGGCAACAGGGTTGTACCCAGAACACCAGAAGTGGGTATTTTAATATCTTCTAGTTTAGCTTCACCTGCAACTTTAGGGACTCATGCAAGTCGAGGTCAGATGCGTGGAGCTATAAGAATGGGAAGGGGTCCTAGGGAAAGAAACTCTTTCTAGAGAGCCCAAAAAAATTATGTTCAAAGTATACCACATGTCACATTTTTGGGATGTGTGGGACCTCACTACTATTGTGATTTCCTTAAGTTACAAAATGATAACAACCGTAGAGAAGGAAAAGCATTGATGGGAGGAGTAGGCAAACACCATCATATCTATGTAGCAGTTGATAAGCACCAATATGAACACCAATTCACCATGGTAGAAACCTCATGTATGGTAAACCATGTAAATTTTAAAATTTTGTTTAATTTTGGTTCTACAAATAATTTCATTTCACGAGTTATATTAGAAAAATGTGGGTTGACAACCTATGACACGATGACTAGGTTGGTAGACTTTAAACAAGTCAAAATGGCTTCTGAGGTAAAATAATTAATAGGATCTAATGTTGACTAATGTCGGGTAAAACATGGGGCGTGTAGAACTATTTTGAAGGCATACATCATGAAACTAGGGGTGTCCGATGTAACCATTAGAATGAAATGGCTAGAAGGTCATCGAGCTTTGGTAGACTATTTCAAAAATAAGGTGATATGTTTAGATGATGAAGGTAGGTCAATAGAGATATGTTGTATCCAGAGAGGAGTGTGCCTATAATTCATCTCTGTGATGAACGTAAATGTTTCCTTAGGGAGGGCTACAAATTATATGTGGTTTAGACAGTAAGTGATGAGAAGGGACCCTAGCTAGATCAACACCCAGTTTTTTCAGAATTTGAGTATATTCTCCCCAAAGTGTTTCACAAATTATTCCCTATGAGGGAGATCGATTTCACATTCAACCTAAAAAATGGTGTAGAGAAAACATCCAAGACATCCTACAAGATGATGGCTCCAGAACTTTGTGAGTTGCAGATGAAGTTAAAAGAGTTGTTATATTTTAGATTTATTAGATTATAGGGACTTTAATTGATCCACAATAAACAATAGGTACTTGATACCCAAAATAGATGACCTCTTCAGCCAAATGAAGGGAGAAACGATTTTTTTGAAAATTGATCTACGATACAGATACCACCAATTGAGGATTGAGGAAGGTGACATCCCAAAAACTTCCTTTCAAACTTAGTTTGGGAACCATGAGTTTGTAGTAGTGCGGTTTGGTTTGACCAATGCACCATTAGTGTTAATGATATTAAAAAACGACATATTCTGAAAGTATCTATACCACTTTGTGAAAGTATTTTTAAATCATATTCTTTTGTACCCCAAGAATGAAAAGGAGCATGAAGGGCACCTATGGGCTATGTTGATTTTATTAAGGGAAAATCATTTGTATGGGACATTGTCAAGATGGTATTTATTTCAAAATAAAATTCATTACCTCAAGCACATCTCAGGAGAAGGTATTCTAGTTGGCCCAGAAAAGGTGAAGGCCATAATTTATTGGATGATTCTTAAAAATGCTCATGAGGTGGGTAGCTTCATGGGGCTAGTGGGTTATTATTAAATATTGGTAGAATGGGTTTTGAATATTGTGAAACCCATCACCACATTACAACACAAGGGATTTAGGCATGGGTGGATAGATGAATGTGACACCTCATTCGTTGAACTAAAGAGATTACTAACAAGTGCAAGACATGGAGAAGGACGTCACAGTTTACACATATACTTTGAAAAAAGGATTAGGATTTATGTTAATGCAAGAAGGTGGAGTGATAGCATACGCATCCAAGAATTTGAATAATTTTACACTACCCATGACTTAGAATTAGCAACAGTGATGTTATTCATGAGAGGGTATGATTTTGGGATTTAATACATTAAGGGAAAGGAGAATGTGGTGGTTGATGCACTGAGCAGAAGGCCATAGACATTTTTCTTGTTACCCTTGAGGATAAATTTTAGAGAGAATGTCTTGGAACAACTCTTTGACTCATGGTTGGTATTTGAAGGTTACCATCAACACTCCAGTGTCAGAAATAGATAGAACTAAATTTTAAGGGTTATGTCTTCGAACTAGATGGACTATTAAGATTTAAAGGGAGAATGTACATCCCTGAGGAAGGGGGTATATGAAAAATCATCCTTGAGAATTCACATAGAGCACTCTATTATGCACATCCTAGCATGAAGAAGATGTTCTACTTTTGGGTAAGCAGGAAGTGCCACATAGTCCATTTTATCGCCAAGTGTCTTGATTGTCAACGAGTGAAGGTTGATCATTGCCACCCAGTGTGTAATATTCCTAAATTAGCCTACAACTAATGGGAATATTAAAATTTTGTTTTGTCACTTAGAAAGGTGAATAAGTGGGTAGGGATACCCATAAAACTTTTTATTGTGAATAAAACCACTTCTCATGTGAAAGTGGATCATATTTTTCAACTTAATTGAAGCACCCTTGGTGTGAAAGGGGTTGGATCACTTTGACTGGGTCAACCTTGACCAAATCTACAGTGATTTCATGGAGGAGTGGCCATCAATGAGGGACAGTGCAGTTTTATATGGAGGTGCCTTGTGTGAAAGAAGTGTTATCATTGGATGTGGTTTAGGGTTTGAAATTTCTTGTCCTATAAAAGGAAGGGGATGGAAGCATTAGATTGTTGTTTCTATTTATCATATTTTTTGAATATGTGGTTTGTTTATACATATATCTTTCTCTTGTTTTTTAGCTGAGATTGAATGATGTTTAGCATTGGGTGTTCCTGATCAGGAATCCCACCTCTTCCTATTGAGTAGCTCTAGGGAGGGTTTGTATTTCATTGTCCACTATCTGGCTTAGGGCCAAGCTTCTTCTTTCAACTACAGCATAGATCCTATTGAGGGTTTAGTTTTTTTTGCAAGCTGCAATAAGTGGATATTAGATCTTTCAGATTTAATCCCTTTCGGTGCTTTTTTTCAGTGGAGGAGGGTTTTACTTCATTGGGAGGACAGTATTGAAGGTATTGAGCTTCATTTTCAGATCTTGGCATGAGGCCAACCTCATTTGGATCCCTACAGCATAATATACATCCAGATCTACATTATTCCTATAGGTGCAGTTACAGGATGGTTCAGCACACCAATTGGAGAGTGATTTTCTGAGTGTTGGGGATCTGCCCTTCACTTTGGAGATCTATTGGAGGAGGTCATTCTATTGTTCATATCAGATCAAATCCGCTTTCCAGATTGTAATTTTCAGTAGATCTGCAGTCTTAGATCTTGCTGAAAACCCCAAGGGGGTTCATTAGAGGAGCTTGTATAGTGCATGGATCTAATTTAGATCTAACTTTTTATGCATATATTTTCTCTAGATCTTATGTATAATCTACATTTGTTGCAGAGCCAATAAAATAACGTTGTAAGGCTATTCCAGTCTTTATATATGGTTGTAGCACCTCATTTTGGGGGATTTCTTTCATTGGAGGCTTCCTTTTCTTGTTATGCATCTTATGGGCCACTTTTTACATACATTTTGCTGTTGTAATAACAAATGAAATTTCTCCATATTGGCCTCCTGCTAAAATAAATATGATCTACATTATTTTCCTATCTTTTTGCATTGTATTTCTGCGTTCCCCATTTGGGAATATTACAGTGGTATCAGAGTATCATCTTGGCACAGCCTGTGCATTCTAAAGCCAATATGTCTTCTGAAGAAGGAGAGTCTCTTACTGACAAAAAGAAGAGGTATCAAAACAGAAGACACAGAATATTTGATTATATTGATGAGAAAGAAGACAAGGGTAAAACCCCTTTACCTGGAGGAATGGAAGGGAAGGAGTTCTCAAGACTTCTTCTTCAAACTATGCATGAGCTTAAAAGAGAAATCAAGGGAATGAGGAGGGCAATACATATAGATCCCTCAGGAATATTTTCACATGAAGAAATCCCCAGTTCTTCATATTATGTGTGTGAGCATTCAACCACACAATCGGATCTGCAACGTTATACTATGCCCAGATTTACTGCAAGAGAGATGGAGGAGGAAGATGCACCAAAGGAGGAGACTTTGAGTGACTATCTTCAGGAGTATGAATCTCAATCTTGGAGATTCAGGGAACACTTGAACTTCCAAGATTTTTTCCAACTCAAGGAGGAAAGAAGACCCAGCAATCACCACAGAAGCAGAAGAGGTAGATTCTTTCTTCCAAATTTTGATGGGTCCTCCACATGCACAACCAAGGATTGGATAGATCAGCTAGACTCATATTTACATCTACATCAATTTTCAGAAAAGGAAGCCCTTAGGATAGCAGCACTACATCTTAAAGGTAAAGCTTATGCTTGGTGGTTATTTGAATCCTTTTCATTAATAAATGCAACTATATATTATGCAAGATTCACGAAGAGATTAGTGAAGAGATTTGATGTAAAACATTCTGAAACATCTTTGATTGAGATATCAAAGCATGAGCATTCAAAACCTTTGCATGAGTTGGGAACATCTATTATACCAACTCCACTTCATATTCAACTGAAGGGGATAAAAACTTGTGTGATACCCTGCCAAGGGCAAGATCCCCGTTGCAGGAAGATCTTTCTTCTCAAAGGGAAGACATGGAGATTCCTCCTTCAAAGGAAGACCAAGATCTAGGGTCTCTCATTGTTGATGAGGTATTCTCAAATATTAATGAGGAGGAAGAGTAGAAGGAGAGTAAAAACATTGTCACTTCAAAAGTAGAACCATCACCCCATGGGGATGGGCATGAAGATATTGCTTCAAGAGGAGGAGCTTTTATATCTTTGCAAAAGGTTCCCAAGGAGCATCATGTGGCAGTAGTGATGGGAAGTAACACCTTGATCCAAGGAGGGGAAGAAAAGGTGGATCAGCATCCAAGGATGAGGAGCATGCACCCTTGTTATTTCAAGGGGTTTATATTTAGAAGAAGGAGACTGATTTATGCAGTAAAGGGAAGGAAAAATCAGTCCACTCATATATACAATCTACTTCAGATTTTGATGTCTCTTTACATGGAGACATTCCACCAGGGATACCCCTGATTGGAAGATGAATAAAGTGTTCTCTCAACTTAGTACATCATTGACATATTTGGCTAATGAAGGAGCATTGAGGGACCATGATACAGCACTGAGTGTCTTGGGTATACTCTAGGAGGAGGGAGACATTCTCCCAATATTTTCATCACCCACACTCATTTCAGATTCTGCGTTGTGGGAGGAGAACCAAGGGAAGGATAGAAACCTTCCAACACATACCTTTGGCATGGGAGATGTCATGGAGGAGAGCAACCATATGACAGACATTTTTGTTGATAGATCATCAGCGTTGTAACTATGGGAGATTGATCCATATTGGAAATCCCAATTGTTGGTGTATTATTCAAAGGATCTTTTCACATGCATGATACTTGATGACCAGCTACATGAGGAGGTCTATTCAGTCCAAGATGAAGTCATCTATTATCATGGTAGGATATTCTTATCTAGAGCTTCCAAGCTCAAGGAGAAGTTTCTACAAAGGGCTTATGAAGAGTTCTTTTTCAGCCATACTTATTCCATGAAGGCCTACAACTCTATCATGAGAAGCTACATTTGGAAGGGCTTTGAAGAGGAACTATATCTGCATTTTCAAAGATGCATGAGCCATGTGGAGTTGGAAGAGAGATATGACTCTATGAAGGAGTTATTTCAGCCACCTATTTCCGCCTTTGTAATTAGAGGGGATACATCTATGCACCACTCCATTTGTATGAGGAGAAACTGTGGTGAAGAATATGCTTGCGTATTCAATGATTCATTTTATTATTACTTGTAGTCTTTTACCATGTATATGCAGGCCATAGCTCCAAAAAGGAGTATTATTCCATATAAACTTCATGGAAAACTTTGGGCTACAAGCATTTCTGAACATGGCCACTCCCTTGGAGGACAAAGGGAGGCATTGTATCATTGTGGGTGCATTCCAAAAGCACCAAATATATCTCACATTTTCAGCCATGGTGAGAAGACTTAGGCAACAAGTAAATGGCGGGGAAACCATTTACCATATCACTATCTGATGCAGTCAGGAGATCTACTGCATTGGTTCCTCATGTGGGATTATGATCCACCTCCATCATTGCATTTGTTTGTTTATGTATCCCTGGTTTTGATCTCACATGATGATGTTGATCTTAATTTTGTTGAGGACATGATTGGAGGGATGACACATTGGTTGGATGTGTCCATTGGGAATGAAACTTCCCACATCTATTCATGCTTCAAGAGGAGGATGGGAAATTATATGGCTACTACATTACATCACTTATTTCCTTATGAAAGGGGCCATATGATTGACTTATGTCATTGGGAGAAGCCTTTCACATGGGAGGATTTTTGGCAAGACATGTTTTTCTTGGATAATATTCAGCTAACACCTAATATCCTCTACCATTTTCAAGATTTTGAGAAGATTATGGCAGCAAGAAGGTGGTTGGATGGCCAC
This sequence comes from Pinus albicaulis, assembly GCA_034641835.2. Taxonomy (NCBI): domain Eukaryota; kingdom Viridiplantae; phylum Streptophyta; class Pinopsida; order Pinales; family Pinaceae; genus Pinus; species Pinus albicaulis. Next base: position 389,426,973 of record CM076569.1, on the reverse strand, counting down.
TTATTATATCATGTTTTGAGACAGCAAGAAGAAGAACAACGCTGGTCTCAATTGAGGGACTATTGTCACCATCCAAGATGTCATATGACACTTAGTCCATATTTCTTTTGGAGACCATATGGTGATGACACTATATTCACTATATTCATGGAGGATTGGGCAAGGAGGCTCCCTAGAACCAATGAGTGGAATCATGAGATTCCAAGTATCTTTTGGCTTCATGAGGACTATATTATTGCAGCCCAAGATCAGCAGCTCCAAATTTCTCATAAATGGAGGGAGAGATAGTGTAAGTTGAACAATATTACCTCTCATTTTCAGCCATGCATCCCCTACACGTTGCATAAGTAGGGGATTGGTGACTATTTCTATGAGCTACCAAGGATGGCTCACTTTGTTTGGATGATAGCATGGAGATTGGAGTTTCTCATTTGGGTTGAAGCACCCAAAATTTATTGTCTATCATGCCTTAAGGAGGCCAATGGAAAGCATATAACTCTTTCCATATATCTCCCACTTCTTCATGATGAAATCCATTTGGTTTATTCACCAAAGGAAAACTTGTATTCTTGGGAGGAGACATATCCATTAGAGATTTTTTAGTATCCTTGTAGTTGCTTGAGGATAAGCAACATTTTGGAGGGGAGGACTGTAATATTCCTAAATTAGCCTACAACTAATGGCAATATTAAAATTTTGTTTTGTCACTTAGAAAGGTGAATAAGTGGGTAGAGAGACCCATAAAACTCTTTATTGTGAATAAAAACACTTCTCATGTGAAAGTGGATCATATTTTAGCTTAATTGAATCACCCTTGGTGTGAAAGGGCTGGATCACTTTGACTGGGTCAACCTTGACCAAATCTACAGTGTTGTCATGGAGGAGTGGCCATCAATGAGGGACAATGCAGTTTTAGATGGAGGTGCCTTGTGTGAAAGAAGTGTTATCATTGGATGTGGTTTAGGGTTTTCAACCTCTTGTCTTATAAAAGGAAGGTGATGGAAGCATTAGATGGTTGTTGATGTTTATCATATTTTCTAAATATATGATATGTTTAGACATATATCTTTCTCTTGTTGTTTAGCTGAGATTGAATGTTGTTTAGCATTGGGTGTTCCTGATCAGGAATCCCACCTCTTCCCATTGAGTATCTCTTAGGAGGGTTTGTATTACATTGTCCACACTATGCAGATTAGGGAACTGACTTCTTCTTTCAACTACAACCTGAGAGCTTGTTGAGGTTTAGTTTTTTATGACTGCAGCCAAATGGAAGATGAATGCTGAAGATCTGAGCCATACTAGGTACTTCTTTTAGGTCTGGAGGAAAGTTCTACTTCATTAGGAGGACAGTATTAGAGGGATTGAGCATCATTTTCATATCTTGGCATCAGGCCAACCTTATTTTGATCCATACAGTGCAATATACTTCCAGATTGTGTTATTTCTGTAGGTGCAGTTGCAGGGTGGTTCAACACACCATTTGGGGAGAGATTTTCTAAGTGTTGGGGATCTTCCCTTCACTTTGGAGATCTATTGGAGGAGGTTATTCTATTGCCTATATCAGTTCAGCCACACTTTCCAGATCTGTAGTTTTCAGTATATCTGCAGTCTTAGATCTCAGATCTACATGCATAGCAGTGTTTTCTTTGAAAACCCCAAGGGTTCATTAGAGGAGACTTGTATAGTGCATGGATCTGATTTAGGTAACTTTGCATCAGGCCAGTGCTTCACTTAATCAGAATGTATTAGATGAAGAACATGTACATGTATTCTGTCATAGAAGTGAGCCTGACCAAGTTCTCCCAATGACTTTTGGCCTTCCTTATTTCCTAATATTATTTATTATACAATATTACATATCCACACCCAACCCATAGGATTAGGTGTCAACATTCCCCCCTTTAATCCGAAGGGATGTTGGTGAGTCCAAGCATCGATCTGAACTTTTCAAACTTTTCTCTGCCAAGTGCTTTGGTGAATATATCAGCAGCTTGCTCATTTGTGGAACAATGATGTAGATGGATGGTTTTGGCTTGAACATGATGTCGAATTAGATGGTATTTTGTATTGATGTGCTTTGTTCGATCATGGAACTTTGGGTTCTTGGCCAAATTTATTGCAGAAGTGTTGTCGATCATGAGTGGTGTGGAATACATTTGTTTCATCTGCAAATCTTCTAGGATTTTTCGGAGCCACACAATTTCCTTTGTTGCTTCAGCTGCTGCCACATATTCTGCCTCGGTCGTGGAATCTGCTGGAACTGACTGTTTGCGTGATCTCCATGAGACGACTCTTGATCCAAGACTCATGGTGTAACCTGTAGTAGACACCCATGTTTCTTTGTCGCCATCAAAGTCTGAATCAGAGTATCCGATCAAGCTGAATTCGCCTACCTGTGTATATTTGAGTCCAAAGTCTTGAGTCCCCTTCAAGTACCTTAACACTCTTTTTGCAGCAGACCAATGTCCTTCACAAGGTTTTTGCATGAACCTTGAGAGGATTCCAATAGCAAATGAAATGTCAGGTCTGGTGGTGGTCAGGTAGATAAGACTTCCTATAAGCTGTCTATACTTAGTTGCATCCTCGAATTCCTTCCCTTCAATGGATGTGAGCTTCAAGTTTTGTTCCATTGGAGTGGTTAAGGGATTGCATTCATCCATGCCAAACTTGTTCAAAATATCTCTAATGTACTTCTTTTGAGAAAGAAATATATATTTAGGATGTTGAATTACTTCAATACCCAGATAGTAATGAACATGACCCAAATCAGTCATTTCAAAACCTTTCTTCAATTCTTTCTTCATGGATGCAATATAGCTCTCATTGTTCCCTGTTATCAAAATATCATCTACATACACCACAAGATATACAACTGTTTTTCCAACTTTCTTAGCAAACAAAGTTGCATCATCAAGATCAAAATGTTTTAAGTCAAGTTTCAGAAGATGCTCGGTTAATTTCTCATACCAGGTTCGTGGTGCTTGCTTGAGGCCATACAAGGATTTTATAAGCTTGCAAACTTTGTGTTCTTGACCCTTTACAACAAATCCTTCTGGATGGGACATATAAACTTTCTCCTTTAGATCTCCATTCAAAAAAGATGTTTTTACATCCATCTGATGGACTTTCCATCCATTTTGAGCTGCTAGGGCAAAGAGAGTCTGGATGATGGTCCATTTTGCTGTGGGAGCAAAAGTTTCTTCATAATCGATTCTTTCTTTTTGTGCAAAAACTTTTGCCACAAGCCTGGCCTTGTGCTTGTCAAGTAAGCCATCTGATTTATACTTGTTCTTGTAGACCCACTTACAGCCAATTGGTTTTGTTCCCAAAGGCAGATCAACCAGCTTCCAAGTGCCATTCTTTATCAAGGCATCATACTCCTTTTGCATCACTTCTTTCCATTCCTCATGAGAAGCGGCTTCTTTGAAGGAAGTTGGTTCATGATCTGTAGAAAAACTCAATTCACAGTTATAAGCAATATCCATATCAACGGGAGAATCAGAATTATCTACATCACCTTTGATTTGTTTAGTGGAACTTCTTGTTCTTGTTTTTCCAACCTCATCAGGATGAACATTCTCCAGTGTCTTTGTTAGCCATTTGGGAGGACCTTTCTGAGATGGCCCAGACTGCTCATTTGACTGAGTTGGGATTGATTCAAGATTCAATCTCCCAATTCTGTCAATCACATCATTCAATTTGTCATCCGTGGTTGTTTCTTCATGTGGGGGAGAGAGTGCTTCAGGACATGATTCCACAGTTTGATTCAATATCGGAATCCCCCCTTCAAGATGTGGAATTTGATTGTCAAATTCTTGGAAAGACTTTGCATGTGTGAATCTATCCAGGTGATCAAGTTGCCGCTTAACAACCTTGTCACTCTTGGAAGATTCAAGGAATATGACATCTCTTGCTATTACAAACTTCTTATTTGCTTCATCATAGAGACGATATCCTTTGGAGGTATTGGATTACCCCAAGAAGATACATTTTTGACTTCTAGCACCAAGTTTGTTCCTTTGACCCTTGGGTATCAAGGCATAATAGGTGGACCCAAAGACCCTGAAATGCTTTACCGAAGGAATGTGGCCATGCCACATTTCAAAAGGAGTTTTGTTTCTAATTGAACTTGAAGGACACCTATTATTTATGTAAACAGCACATAGAACTGCATCAGCCCAAAACATAAATTTTACATTCTTGAAAAATAACATGGAGCGAACCATATTTAAAATAGTTCTGTTCATTCTTTCAGCTACACCATTCTATTGGGGATTATATGGCACAGTTGTTTGATGTTTGATTCCATGTTGACGAAGATAATTTTCAAAATTGTTTGAAGTGTATTCTTTTCCATTATCAGTACGTAGAGAGCCAATATGAGTTTGTGCATCATTTTCAATCCATGCATGAAAATTCTTGAATGTTTGAAAAGCATCAGACTTGTTCTTCAATAAGTAAATCCAACACATTTTGGTGTAGTCATCAATAAATGTCATCATGTATTTATTTCCATTTGCAGAAGAAACAAGCATAGGGCCACATAAATATGAATGAACAAGCTCAAGTTTTCTATGTGCTCTGGAGTGTGAATCATGAAATGGCTGTTTGTTATGCTTTTCTAGAATACAAGCATCACATTCCTTAGGTTTTCTAGGAATTGTAGGCAGTCCATTAACACCATTTCTCTTCAACAAACGAAGGCTTTCATAATTTAAGTGTCCAAATCTAGCATGCCATAAAAGACTTGATGGGAATGTACCTTCATCATGATGTGAAGTGAATGCAAAGTTTTGAGCATGAGCAGATGAACCTTTCAGCTTCAAGAGTCTCCCTTCTTCTATTCCCTCCATGACAAGTGAGTGATCTGATGCTTTTCTGACCTCTGCCTTGCCATCAAACAAGTGAATGGAGTGTCCTTGCTAGTGGATTTGGACCAAGGACAACAAGTTTCTCCTCAACTCAGGGTGGTATAGAACCTCATGTAGAATATGATCTGGAAGACCAGGCAACTTAAGCCTGACTGTGCTAAGCCCTGAAGGCTTGATTTTGGATTTATCTACGAAATATACTGCTCCATCAACTTTGTCAGTGAATTCTTCAAAAAAATATTTTCTAAATGTCATGTGACATGTTGCTCCTAAATCTAGCAACCAATAATCTCTCCATGAAGTAAATGAAACATCAAACAAGTCTTCAGTTACTCCATTGTTACAATGTGCTAGAACAAAATGAGCGGATTCAGGTGCTTTACCTTTGTCTTTGTCATTAGTTTTACCTTTGTCTTGATTTCTTTGCTGCTCAATTTTCTCCCAAGGTGTCCTGCATTTGGATGCATCATGTCCATATTTATTGCAACATGTGCAATGAAGATTGGATTTGTCAGATTGTTTGCCCCCCCTTTCTGTGAAGTTTCTTCTTCCTCTGCCTCTTCTGCCACCTCTTCCTTTGGATGAATCTGGAGCATGACTCTTTTCTCTATGTGCCAAGTATGCAGTCTCTTCGGAAGACAAAAGGACTATCATCTTCCCGAAAGCTTTCTCTCATTCTGCAAACTTTTTCTCAAGTGTATCAAAGGTGATATGCTCAAGGTTTCCACTTGCTTGCAATGACTCAAGATAATGTGAGTAAGTCGGATATAATGCCTTAACATATGCTATGAGAGATATGTCCATTTTTACACCAATGCTTTCAATGTCATGCATTATAGATCTTACTTCTGAAGCTAAAGCAAGGGGATCATCATTCTTCATTTCAAGACTGAACAGCTTAATCATCAATTGAACATTTTCTAATTCTGAATGTGGGTCATAGAGTTCTTTTAGCTTGCTCAAGGCTTCATAGGCATTTGAAAATGATGAAATATGGCGACTCACCTCTTCATTTACGGAAGCTACAATCAAGGCATAGGCCTTGCAGTTCTTGTTTTCCCAAATGGCGAGCTCCTTGTCTGAAGTGGGCTTTGCTGGTGGATTTCCTTCTTGTCCTTCACAGATTCCTTTCCACAACTCATTAAAAATGAGAGTGTGCTTGATTTTCCGAGACCATTTAAGATAGTTCTCTTTTTCGGAGAGAACCACCCCTATAATAGATATGAGAGAATGCATTCTTTTGAAGGGAAAGAATAATTACTTTGCTGGAAAAAATTCTTTTGAGGAAAAAATTTTGCTAGAAAATTTTCAATTCTGGAAATATACTCAATTGAAGGGGACAAAAACAGTTTGCTACAAATACTGAATTCTGCACCAAAAAATATATATATATATATATATATATATATATATATATATATATATTTTGTTTGGAGTAAAAAATTTATATGGATATTGTGTTATATATGATGGAGGCGGTATTGAATATGGGAAAGCGGTATAAATATGTGGGGGGGGGCGGAAATAGTGGTAAAAAAAATGGAATGGTATTAAACGAGAGGCGGTGTTATTATATGGGATGGGGTTTGGTGGTATTTAAACTGAGGTGGTGATATTATATATGGTAATGTAAATAGAATGGGACAGAACGATGTATACAAATGGGAGGAGGGGAGAAGTATTTAATAAAACAGATGTATACCACGATAGAATGATGCATACCACGACAGAACGCTGTATTATTGACAGAAAGTTGTATTATTGACAAACTACCACAACAGAATGATGTATACTTTATATGAATGGAGGGCGAGGAGGGTCTGTGGGACAAGGGCGGATTGCAGCCAAAGGCCGAGGGAGCGTTGTTGGGGCAGTGTTAAATGGAGCACACAGCGTGAGATGGGGACGGTGGCGTATGTGCAGGTGTTAAATGGAGCAGACAACGTTAAATGGAGCAGACAGCGTGAGATGGGGACGGCAGAGTGGAGTAGGGGTGTGGGAAGGCCGCAGGTGGAGAGTGTGAGGGGTTAAAAGATTTTAAAAATCGAAATTTAATAATGCGAGGCGTAAGGTGAAGTGTGTGCAACGCAAAAATGAGGGGAGCATTTGCTGTAAGGGAGCCGGGTAGAGAGCACGGTGAGAGGAACAACGTGCGGGAATATACCAGTTATATATGCAGCGTGGGTAGGGATAGGGAATACAATAGCGTGTTTGCAAATATGGTGACGAAAGGAAGATAGCGTAGTGTGAGGGGGTAGTAAGCGTTGAGAGGGGAGGGGCATTTGCAGTTGCGTTGGGTAGGTGAGATTTTGAAATGCAGGATTTTAATAACTGCAGAATTTGTAGGTGTGTGCAGGGGCTACAATTTACAGAATTTCAGGGACTGCAGAATTGTAGAATCTCTAGAAGCTACAAAAATAGAACTGGGCAAAAATTGCAGATAAAAAAAATGTAGAATTAGAGTACAGCAATTTAATAGAGCAGCAAAAACTATCATAAAAACTGACTGAGCAAAGGAATGAGGGAGTTACACCACAGGAAAAAATGCCAATAGTGGGACTGGCTCTGATACCATGTCAAACCAAGAGGTAACTCCGCAAATCAGAATGTGTATTAGGTGAAGAATGTACATGTATTTATACATGGAGGTGAGGCTATTGGGATTCATCTCCCAATGACTCTTGGCCTTCCTTATTTCCTAATATTATTTATTATACAATATTACATATCCACACCCAACCCATAGGATTAGGTGTCAACACTTTTATACATATATTTTCTCTAGATCTGATGTGTAATCTACAGTTGTTGCAGAGCCAATAAAATAACGTAGTAAGGCTACTCTAGTCTTTATATATGGTTGCAACACCTCATTTTGGGGGATTTCTTTCATTGGAGGCTTCCTTTTCTTGTTATGCATATTATGGGCCACTTTTTACATACATTTTTCTACTGTAATAAGAAATGAAAGGTATCCATATTGGCCTCCTACTAAAATAAATATGATCTGCATTATTTTCCTATCTTTCTACATTGTATTGCTACATTCACCATTTAGGAATATTACACAGTACGACTCCTACAACTGCATGATAACCCTATGCCTAAATGGGAGGTCATTTATATGGATTCATTGTGGGTTTTCCACTCATTTCACAAAGGAATAATGCAATATTGGTTGTAGTTTATAAATTAACCAAAAGTTCTTATTTTATCCTAGCGAGAGACACTTATGATGTTACCAATGTGGTCGAGTGATTATAAGTGAATTTATCTAGCTACATGGGTTTCCCACAAAGATCATTTCTCATAGAGAATCTCACTTTACATCTATATTTTGGACAAGTTTGTAATCAATGTTGGGGATGCAATTGAACTAGAGCACTAGATATTATCCAAAAATGAATGGGTAGACTGAAATATTAAATTAGTTTATGGAAGACATGCTTAGAATATACATTATGGATAACCAGACTTAGTGGGAAAGGTACCTACCATTGGTACATATTTCCTATAATAACAGCTACCACATTTCAATTGAGATGCCTCCTTACTATGTTCTATATGGGAGGCCATTCAGGACACCATTGAGTTGGGAAAGGTTGGACGAAAAAGTAATAGCCAGGCCAGAATTGGTTCAAGAAATGGAGGAATAGGTAAGTTAATTTTGACAAAGGTTAAAGGAAGCATAAGACAAACATAAGAGTTATGCTAATGTTGATCAACTTTATAAAGTGGGAGAGCAAGTTTTTATTCGTATCCAACCCAAAAAAAGAACCATTATGTTTGGGAAAGGGAAAAGGTTTTCACCTTAATTTATAGGACCTTTTAGGATCAAAGATAAAATTGCACAAGTTTCCTATCATCTTGTATTTCCACCCCATTTTCATAAATTTGACAATATTTCCAAATCATCTATTCTATGAAATTATGTTTCTGATGAATCTCAAAAACTTTATTAGGGGAATTGCATTTCTCCGATGTGGGAACCGTAATGGTTGAATTGTTACAGATATTGAACTATAGGGTTCAACAACTCAGGTGTCCCTTGGTGGACCTAGTTAAGGTCCAGTGGAACAAGTATAACCCAACATATTCTACTTTGGAGGATTTAGAGACTATACGTCATGAATAACCCTCACTTTTTAACAATTTGTGATGCCCATTTTGACCTAGATAACTACCCAAGCTGAGGCCCTATTTTTATTTCATATTTTTGTTTATGAACTCCATGTAATATTGATGTATTTTAGTTGGACATATGAGCTTATATAAAACACTTGATGGATTATGTTTTGTTTATTAAATTATTTTATGTATGACTTACCTAATGTATGATTTATCTAGTGCATAAATTATCATAGTTATGAATATCTAATGTAAGATTTATTTCTATCGTGTTGATAAAATAAAAGGACATGTGGATAACAAACCCAATAATATGATGATTATGATCACTTGTGTGTGTGTGTGTGTGTATATATTGTTGCTACATATATGCTTGAATGAGAATTAACTTGAGGAGGGGTGGAGGCATTTCCCATCGTGTAACCTCCAAGCTTGGAATCGCGGTAGGTTAGTGATGGACATGCTCCCCTATATGTGTCATGACGATTGTTAGGTGCCTAATGGGAAGTTAGGTTGATATAGTTAATGCTTCTTCCATCTTGTTTCTATAAATGGTTAGATTGGTATAGTCGATGCCATAAGATATTATCACAAAGGATGGATATGATGGGAGCAAAAGTAGGTTATTTGGTGACTCGATATGGGAAGTGACATCCTCACTTGAATTACTTAATTTGACTACTATATCTTTCTCCTTGTTTTTTATGCCTTATTTTCTACTATTTCCTGATTTCTTATATCCTTTTGACTCTAACTTATGGATGAATTTTTATTAAGGAGGGGTGTATGTAATTCTCCTTCCTAATCCTATTATTTTACATTATTTTATTAGCCTAGATTATGAGTGATTTACTTTTGTGCTTGATTCCAATAAGTATTATTAGTCTGCATACAAGGCATGTGTATGTTTGCTACATACTCACACCTCGCATGAATACATTAATATGCTAAAGCTTAATATGTTAGATGATTAATTGATGGTTAAGCTTAATTAATGATCAAAATTATGGTTATCATTAATCTTAATTAATGAATAATCTTGATTAGTGATCAATTAACCTTGAAATATCATTTATAATTAATGATTAAATTTTAAACATAATTCATTTAATAATTAAATTAATATGATTCTTCAGGTTTGACTAACATTTGAAGGATAGTATTACTTTATTGAATTGTATTATTTATTGAATTAATGAGGGGTGGTCAAGGAGTGAACCACCTAGGTGTTAATTAAGGGAAAAGGGGAAAGGTGGAGTGATAAGGAGGGGTGTGGCTTGAGGAGGGTGTTAGGGGGGAAGTCAAAGACATTAAATTCAAAGGAATGAGGGGCATTCAAGGCATTGGATTCAAAGGAATGGGGGGAGGGGGCATTCATGACAATGATGATGGGTGGTTGGGATGGATAAGGAAGGGGGGCATAAGGTGAGAGGAGGATAATGGAGGAGGGGTGTTCTTATTTTGTTTTTATTTTTTTAGTTTGAGGTGTGAAATAAAGGAAGGGTGAGAACTTAGATAGATCGATTTGTGCTTGGAGGGTTTTCGATCTCTTTCAGTTTCACTATGGTTGTGGTTGGACTTGGGCTTAGAGGACAAGGGAACCTATAGAGGTACCCTAGGATAGGAAGTTAGATAGAATTTCCTAGTTGGCAAGGAGGCATATTCACTCAAGCGATCCCGACAGGAGCACCATAACTGAGCCATTGTATTAGGTATTCTCCTTGTTGATTTTTTTTTATGTAAATTGCTAGAAATGAAGTTACTTACATGTTTTAATATGTTGTAAATAAAATATGTTATAATTTTTTATATGTTGTTGTAAAAAAAACATTATTGTATTATGAATATGCCATTTTTGCTGTGAAATTATACAAAATTTGTTTATGGTTGAGGACCCTAGGTTGGGTTCTCGAATATATATGATAACTATGTTAATATAAATTTACAATTATCAAATTTTAAGGGTTAAATTTTGGAAATGGGCTAATTTCCTTCTTTTTTTCCTAAAAAAAATTCTATTCGCCATTTAAAAAGAATGATTACCCAAATTTTATATGTTAAAATTATTTTACCTTAAAAATAGCCAAAAAATTATAGAGATTATATAAAATTATAAGAAATTTATATACTTTTTTTAAAAGATATTTCCAAACATTTTACAATTTACATATTAAGGATTATTAAAATTCATTTAGACTTTGACACTTTAAGATAAATTTCCACTCTTAAATTTTCCTTTCAATTTGAATTATATACTAATAAAACAATTAACTCATTATATTACACATAACAAGGAATTATATAACCCTTGGATGGGATGAATAGTGATCAATACTCATGCCCACCCCTTGACCTTCCCAACCATTCCAATGCAAATGTGGAAGCACTGCCACCTATCCCACATGCATTGTATAATTAAAACAAGGGTTCATAGTGGAAGGTGGTTGGTACTTGAGCCATTCAAGGGAATAGTTGATGGCTACCATCATCGCCATTCTACTCTTGTATATGTTACCTTCACTCCAACCCTATACATCATTTGGTTGTGTGGACTAGACGAAGGAACAATTACAATGACACCTAGGTTCCTCAGGCCGGTGTGGGAGGTATGTGATGATGTAAAATATTTAGGGTATTCTCTGTGTTTGTTGTATATCTATTTCATGAATGCTACGCATAGGTTTTGTCTCCTCTTGCTCTTGGCCTTCATCATTTGCACTTTGTTATGCCCACCTAGAGCAGTTGGTTATTTGTTTCTTCAATTGTGTGTAGGAAGTATTACCATGTTGCATGGAAGGAATTCACCCTCTAGTTGTCGAGGATAATATGGTTCCTCTGGCTTATGAGATGAAAAACTGGGTACCTCCACTTAGATAGGGCACCCTGGCAGCTTCTTATTGCAAGTGTAGGAGAAATCATGTGATTTTGCCAACTTCTTTTGGGAGCAAGACCCTCCACCACCTCATATTAGAGAAACAATTGAGACTATTGAGCTTGAAAATTGTGGGGAGCATGGAGTGATATTCGATTGCTACATTAACACAAAATCGGGGAGTTTGATTCTTGATATGGGGAACACCGGGGAACAAGAAATAAAATAATGGAAAAATATAAACCTATACTGGCATATGAAAATACTAATGGGGAGTTTGTTAATGGAGAGGACTAAAGTCAAGAAGAATTTATGTTGCAACTGGGTGAATTGAACTCCAATTGAAAGATAACTAGTATTAAAGCATTAGTTCCAATGCAAGCATGGCACAACCACCATGAGACATAGCGCTTCCCTAACACTCTTGCATCAAGTGGATCATCCCCTCCACTGGGTGTTGCATGCCGTATAATATAGTAGTCACCAATATTCTCTATGTCCTTAATCTTTCAATTTGTGATCAATAGCATCAGTGTCTTCTCTAGGGTTTTTACTCACTCCTTTGAACACTTAAACTTCTCGTTTGTCATCATATTGATATCAAAATTATCTCAAATGTTGTCGATGGAAACACTATTCTAATATTGTTGGTCTAGTTTCCTAATTGCACGCTAACAACATTGGTAGCTTTGTATGGTTTTGCTATTTAAATTTTAATGAAATTCTAGCTTAAAAAAAGAGTTATATATATGGAAATTTTCTTTATATTCCATATGAGGAATCTATATGTTTTGGTTATTGAGGAACTATTTAAACAACAATGCTTGAAGCCATTACAAGAAATGCTCATTATGAGCTCAACATTATTTGACATGTAGGAGTTGAAACTAAGAAAGGAGGATAACACCATTTTTCTCAACCACCCAACCTAAACTCAATTAACAACACACAATTATATATATATATATATATATATATATATATATATATATATATATATATATATATATATATATATATATATATATATATATATATATATATATATATATATATATATATATATATATATATATATATATAAAACTCAATTAGCAACGAAAAAAATCAATATATATTAGTATATAGTTAAATTATAATATTTAGCTATTTTTTATCTTAAATTTATCATTAAATATTTGAAATTAATAATTTATTTTATATTTTACATAGACATCTTAAAAAATTAAATAAATCGGTATTATATAATTTATTATATGCATATGGGAATGGACACTTATTGTTATTATTTTATTTTTTAATTATATATTAATCATATTTATTTATAACTAAAAAAAAAAAATATAAACTGATTTTCATTGAATAACATCTCTAATTTAAAATAATATCATATATTAGATAAATGTCTTTCTGGATTAATCACATCATTAATCCTAATGATGTGATTAATCCAAAAAACCATTTATCTAATCTATGTATCACAAAAATCTCAAATCTAACATCATATATATTTATATATTTAATGTGATGTAACATATGTTTTTACTATTTTAATTTTGTTAGAAATCCATTTTAAACATTAAATTTATTTTAAAACATATTAAAAAATAATATATATATATGCTTTATTAAATTTCTCATTCTTCAAAAATAATCTGCAACCAAACACCGCTAAATAATCCAACAATCAACTTAACCATCATGAAAATCACCATGAATACACAATATAATAATTTAGAATAAATGCAAACCATAATAAATTAGGATGGACCCTTGTACATTTTGCCCAAACCACTTCCTTCCATGTTATATACATAAATATAAATATCAATATCAAAATTAAAATAATCCATTAATCAATTTAGTCATCATCAAAATTACCATGAATATACAATATAATAATTTAAAATGAATATACACAATAATAAATTAGGATAGACCCTTATACATTTTGCCCAAACCCCTCCTTTCAGTTACATATAAATAAATAAAATATTAAAATAAAAAATATGGGTAAGGGTTGAGTTGGTAAAGTCGCTTTTGTTTTGTTCAGTCCTTTAGGTTATCCACTTCATTATTTTTTAATCTATTAATGATAATATTTCAAGTCTTTGCAATAAATGTAATAAATGTAAAAAGAAAGAAACAATGCTTGAATTTTCTCATTATATATGAGAGTCAAAGTTATGGGCATGTTAGTTAAAGTGGAAAGTAACGAAGTTTGAATTTTTTTTTTTAATTTTAAAAAGAAGAAAGAGTTAAAATTATTGGTATGTTAATTAGTTTTAATTAATTAATTATAAATTATTTATAATTATTAATAATTAAATTTTAATTTTAAAATATTTTATAATTTTAGTAAATATTTTAAAATAAGATTTTTTTTTTTAAATGATATTAATAATATAATTTTTTTTTTGAATAATATCAATAATATAATGTGAAAAATAATTTATTATTTTATATTTTCATCTTACAACATTTCACTTATTTCATTCCAAATTAAATATAATATAATTATTTATGAAAAAAAAATTATTAGAAATCAATATGCTGAATATTTCTTTAACTCACTTCTTAAATTATTAAAACCTAAAACAATGATAGCAACACTCCAAATTGCAATTTGCTCACATCCTAATTAATTCCTTGTAAATCACTCTTCCTTGATTAATAAGATAATATTGATTCTTTAATTTTGAAAACTCCACATTTATATTATAAATAATAGGTATAACTTTACCTAATGAAAACTCCACATTTATATTATAAATAATAGTTATAACTTTAACTTAAATATGTACTTATTAGGTTGGAAAATGTTGGACAAATACATTTTATATAATAAACCTTGTAACAATATTTCACATGTAAACTCTAATTTGTAAATGCCTAAAAAATACAAACTTCTTGTTAATGAGAAGTGAGTGATATGTCATGTAGATGACAAAATCAAAGCCCAATTCTAGGATCGCTGCCAAGGGAAAGGCTAAATGTTTCTAAACATGTAAACTAACACTATTACATTTTCTATCAAAAAAATCATGAACCACGAATAAGCATTACATTAGGAAATTTCTTGAACCTACCTTCCTTAGGTTCAACCTTAAGGAAGGGTATATAGTCTTCGTTGAATAAGCGAACAATGTGATTGTAGCTATCACCACTAATATGAAAGGAAATTGTCAATACAATTATTTATTTATTTTCTCATTCATTGCATTGTGAAATGCAGAGAACCAATAATATGAAAAAGGATATGCTTTGAAACTATGTAAACACTTATTTGGTTTTAGATTTTATTATTATTATTACGTAATAATGCCAAACTTACTTTATCACTACATCACATATTCCAAGAATTTTGTACGACAATAATAAATTAGTTCTTTTCTTTTAGTCATAGATGAGTTAATTATTCAAATTGTAACTTTTAAAAGGTATGTTATGCATGGTGGAAAATTGAATTTATAAGATAAATGGTTTTTATCATTTTGTCATTTACTTCATTGTCCTCCTGCCCATGCTTCGTCGAATATCGTCCACGCAAGTTTGAAAATGATTTGTCCACGCAGATATCAACCACATACCGTGAGTGTGCATGCATGGAGGTGGAAAGTGTAGTTTTTGGCAAAAAAAAAAAAAAATAATTGGAATGGCATTGAGGAGTAAATGGGTGGGGTTGTATATGTTTATTCTTAGATTTAAGAAAGTATATTATTTAATAATAGGTAGATATAACGTTGCGTATTATTTATTTTTTTGGTAAGTTGGGTTATTCTCTTAATTCAAAAACATAAAGTTATATATGCTACTGATTGGGTAGGCAAGTTGCACTTAGTCTATTCTAGCTTTTGTTACACGGTTTCTGGGCTGCCTCGAGGGAGGAGACCTGTCCAGACAAAACTTATAACAAAAAAAAACATTATGCGCAAAAGCGCTGACATATCTAAGTAACATAAAGTAAATGGTAGCGAATAGGCACTTATGGAGATCATAACAAAAAATGTGGGAGAACTGTGCAACCGTGCAGACTTCACTTTCCATCTTCATCATCACTGTAGGGGTCCTCCTCCACAATGGGGCAAGCAGGATCCTGTGCAGCAGGTGCCTTCGCTTTAGCTATTGTCCACCTGGGAGTGCTAACCGGTGTGCAGAGAATAGGGGAGTCTGGATCCACGTCGTCGGGGACCCACGTCCAGATGCCCTCGCAGTCCATTACCCAAATGTCTATATCCTCACCATCCTTCTCTAGGATCGGTGTTGGGTTGGTTTTGCTGTGCTAGGGGTGCGTCTGTGGAGGAGTATTGGACTTCCTCTAACCACATCTGCCTCTCTGTGCGGTGTGCCCAAGGGCTTCTGCATGCTTCTCAGGTTCAGGACTATGACACACAAAGGTGCTGGAAGAGGAGCCATCTATCGACTCAAGACGATTATCCTTGCCACGGTGATAACGCCCTGGGAGAGCCCCTCTCTGTCCTCCGCAGATGGTTCGCTGGCGAAGTATGGAAGCCATTGCGCACTGAGGCAGGGGGGAGAAATTCAGAAAAAAAAGGAGGCACAAAAGGGTGAGTCACACATGGGCTCAGGGGAAAGGAGTTGTTGTGGGGGGGTTGTGCAGGAAGGGGTGCAGCAGCCCAACGGGGACTGTAGAAATTATATACACTAAGCATGCATACATCCAGATTCCCCTGATCTCACAATATTTAACTTCTTGCAAAATACAGAATCATTCCACTGTTAATATTTTCTGGAAAATTAATTACATACACATGTGAAGCATAAATAAAAACAACCGCACATAACACAGTTGTTTAACGGGAAAGCCTGCAGCTGAAAACCCCAACTATCATATTTTATGTATCAAGGAGATCATGTAACAATCTCATACAAAGCTTAGTACATCAAGCTCTCAGTATAATGTAGATTCATTACACACTGTCATGCAGAAATTTGCATCTCTATGCACCAAATTCTTGCCTGCTGACAGCCTACCTCCACTGCGCAATCCCTGCTGAAGAATAGCTCTGAATGAATTTGAAATACCCTTGCCTTGATTGCGCAATCATCATTGGAAACTCCAATGTGTGTGTGGTGCAATCAATGCATCACTACAGTCACAATAGTTAGTCCATATTGCCCTTTCACCTATCTCTCCACTGGGTCTCCACTGGAACTGACATGCACTGTAGTTAATTGTTGTATCGTTCAGTTGATTAATGAGTTATTATTTGTGATTTAATTAACTAATTAATTCATTCCACTCTCACTAGTGTATCATTTAGTTAGACTAGATACAACTAGCTCAACTGAGTTTAACTCCATTAACGGAGTTAAACTGAATAATAACTCCATGAACTACTCTTCCAACTCTATCATAACTTTGCCACTTCACTTCTAACTGAGTCCTCCATGCATGAACCACCAGTAAACCCTAGGAATTGCGTAATTCCTTCAGCCCACTGATTTTCCAAATTTGTGCACTGAAATTAAGTGCTCCAAGAGAATATGTTGTTGTTTATTGTTAGATTATTATTAAGAGCTAATAATAATCGACACTTCTATTTTTAGATCGACAATATATAAATAGACTTTGCCCAATATTCTAAAAATAGAATTTCATCTATTTCTCCAACTTGACCAACCATCCACAAATAGCATCCTGCAACTTCTAAAATATAATCACCATGTCTAAAAATAGACTTGCACCAAAAATATCCTGTAGGCCCGCTTAGTGAAGGCGACTCTTTTCACTAAGCTCATCATCTTGTTGAATCTCAACACTCCCTCTCAACAAGATAGGGATTATCCTTCACCCCGATCTTGCCTCTATGGTCTTTGAATTTGCTCCTGGTGAGCACCTTCGTTAGATTATCTGCATCCTGATCCTCCGTAGGAATGTACTGAAGCAAAATGATTTTCCGCTGCACACAATCTCTGATATGATGATACCAGATATCAATATGTTTAGATCTATCATGAAACATAGGATTAATTGAGAATTTAATGCAACTCTGATTATCACAATGTATCATTGTAGGATCTAAATGTGAACCGAACAAACTGACCAGGATCTTCCTCATCCAGATAGCCTCACATGCAGCTTGACTTGTTGCCATGTATTCTGCTTCCACTGAACTGAATGCCATGGATCTTTGTTTCCTGTTGTACAAATAAACTATCGCAGATCCGATACTGAAAATCCCTCCTAATGTGCTCTTTCTATCTATTGGGCTGCCTGCCCAATCTACATCCATGAAGCCATGCAACTTCACCTCATCTGTCTGTCTGTACCATAAGCCATACTTAGATGTGCCCCTGAGATATCTTAGGACATGCTTGCCTGCCTTCCAAAAGAGCTTGGTAGGCTTAACCATTTCTTGTGAAAGTTGGTTCACCACATAGCATATGTCTGGTCTTGTATTAACTGAATACATGAGCAAACCCACCAACTATCGATAAACAGTGGCATCCACTACCTCTGTCGATATAGCATCCTCTTTCCTCCAATTTCCTAGAAGAGGAGTGTCAATAGGTTTGCAGCCTTGCATGTGAAACTTCTCCAGTATCTCCTGGGCATACTTGCCTTGAGACACAAACAGTTCACCTTCCCGCTGCCATATTTCCAATCCAAGGAAATAATGGAGGCCCAAATCCTTCATCTCAAACTCCTTTACAAGATCTTCCTTGCATGAGTGTATCAACTGCTCATCACCCGTTAGTATTAAATCATCAACATAACAAAAAATGATTAAAAGCTTACCCTCCACCACAATTTGGTACAGGTTTTCATCCACCTCACTCTTGGTGAAGCCAAGTCTAGTGAAATAGCTGTCGATCTGTGTGTACCAAGCATGAGGTGCTTGCTTTAGCCCATACAGCGCTCTTTTGAGCCTGCACACATGCAACTTGCTGTTGTAGATCTCAAATCCTTCAGGCTGCTCAATGTACACCTCTTCCTCAATGATCCCATTAAGGAACATAGTCTTCACATCCATCTCATCAATGTGCCAACCCATCTGCGCTGAGAGAGCAAGGATGGTCCTTATGGAAGAATAACGTGCGACAGGTGCAAAGGTTTCTTCATAATCAATGCCCTCGACCTGTGAGAAGCCCCAGGCAAAAAATCTTTCCTAATACTTCTCATCGCTCCCATCAGCAGCTTACTTTACCTTGCAGGTCCATCTTGATCCTACAACTGATTTACCCACCGGCCTTGGAACAATCTCCCAAGCATTGTTTCTAACAATGGAGTCATACTCCTCCACTATGGCATCTACCCATGTGGGATCCTGCACTAGTTCTTCAAAAGAAGATGGCTATGTCACGATACACTTGCTCATAAGAGCCATGTATCCAGTAAATCAGTCAGGTAACTGTCTCTGTCTGCGCTATGATGTAGGGACTCCTACATTCTGTGCCACATCAAGCTTCAATCTCTCAGCTTCTGTGGTACGCTTTTTGCCTTGTCTGATGTTTGGTTTTGCATGAGTGGACTCCTCCACTCCATGAATCTCCTCCTATGTGTTAGGTCTCTGTAATTTATTAGCAAGATTGGGAGAGTCCAATCACAGAGTTAACATCATTTCAACCAACTTTGGGATTCTAGGATCTAGCCCTCCTGAATCTGGAGAGGGATCTCTCCAATATGTACAAAGATGGATATTGTCTTTGAAAAGCTTAAGGTAATGATATTAGGCTAGTTATGAAGGCCAAGGGTTTTGTTTTGTTTTGGATGGTTGAGCATGAAATGTTACTTGAGGAGAAAGTCCTAAGTGCAAAAGTTTCAAAAGTGAGAAGTTGCAAGCAAATAGAACAGTTTTGGCAGATAGATAGATATAACGCTGGTTTTTAGTCCATTGGGCTATGGAGTCATATTTGGGCTTTAATTGAACAAAAACATCAAGGGTGATCCAAGGGGCAAGTTATCTATACCACAATATTATTGAGATTAAAATGATGAAATGGAAACATTAAAATGTTGGAGGGGTGGAAACTGATAATAATTTCTCAGAGGATTTATAGTCAGTCCAAACAAGAAAAGCCTCTTAAGTAAATGTTTTAAAACCAACCAAGGACAGGGCTAACCATAGACTTCTTGGGCAAGTTCTTATTAAAGCAGCTTAATTGACAAACAATCCAGTAATCCACATAATTACCTTCGGAAAGTATGAAAACACATAAGAAAAACAGAGTGTAACTTAAGATCAGATAAAGTACTTTTAAACCTAGTCTGCTTTCAGTCAACACCAAGGGAAACTTTCAGAATCTGCCTTTGGAGAAAAGAATCTAGGAATCGGGGCAAACCATATCTTCTCTAGTCTAACTTTAATAGCAAATAATGGAAATAACATTCGAGAACAATGTTTGAGCAAACAGAAGGACGAGGGAACGCCAACATTCCTAACTGTTTAAACTGTATTGAATCATTCTTAAATAAACAAATCAGAAGAAAACATTAAGATAAAGATTTCTCAACCGAAGATTCTTAACTACGAAAATCCTAACCCTGTTTAAACTGTTCTTTACAGAGGGAAAATGAACAATATGGCATACATAGAAGGAAAACGATTAACAAAGAAAAAGGCACTTCACCAGTGATAAAGACCAGGATCCCAAGAAACAGCTTTTATATTGATGTCAAACCAGTTACAATCTTCAAGTCCAATGTTTCAGTTCAGCAATCATCTTCACTATTCAACCTAACTACTCTAACACAAACAGAGCTTCAAGGGCCAGTGAACACTATGTACAAATAGAAGTCTCGAGCTCAAGTGTATTTCAAAGTTCTGCAACCAACAATTTCTCATCTTCTTCTGAGGCATTTATAGAAGAATGAGGAGGCGATCTGAGAAAATATCTCTCAAGATAATTAATACAGGTTCAAGACTTCTCGGCCCTTTGAGGGGCTCGAGAGAGAAATTTACAGGTGGATCACTGTATTAACTTTTTACAATAAATATCAAAGCTCGGTGGGAGCTTTATTTTGACTTTGGGGCTCTGTGTAATGTGGGGAGTAACTTCTGCAGATATTTCTGCATTGATTACCTCGTAGAAGTAACTCCCTGGCTGCTCTGAGGCGAAATCTGATCTTCTTCAATAACTACGGCCTCTGTTTGAAAGGTTTGAAGCAACAGGTGGCTTGGTGGTAGCTGAGGAATCAATTTGCCTCAGATGTAGCGGTGGAGGCTTTCTGTCTGATAAAACACTTTAGGTTTTCTTTTAAACTGTGTTTTAGATTGGGGATTAGGCTTTTGATAACTGTCTTAGCCGTAATCCCCGTAAATTGTCTTCGATCTTCATCCGCTGTGCTTTGTCTTCAAACTTATACTCTTTAACTGTGTTCGAATTAAAACAGTGTCTTGTCGATGTGCAGACCCGCACTGGGCTTTACGGCATCAATACTCATAGAGTATTGACGAAACATGGAATGGAGCCCCATGGATGGCTTCTCTTTAATGAAACGAGGGCATGAGAATCGTCATTCCCAGCCCTTGGCATTTCTTCGTGATACAATGGAAAACCATTTAGAACACCTGCATCAAACACAAAACAATTAAGAAATCCTGCGAAAAATAGGTTTAAAACTGCTTCAGATGGCGGGGGAGGAGCGTAGCCGTCGGATAAAAATATCTAACGGTGGATATCAGCGCAAAATAGGAAAAGGAGAGCGAGGAGAAGAAATAAGGCGGGGTGGTTTTGGACCGTCCGATCCGGACACGTGGACGGTCCAGATTAAATCGGAAGGTCGCAATCGGGGTTTGCAATCGGGGGGTAAACAAAAATGGACGCGATTGAAAAACTTCGATGCGATTGCGCGATCGGGAGGGTCAAAGCGATTGAGCGATGACCGTTGATCTAAGGATCAGATCAACGGTGGGAAACGAATCGGCGGGTTTTGAAACGGCGGCAAGACTTGTGATCGGAGGGAATAAGGACCATTGGATCTTCGAAGGCGGAGAGGAGATCAACGGCGGACAACCAATCGGGGATCGTCAATCGGGAGTGAAATAAAAACTCATGCGATTTAAAAGTTTGTGATGCGATTGAGCGTAGGTCGTCGATCTGAGGACCAGATCAACGGCGGGGAATGAATCGGAGGGATCGCAATCGGAGGGGAGAAACAAAGGGCGCGATTGGAAAACGCCGATGCGATTGAGCGCAGGCCGTCGATCTGAGGACCAGATCAACGGCGGGGAATGAATCGGAGGGATCGCAATTGGAGGGGAGAAACAAAGGGCGCGATTGGAAAACACCGATGCGATTGAGCGATGGCCTTTCGATCGGCGGTGATCGACGGTGGAGATGGAACAGGGGGAAAACCTTTCATTCATATGAAAACCAAAGTTTTTAATAAAAACAAGTAAAAATGGGTCGGGCGGAAAAAATATATAAGTAAAGGGAAAAGGCGCCCGATTGCGGGGCCAGTGGTTTTCACAGAATGTAATATGCCCGGGAGTATAAAGACAAGGGTCAATCGCAATCAGGCCATTGAGCCTGGTCTTTCCGATCAACCCATTGTGTTGTTTCCGATTGCGATTGCGCGATCGGCTCTTTTCAATCAACCCATTTATATTTATCACGTGATTTTAAGTTTTTAATTTAAAACTTCGGGAAGTGGGTTTTTGGGTTTATAAAGGAAATCTATACTTGGGAATGGAATATTACAAGCTTTAAGCGCCAAGGCAGGCTCTATGGTTATATGAGAAAATAATATGATCGGGGGTTTTATATGAAAGGCTAATCGCAATCGGAGTTTTGTAATGGTTCAAAGACATGCACCCTTGGATATTTGCGATGCGATTAGCGCCGAAAAGCTTTGGCGTTTGGTTTTGACACATGGGCATGTGGGGGGAAGTGGTTTAGGACTTAGCCCAAGGGGCTTAGGTCCATAGGAATAAAACTTTGTTTTTTATGAAAAATTTCAAGGTTTTAAATGGATTTGGGGGTTTCGGCACAGCTCAAGAAGAAGTTTTAAACCATGTCAGGAGGATTTTCACGAATGGAGGGAGAAACTTATGAAAAGTAGAGGAATAATATGGAGAAAAAAGGGGGAGAAAATGAAGGTTAACTATGAGTGGGAGAAAGGGGAAAAATGATGGTTTCTTCAGCAGTTTCTTACAGGAAATCAGCAGAATTAATAGGAACAGTAATGAGGATTTGGGACAGAGGCATGAGGCCTTAAAGAGACTTCAAGAGCCAACAAATTTTTAGTGATAAAATTTGTTCCTTGGAGGCTCAAAAAAGATCTTAGCCACCTTTTGGTATAACAAAATATTATAGGTGGCTAACACTGTGGCTGATCCAAATCTAGAGGCACATCTTTGGGAACAAGAAGTTCCTCCTCTGCATGCAAGTGTTGCTCCCTCTCAAGCAACAACTTCATGGCTTTCACCTCATTTAATTTTATATCTCGTCGCACCACAGTCATTCGACTATCTGGAAAATACACATGATAATTATGGGGTGTTTCTATGTACCCCACAAATATCCCAACTTCTGCAATCAGCTCCAGCTTCTTCCTGGCATCCTTTGTCACATGAATGTAAACAGAGGAGCCAAAAATATTCAAATGAGAAATATCAGGCTTCTTACCAGTATAAGCTTCTTTAGGTGTACTCATGCCAAGTACTCTGTTAGGACAACGTTTTTGCACATAAACCACAGTGTTTCATGCTTCCGCCCACAAGTGCATCAGTAGGCCCTGGTCATGCAACATCGCTCGTGCAGCACCCACGATCGTTCTGTTCTTCCTCTCAATGACCCCATTCTGTTGTGGGTTGTGAGGCGCTATGAGTTCTCTTCAAATTCCTTCTTTGCTACAGAATTATTTGAATTCGCCCAAGATGTATTCACCACCATTATCACTCCATAGAGCTTTCACTTGCTTCCCCGATTCCTTCTCCACCAATGCTTTAAACTCACAGAACTTTGATAATGTTTCGCTCTTCTTCTGCATGAAGAATATCAAGCATATACGAGAATAGTCATCAACAAATATAACATAACACCTGTGTTTTGTTGTTGAAGCAACCGAGAAAGGTCCACACACGTCTGTGTGAATTCTCTCCAGGATCACCGAAGCACGGTTCTCCTTCTCATGAAAGGAGGTCTTCACAAACTTACCCATAGTACATCCCTTGCACTGATCTGACTGTGCAAGAGTACCCTTGGGAAGTCTAGTAGAAATCTTCCACAAAATCTTCAAAGTGCCATGGTGAAGATGGCCCAATCTCCTGTGCCATAATTCGCCCTCATCCCGGCTCACCACTTCTTCTGCTTTGCCCACCATTGCAGCGCAGCCATATACCTCTAGCTTGTAGATATTCTTAACTCAAATCCCTATCCTCTTGGTTTGACCCGTTGTTTTATGTCAAAGGAAGGCTTTTCCCTCACTAAAAACAACATCATAACCTTTATCTTCCAACATTGCGACCAAGACCAAGTTCTTTTTCAGACCTGGAACATGCATAACATCCTTCAACAATAATGGATTACCGGACTCCCTCTCAAAGGTAATGGTCCAAATTTTTGTTGCACTGTATCGACCATCATCTCTCATCTCTATATGCATCTGGAGGTCCTTCTCCTCCAAGTCACTAAACAACTCCTTGTCTCCCATTATATGGAAAGACGCACCACTATCAAGATACCACACTGATCCCATATAGCTTAAAACCAAGCATGCGATCAAAGAGAAATCAAGTTCAAATTGTGAGGCTAAGGCCTCTCGAGTTGCAGCTCTAGCAGCGTTCTTGTTCTTCTTCTTCTGTGGACAGTTAGTGGCGAAATGCCCATGTTTGTGACAGTGAAAACACTTCACTTTGGACAAATCCTGCTTCTTGCCATTTGCTCTGGATTTTGAAGGAAATATCTTCTCCTTCCCTTTCCTTGCTTTGGCAGCCAAAGAAAAATTCTCTTCATCTTCATTCTTCTATGAAGATCCATCCCTGGTACTTCGCCTTATCTCCTCCTGCACAAGATCCGACCAAATTCGCTCCCATCCTAGCAGTTTCTCCCGTTCATTGACAGAGTCTTCATAGGTATGCCAACTCTTCAGAAGCCCAAGTAGAGCCAAGCTCACCAAGTCTCATCAACAGTAATTCCCACACTTCCCAGCTCATCCCTACAGTGGACAAACTTTGTGAGATATTTTGGAATACTGTCGCCCTTCTCCATTTTTATTTTTATGAGCTTGTCTTTTAGCGCCAACTTCCTTTGGTCACTGCTTCTTTGGAAAAAAAATTTCAAAGCCTTCCACATTAAGAATGGAGTGGCTTTCCCGTGAAGGCTGGAAACAATATGGTCCTTCACACCTTCCAACAGAATTCTTCTTGTCTTTGCTATCTTTTTTTTCCATGCATCAAGTAATGCAGCATCGCTAGATCCCAACTTAGGAACGTCGCTATCGATGAACTCTTTCAGTCCATTATCCGCCTCTATCCTATCCTTCCAGGCTATGTAATTCGAGCTCCCATCAAGGGCATACTCCAATCGCAAACCATTGAAAGACATTTCAATGTATACTCAACTTCGGCACCAAGAATTTTCTGTAGCAAATTCAAATTGTCCACCAGCACAAACTTAGCAATTCTTCACAATTGCAATCTTCAAGAATTAACATTGCTCTGATACCATGTATAAATTATATACACTAAGCATGCATACATACAGATTCCCCTAATCTCATAATATTTAACTTCTTGCAAATTACAGAATCATTTCATTGTTAATCTTTTGCGGAAAATTAATTGCAGACACATGTGAAGCATAAATAAAAACAATCGCACATAACACAGTTGTTTAACGGGAAAGACTGAAGTTGAAAACCCCAAATATCATATATTATGTATCATGGAGATCATGTAACAATCTCATACAAAGCTTAGTACATCAAGCTCTTAGTACAATGTATATTACACACTGTCATGCAGAAATTTGCATCTCTATGCACTAATTTCTTGCCTGCTGACAACCTGCCTCCACTGCGCAATCCCTGCTGAAGAATAGCTCTTAATGAATTTTAATTACCCTTTCCTTGATTGCGCAATCCTCATTGGCAACTCCAATGTGTGTGTGGTGCAATCAATGCATCACTATAGTCACAACAAATAGTCCATCTTGCCCTTTCACCTATCTTTCCACTAGGTCTCCACTGGAACTGACATGCACTGTAGTTAACTTCTATATTGTTTAGTTGAATAATGAGTTATTATTTTTTAATTAATTAACTAATTAATTCACTCCACTCTCACTAGTGTATCATTCAGTTAGACTAGATACAATTAGCTCAATTGAGTTTAACTCCATTAACTGAGTTAAACTGAATAACAACTCCATGAACTACTCTTCCAAATCTGTCATAACTTTGCCACTTCAGTTCTAACTGAGTCCTCCATGCATGAACCACCAGTAAACCCTAGGAATTGCGTAATTCCTTCAGCCCATTAATTTTCCAAATCTGTGAACTGAAATTAAGTGCTCTAAGAGAATATGTTGTTGTTTATTGTCAGATTATTATTAAGAGCTAATAATAATTGACACTTCTATTTTTAGATCGATGATCTATAAATAGACTTCGCCCAATATTCTAAAAATATAATTTCATCTATTTTTCCAACTTGACCAACCATCCAAAAATAGCATCCTGCAACTTTTGAAATATGATCACCATGTCTAAAAATATACTTGCACCAAAAATAGCCTGCGGGCCCACTTAGTGAAGGCGACTCTTTTCACTAAGCTCATCATCTTGTTGAATCTCAATAGGGACTGCGCAAATCTACACAGAGAGTAGAGTTTCAGAGCCTATGGAAGACAGGGAGAAGCCCGAGCAGAGAAAGAGAGGTGAAAGACCAAGATGACGGACAGAGTATGGAAGGGACCTGAGAGCTTATCTCTTTAAAGGGGTGGGGATGAGTGCGATGAGGGTAACAATGAGTAGGATTCACATGCATCTGCATGCGATGATTTAGAACCTGAGCAGGCTCAAGGGAAGGGGTATGGCTACAATACAGGTTAATCATAAAGGTCATTAATGATGGTGGCTGCGAGGTGATGCTTAGGACAAGATGACGTAGTTCCCCTCCTTTCGTCATCATTGGTGGTTCTATGATTTTCTTGCGAGTAACTATCATAATGAGGATCTGCAACAAATGAAGCTCTGCATGGGGGATCTTCATTACCCGTGGAGTGTGGATGTGATTGGAAGTCATATCAATTCTGTCACCAGCATCCGAGGGATACAACGTTGCACATTAACTGCACAATAGCAGGCCAATTATTTGTTGCCTAGTTTTACAATGCTTGAAGTAGACTAGATAAATGTCATGAAGGATTTTGAGCAAACCTTAATGTAGTGATAATCCAACAAAGGGATTATGGAAGAAATGATAGGAAGGTTGTTCAATAATTGAATAGTAAGATGAATAGTGTTTGTTTTTCTAATGAAATATCAAAAATTTTGGAGTACTTCTTCACATTCTGTGGATGGTAAATTGGTTAAACTCTTGGCCCTCATTATAGGGCCTTACCGCAAGGGAATCGAAGAGATTCAAACCTGTGATCAACAATAACTAGTAACAATATCCAAGAAATTTACATTTGACTCTAGACCACTTGAGCTAACCTTTGAGTCTATTTGTTAATCAACGTTTAATATCAATGTTCTTATATTTAATTTAGTGTGAAATTAACACTTCTTCTACTTAATTTATATATACATATGGATATGATTAGAAACATTATTCTATCTTGAAATCATGTGCAAGGAAGGGTTAAAAAGCCCCTTTTACATTACAAATTCAACTGAAAGAAAAATAAATTTCCATCTTTTATCCACGTGTCTAGCTTATGAGTGGTGTTCAAAAGGCCACTACTCACCGGGCCTCTTTAATTTAAATATGTAAGATAATGTTTAACATGACATTTTCAATGATGTTTGACTACTTTAGTTTTTGTATCAAATCTGAATAAATAAAAGATAAATAAATTCCTAAGAATAAGAATACATTCTTATGTTATTATTAGAATATATTAAATATTTTGACCATAAAAGAGAGAATATAGCCCTTTTCTTCATTTTAAAAAAAACATCTAAACTTCATAAATATCATACATTCACATCATAAACAATACAAGAATAAAGGAAAACACTTAATATAGGGTAACACTATCCATTACTCCTTTTTTAAGGAATCACTACACAATTTGTGCTTTTACAAAATAGCATATCTAATATTCAACATATACACAATAAATTTATAATCATATGATTTTATATTTTCTCATGAGTATTCCTTAGGGAATATCCCAACCACCCCCTTATTATTATATCATTTCCTTTTAACTACCTAGTGGGTATATTGATTAACCATCAACTAGCAAGTGAGCCTATTCCATAATATGACTACATTAAATTGATTATACCCTTGGATACCACCCTATGTACCCTAGTATTACACTCTCTATGTATATTACATTTCATATCTATTTACATATTTCATTCCCAAAACATGGAAATAAGTCATATAATATAACTTTCTAATCAATGTAACCAATCGTTACCATGCATGAGCATCCATCCACCCCAATTTAATGTAAACACAAAGTTAAACTACTTCATTGTCACAATGATTTTTGTTTTAGTTGCACATTTTCTACCGTGTTGTCACCGAGTTGCACTAATATCTCCTTACATTTCTTTTAGTCGCCTATTTGTATTGATACTAGTTTCCTTTTTTGTTCCATGTTGGACCATAAGTTGTTGAAACTCACATTATCTCTTTGTTGTTTGTTCCTTCTTTGGTGGTGTGGGTGGTGAAATAAATAAACCTTATCCATTGGTTCTTATTTATTGGGCTCTTCCACATGGTGTTTCTTTGAGCCAATTAGATCCTAGGCTTCTTCTTCATTTTTATGCCCTTCCTAGAGATTTTTTGTCTGTGCTTGTAAAGGTTTTTTCTTTTGATTGAATCTCAAACTTTTCCTCTAATGTGTTAGTATTGTTTCAATTAGTTTCCTTGCAAGGCCTTCATGTGCCCCTTTGGGCCCCTCTTGTTTAATGAGATAAATATCTTTCAATCTAGTTCCCATTTTTCTGTACTCAAAAGCTTAAAAAAAACACATAAATATTAATTTTACCAACTAAGTTTAACCAAGGATATTTCAATATAATATCCATGTTATCCATATATATAGCATGAAAATATAAATGCAACACATATTTATCCATGATAATCTCCAATTCTTTAAAAAATTGAACATTTTCACCCTTAATCTATGTTCTTTGAATATGTTTTGTGGATACTTGAAATATTTTAGCCAACTCAAAATTGGTGAAATTAAGTTTGTTGATATTTTTTATAGACCTAATGAACTCTTGTTGAAGACATCCATGAACTTGTAAGAGGAAGTTTACATATGAACATAAGCTTGAGTTCTCTCTTTATCTCTTCTCTTGGCATGACACCACCTATCTAAAATCAATAATTCATAGCTTTCATCTTGAAGGCTTCATGTTTCCTTTTATATCAAGTACCTTTCCCCATATGGTGGCATTTTCCCTTGGGTCATAGAATAATTCTTATCTCTACTTAGAGGGAGGAGTATAGATCCAATAGTCTATGTATTGTTAAATATTGTGGGTCATCACCTTTTCATGTAAAATACATCTTGCTTATGAAAATCCATAAATATAACTAAGGTTTTAAATAAAATCACTTACTTTTCAATAGAGCTCCTATACGTTTGTGGGATTACTTTCTACATGAAAAATAACCAACTCACCTATACACGGGTGGGTTTTCTACGGATGTACCTAGTATCGATATCTAGGTGTATCTGGTATAGTGAACCATGCAGAAAACAAAGGTGGGGCTCCTTTATTTAGTTAGGGTTTTTAGGTGGCTAGTGTAAAATGACCATAATTGCTTCAATATTTGTTGGATTAGCTATTATGATCACAATTATGAGATGCCACACACATTTTCAATCTAACAATTCTATTTTGGCTAAAAGTTAAACTCTATATCAATAGATATATAATCTATAAACTACATAGCCATCATAAGAAAAACCCTAAAATAACTTATTTTAAATCAACTATGAATCCATTTCCCAGACATTTTTTTTTAAATAAATAAAATGGTTTTTAGAGAGGAACTTAGATCTCTAGATTAGTTTTTCATACTCTTTAGAAAAAAAATCTAGAAATCAACTTGAATTATGTCATCCTCTTTTATCCTTCATAGATCTAAAAAAGGAACAAACTAATATCTTCCACTTTGTGCCCAAGAAAGAGCTTTGATGCCACTTATAATAAAATTTGATAGATTATATATCAAATATATAAGAGATAATATATATCTTAGTTTTGTAAATATTGAATGAATTCACACAATAAACAACACAAAAATATAGAAAAGGACCATTAAGGAGGGTAACACCATCAATTACTCATAATGTAAGAAATCTTTCACAAACTATGTTTTCTATATAACAATACATCATGTTGGAAATTTTGGCAATTTTCAAAGCATTGATGTCAAATGGGCATGGAAATTCCAAATGTTACGATGGTTAGTTGAAGCAGACAACTGAAAACTAAAGATTCATATTCACACATTCAAAAGTATTGGCAAGATTTATGTTCACACATATTATGTTGATGTTAAGGATAATGTTGAGACTTGAAGATTATTTTTGATTTCTAATTGTTAAAGGCTGATGTGAAAATGTTGATCAAAGTGATGTGATGATCAAAGGCTAATGATTGTTGAATGCTAGTTGTTATTTATTATGCTAAATTGTCTTAAAGTTTAGCTCAGAGTGAGAATAAAATTATGGCACATGTAATTTTGAGACATCAAATTGATGCTTCCATTAATCATAATCATTTGTACAATATGCTTGTTGAAGATATTACAAAATAATATTTGAAGCCATTAAAACAGGGCCAGTACAAATATGAAAAATAATTAAAAATTGAGCTAATACAAGTCTAATTTTTTTTCAAGATTTGTTGTTTTCAATCATTATTGTTGGCTGATATTATTTACAAACATACAAAAAGTCTTTGAATATAAAAAAGTTCATTTTGAATGAAAGAGAAGTTTTCTGAACTGAGCATTTGTGTGAGAGAGTTTATGAACAACCTGGTAAGGAGAGAAGGGAAAGAGTAGAAAAAGAGGGGCATATTTGAAGAAGAGAAGCAGATAGGATAAACAACAAGAAAGAAGACAACAAATTATTTCAGAATGGAGACGAAGACCTCGTAACCATAAAAACTTATTTTTAATTTGATTGGGGGACTATAGTCTCCTTTCAAGTTATAGCTTGATAAATAAAGTGTTGTAGCATGTTGAGGTAGAAGCCTCTTGTAGGTTTTAGCCTATAGATAATTTGAGGAAATTGGAGCTTCCATGACGTAGCATCCTCCTATAGGTTGAAGCCTACATAAAATTTGATGTAATAGGGGAGTAGGAGCTTGCCTTCACGTCACTTTCATCTAAAAAATTACCATTTTCTCCCTTTATGGGTTTTCACATATATCTAGTGTCTTTACGTGTTGAATGTTGAATGTCTCACTTGTGTGAATGATTTTTAATTTTGTTTATATATGCCAATGTATATTTGGAACCCACAAAAGAAACAATTAACAATTGAAGTCATACATAAGTCATAAGCCATTAGTTGTAAAGAAAATACTTGAGAAAAGAAATTAAATTGAATTAAATAATTTACAAGACACAATTACTAATTCACCCCCCATCTCAGTAATTGCTAAGAATTTATCAATTGGTGTCAGAGTTGGTTCCTTCATCATCATTTAAAAACTGGAAGGAGGTCCTAAATCATTAAAATTTCTAGTTAGGAAGGATGCTTAACAAACAAAACCCCTTTGTTTACTGGCACAATTATGCCTTCTAGAAAGTGAGAATGACATATTTAATGTCTCTTGGAGTAGATATTTGGGTTGTTTTGCTAATGGGGTATGAAGAACCAAAGAAAATGAGTAGCGATAAAGATGAAAAATTGGAATTCATAGCCAATGAAAAATCTATGAATTCTCTTATTAGTGGATTAATTGAATAAAAAATTATTAAGGTAATGCATTGCAAAATGACTAAAGAAATCTGGGATAAACTACAAAATATTCATGAAAGAGATACCAAAGTAAATATGGCCAAATTACAAGTATATAGAATGCAGTTTGAGACATAAAAAATGAATGAAGATGGAGATATTGCTTACTTCTTCCTAAGAGTAGATGATGTTGTTAATGTCATGATGAGTCTCGGAGAAACACTCAAGGAGAAGATAATAGTCCAAAATATATTGAGGTGACTACACTCAACATTTAGTCCTAAGGTTTCAATTATAAAAGAAACCACCAATTATGAGATTCTAAAAAAGGATCAAATACTTGGTTTTTTGACAACATATGAGATGAGAATTTCAAAAGGAAAGTTATAAGTTACCAGAGGTGCAAATTTCAAAGCAAACAAATCTAAAAAATGAGGGGTTTTCCAAGCACATTATATTAGATATCATTTTTTGGATTCAACTGCGTTAAGTAAGTCATTCATCTATGACCAGTTCCATAAGAGGTAGTCGTAACTGACTAATTTCTCATGATTTTTGAATAGTCCACACTACTACATTTGGCGGAAATTCCGACACTTGGTTCCGATGATTTTGACCAAATGTCAGAAATTTCCACAAATTTTTTCCATCCCGCCCGAAACCGTCTCTATAACGACGTTTATAGAAAAGTGTCGCAATTGCGACGTTTGGAGGAAGGCGTTGCAATTGCGACACTATGGCCGAAAGCGTCGCTATTGCAACGACTGCCTCCAAACGTCGCAAGTGTGACACAATGTCTAAGCGTCGCAATTGCGACATTTGGAGGCACCTGTCGCAATAGCGACGCTTTTTCCGTCATCGTTATAACGATACTTATATGCACGCTACATAAAAATACGAAACTTATATGCGCGCTACATAAAAATGATTTTATTGTTTCGTATCCGTCGCAATAGCTACATTAATGTCTGATATCACGCGCACATTTGCCCTCCACTCTTACAGAACAGCATTCGCCCTCAGCTCTTTCATAACATTATTTTCTCTCAGCATTCCCCAGCGTTCGCCCTCAGCTCTTGCAAAACAGCATTCACCCTCAGCTCTTGCAAAATGGTAAGTTCTTACTACAGGCCCTTCCTCCTATAGTAGGGTTGACTCTATTTGGGTTTTTTTGGTCAATTCCATTGGATTGTGTTAGGCTGTATGGTTCTTTCTAGATGTCAAGAATCAAGATTCAATACCCTCTATTATCTTCATCACCCAATACAAGATTTAAATTTTTCCCAAAGAAACGCTTATTAATTTGGCAGCCATTATTTCTCCCTGCTTTAAAAACCCTACATTTAAATGAAAACAAGCATTGCATTTCAACTATAAAAATCTATTAGTGTTCAAATTTACATGTGTGCTACATTAACATCTGATATCACGCGCGCATTCGCCCTCCACTCTTGCAGAACAGCATTCGCCCTCAAATCTTGCAAAATAGCATTCGCCCTTAGCATTCGCCCTAAGCTCTTGCAGAACAGCATTCGCCCTCATCATTCACCCTGCATTCGCCCTCAGCTCTTTCAAAACAGCATTCGCCCTCAGCTCTTACAAAATGGTAAGTTCTTACTGCATGCCCTTCCTCCTATAGTAGGGTTGACTCTATTTGGGTTTTTTTGGTCAATTCCATTGGATTGTGTTAGGCTGTAGGGTTCTCTCTAGATGTCAAGAATCAAGATTCAATACCCTCTATTATCTTCATCACCCAATACAAGATTTAAATTTTTCCAAAAGAAACGCTTATTAATTTGGCAGCCATTATTTCTCCCTGCTTTAAAAACCCTACATTTAAATGAAAACAAGCATTGCATTTCAACTACAAAAATCTATTAGTGTTCAAGTGTACATGTGTGCATCACTTGTGTAGGGTATTCCTTTTCCACTTTCACATTATCTAAGAATGTGTGCAATATAGTTCATATTTTTTGTGATTTAGATTATCTTGAAAAAGGAAAGGTAAATTATTTCCCATGGAAAAAGAAGGTTTTCCCTTTTTACTACTGGAAATGGTACAACAAAATTCCATTTCTACCCGAAACTCCTATGAAACAGGAACCAAATAAAGGCCATGTCCTTAATGGACATCATTTGGCTTTGAAAATGGCCATTGCACCGTGTTGTTTCTTATATTACATCACGATAGTTTCTTAGGTCATTTCTTGTTTCTAAGGATTTTTCAATAGTTGCTCCAAAAGCTTCACTTCAAGGCCCTTCAAGATCGTCTCCAACAATGCTATACCATCAGCTTCAACAATGTTGCTCCAAAAATATCCTCAAGGTATTCACAACAAGTTTACTAGAAGTCGCTCCAACAATATATTCAATAAGGTCTTCATTGTCAACTCGTCTCTTGTTTGGGTGCCTTAATGTGCAATGACATGTTTCCAGGACTGAATTCAATGCAAGGCATATTTGAAACTCTAACTCTGTCTTCCGGTGTCTTATTAGAAATTATTTCAGTTTTCATTTTGTGTTTTCAAGTTAGATATTGTTTTCAAGTTTTTACATCTATAATTTTATTGCAATGTGGCAGACTGATCAGAGCAGTGCAGGAACAACCCCGAGACGGGATGATCGCGGAAAGAGGCCAGCGGAAGAACATGTAAAATGCCAGCATTGCTCTATCTTCAGGTATTTTAGTTATTTACATAATTTAAATAATATTAATTTTGTTCAAATATGCAAACACCTAGCCATGGTACGCCTGATGATTCCCTCTTTGAGGAAGAGCTTTCTTCATCCCTATCTCCAGTGTTCTTGTTGCGAAAAAAGGCACGAGATGCAAGGTCGGAATTTAATACTTTGATAGACATGCCTCAAACACCTGAAACAGAAGAGAGGATAAAACATCTTATGAGCCAGCTAGAAATATATCAGGTAATAATAAAAATTCAAAAGGATATTTTTTTTGTTCTGCATGAGATGAATTGTGATAGTTTGATTTTTAATTTTTACATTGACTAAACTAACAAAAAGTTATTTTGTATGTAGCGTTTTCTGGAACTTGCTGAACCCGGTGTTGGTGGTAGTGGGACACAAGGGCAAGAGATTTCCCAACAACCCTCTCGTACACCTTCTACTCCTTTAGGTGTCAACCAAGAAACACACCCTGCCCAAGCAGACACCCACCCAACCACTGAACGTGTTGGCAATGATGAGGTTGATATGGCCAACTACATTATTGTGTTTCCTGGAGCTACACGTGTCAGCTCCACAGGGACCATTAATGGCACGTTGTTGGTGAATGATGAAGGTGTCCCTATAAAGCATGTACAACTCCCAAGTAAATTTTAATATTTTAACTATTTCATGTACTTTATCTAAAACATATTTATCATGATTTTTATTTTTAAATTAATGATAATATCTTCTTCTTTTCTTCTGTGTAGGAAACAATGAGTTCTACAGGTTTCTAGAGAGCCATGCGTTGGTAATTTTTGGCCCAACCAATGCACAGGGTGGAATTCCCAGAATTCCAACCTGAAAAAAGAACTTCTAGATTATCTAGAAGCCCTTTTTGCGGTCTGCACATTTGACAGAATAGCGGTGGCTCGAGTAGCCGGAAAATATTTGAAATATACCAGGGACACCTATAGGACGCAATTGCAATTTAACCCTAGATATGAGTGTCCTCTCGCAGTTCCAAAGAGTGAGTGGAGAGCACTCATCCATGACAGAAAAGAGAAAAGGGCAAAGAAAGAAGGAAAAATGCCAACTGGACCCGCAAGGTAAATTACAACTTTAATTCAATAGCTTTAATTTTCTCTATGTCTAAAATAAAAGTGTGCTACGTCATATCTAACTTCAATATTTTGATGCTAGGTTGCCTAACACCTCAAAGGCAACCAAATCTAAGATTGAAAAAAAGGGCCATCACAAGCTAGGCCAGGGCGGCTACTTGAAATTAGCTGCAAGAATTGTAATTAAGTAGCTAAACATATTATAATTAATTGTATCGCCTTCCAACGTTTTTGTAATCCTATCAAATATGATTAAAAATACACAATCATATGTAATGTAGGGTGATGACTTCGGAACAGAAACTACAGAGGAAGATAAAAATATCACTTTCCATTCCGGCTATCAAGCCGTAGTTGAACGTCGCATAAGCTTGGGGCAGGTCCCAAGATCCAGAATGCCTGATAAGGTAAAACATTAACCTTTCAATATGTTTGTTTTCATCCATAAATTTAATGTCTAACAACTTTGTTTAAATCAGGGGAGCAACACTACCGATGAGGCAAATAACCCAGTTTTAGAGCCAGATGTAGATGATCCTCACGTGCAACCTGATCATTGTAGTGGGGACCAGGCCGACAATGCTACTATCAGTGAGGGCCGTGACGGTAATTAATTTTCACTTATAATTTTTTCTAATTATACCTTGATGGTTGTCCTTATAATGTTTTTTGTTTAAATGATAGAGAATGTTTCCCTTGAGGATCTTACCACCAGAGAGGAAGACAGGGCAACAGTCCCAACGGTGACAACTGGTGCACCAGGTAAATAATCTCATTGTAAATTTTTTTATTAATATTACCGAACTAGTTCAATGATATTTAAAAACTGACAATTAAAATTTAATATTATCTATTTTTGTAGGCGATGCCCCGTCACTGGATGAGACCAAATATCGTGACTACGCAACTAGGTCAGTTGCGACAACTGGTGCACCAGGTAAATAATCTCATTGCAATTTTTTTTATTAATATTACCAAACTAGTTCAATGATATTTAAAAACTGACAATTAAAATTTAATATTATTTTTTTTTGTAGGCGATGCCCCGTCACTGGATGAGACCAGACATCGTGACTACGCAACTAGGTCAGCGGCGACAACTGGTGCACCAGGTAAATAATCTCATTGCAATTTTTTTTATTAATATTACCGAACTAGTTCAATGATATTTAAAAACTGACAATTAAAATTTAATATTATTTGTTTTTGTAGGCGATGCCCCGTCACTGGATGAGACCAGACATCGTGACTACGCAACTAGGTCAGTAGTGCGGGTCGAAAGGCACGAAACAGGAGCAGAGCATGATGATATTGATGATGTAATTAGGAGCTTTAGAAATAGGAAGAAGAAAAAGAAAATTCTATAATGTAAAATATTGTATTATTATAAGACAAACGTTACCATACTTGGAACGTTTTTTGCGTTATATAAAAAACTCATTTATCATACTATTTTTATGTCAAGCATTAATTGCAATGTTTCCTTGCGTACTTTTTGTTGAATTTTTTTTTTATTAGCTATTGAATATTTTTTTTTATGCTCATGAAAGTAAAAAATGAAATATAGATTGGGTATTGGGGAATTGAGAGTGATGTGAGGAGGGGGGATGGGCCATAAGAGCTTCCACCTTCACGTGGTTGGCCCTGTTTAGTAGAGAATAATTTATTGGAGCGATTTAATCTTGGAGCAAACCTCCCTCGATCCAGCATAGCAACAAAAAAGTCACTGTTGACTTAGTTGCTACTCTTTCAGATCGTGGGAGGCTTGTTCCAAGTTCATGTGACTCCAATAAATTGTTCTTGAAATGAAGAGGAGCTTATTCAAGTATGTTTTGACATTTTCAACATATGTTCTAACATTATCATAAGAATGCATCTTAGAGTAAAAAATACTACATCAATTACTTGAATTTATTATATAGATAATGATGGATTTTGATTGACTTGGCAGTGCAGGTACAAATCCTCTTGCATCATGAGCAATACAACTTGTCAACCAGGGTCATGTCCAGGATATTTTTTCTTGTGCGCTTGACCAGGTTCGTAATTTCACATTTTAAGAGATCATGTCCGCGACTTAGAATAAAAAATATTATATATGAAAGAAAGTATATATATTAAGATATCATTATACGTAACAAGTCCTTGTAAATATTGAAGTTTACGCATAGAGACACGACAACAACCTTTATACAAGAATTATTTTATTTGAGTAATGGAACAACAACAGTAACTTAAGGTTGCAACAATGGTTACATAAAACTATTGCTTGTATCTAGTTGTAGTAATTGGGTGTTAAAGTTACAGTAGCTATGCCTATGACTTAGAATAAAATAAATTATATATAAAATAATATATATATATATATATATATAGAGAGAGAGAGAGAGAGAGATTAGAAAATATATTACAACAATATTTATTTAACTAGTATGTTAAAAAAATAAAATTTACCCGGTCGCAAGTGTGGGGGCATCTGGAAAGGTATGGATACCAATCCATTTAGAATATACATGGCATCAACACCCAAATCCGTGATTAGTTTTTGAATATGGAAGATGAAAAACAAGAGATACATGCCTAAACAAATTAAGAAATGCTACTATTTTGATCACTCGCACATTTACATATGCTATTGTCTACACACCTTCTATTGGTGGACGATGTTATCCTATTTCTTGCAGGATATAGTAGATAGGACTAGTATTTGAAGACTCATTAGAGCTCTAAAATCATTTTGGTTTTCATTTGGAATATAAGTAAACCTACTCAAGTCTACCATCACTTTCAATGATTTGGAAGATATGTTAGAAAAAACAATCAACCAAGTGCACCCATTTCAAATACTTGGGATTTATGTTAAGATTTAATGACTATAGGTATGGAGATTGGTTCTTTCCATTTCAAAAAGTGGGAAAAATAATCACAATATGGTTATCCTTGGGTGGCACATTAACCTTAGTAGTGTCCATACCAGGATATTGGCATTCCCTAGCTTATATTCTTGTTGGTATCTTGGGAAATATTAGAAAAAAATGCTTTCATTTTATCTAGAAGGAAAGGAAAAGCAAAGGAGGCATCCCTATAGTAAAATGGAAATGGATTTCCAAGCCAAAAATCACATGATTCATTGGATACTAAAGAATATTCATCATTTTTGGAAAGCATTATTTTCCAAGAGTCTTTGGAGAATCATAAAACATTTAGGCTTGTGGCAGGATGTAATAAAATCAAAGTAAATAGGCAAAATTTCATATAAGGATAAATTTTACAAAAGTTCCAACAGTTCTTCCCACCTTTTATCTTCTGGTATTCTGGTTCGTTGAAGTTTTCTCAATGTTTCATCAGCCTCAGTATATCTGAAAAAGGTAGGCTGAATTGGAAACAAATGCTTTACTTCATGCTCAAGATAAAATAATTTTTCCAATCTGTCATGAAGATTTTTTCCTGTTGGCAATGCTGCTTCTGATGTACTGGTTGAAGAATTGGCCTAATTGTCAGCATACTTGTCCAATTTTTCAACATAGCTTTCAAGGTCCATTAGTTTATCCTCTGAAACTATAGGACTGAGCAATCCTTTTTTCAACAAAATATCAAATCTTTATCTGAAGGAAATGATTTCTTCTTGCATATCTGAGCACCTTCGTTCTAGATTCTGCATAAGGGTTCTCTTAGTAAAACTCTTTTTATTTCCAAAATTGTTCCGGTCCTATCCTGAATACCAAGTTCTGCAAGTTGGTGTCTGGTTTGAGTGTTTAGAAACTGTATGAGTTGATTGGCTTCCTCAGGCCTATTTCCCAATTCTTCTCTTGTACTTTGAACTTCTTCTATAGCCAATTTGACTAAATCATTCTATTCATACATAATATGAATTGAAGACCAGACATCCTTTATTGATTGGATAATGTTGTCCCAAAGAATTTCATTTATTTCCTTTAAAGGTTTCTCCAATGTGAGATCCTTTTCCATTGCTTTAACCAATTTTTCTAATCTTTTGACCTCTCTTGTTTTATCAGTAACACTCATTTTTGAGAGATCATATCTTTGTTCTAAATTAGTAAGCAGTAACTTTGTGTGCTGGAGTTCTGTTACTTGAAGTTTCAATTCATTCATTGACTTTATTAATTCTTCAGAACTCAAATTGGAAGTATTTACCTGTGATAGCTCTGGTGGCTGACCTGTTGTGGATGTACCTGTACCTGTAATTGCCTCTGTTGTTGATGCTGGAATAGTAGACTGCTTGTTCTTTAATGCCTGTTCAAGCTCTTTTTTTGTTTCATTTAGTTTCTCATTCAGTTTCAAAAGCAAGTCCATCATTTCTTCTTCAGAATTTTTCTTTATCATCTCTTCAGTTTGTGGATGTCTTGAAGCTGGCAATTTCAACTGCTTTCTCAAAGCTGCAATATCATCATCTTTTTTCTTGATTAGGGCCTCTATACCTTTGGCATATTTAGGATTGTGACCCAATCCAATGATTATTTCCTCCAATGTCTTTATCCTGTTGTCTTTGGCCTGAGAAGAGGCTTTTTCAAGCTGCAATTGTGCATTAGTGTTCTCCAAAGAATCCTGCAACTTCTGAGTTGCCATTGCTTTATCGGTCAGAGTAGAATAGATCATTTCACCAGTCTGCTTATGTAACTCAATCTGATCTAATGGATGAATATCCTTTTCTAAGACTTCAAAATTTGTTCTAATATAATCTGCAGCTGTTTGAGGCTACTGCACTTTTGGTTTGAAGTGACTCATTATCATTTTGCCTTGCTGAATGTCATAAGCTAACATCAATATTTCTTTATTCTTAGGAGCCATCTTCAAATACTGATTGTAAACCTGGAGTCTTAGTGGATCATTCCTGGCTTTTATATTGATAAAGGTTTTCTTTATATTTCCTGCATCTTTAACTGGTGGTTTGAAAGAAGATATTTCAACACTTTGTTGCTTTTGCAGCTCTTTTCTCTGTAAAGTAGTGGATGCCCCACTAACTGTACCTGTTTTATGACTATCCAAATCTTCTCTCTGGCTATCAAGAATTTCCTGAACAAAATCTACTTCTGGAAGAGGATTTAATTTTTGTCTTTTAGCATGAGGTTGTTCTGAAGATCCACCAACAAGGGTAGCAACTTCAGCATCTCTCTTCTTGCCTTTTTCTATATTGATAGGAGTTTGTAAAATTGAAATTTCTGGCTCATTGATCTGAATAGGAGGAATTTGTACTTGAACCTATTCTTTAGAAGTCTTAGGTTGCTCTGTCATTGTGAATTTTTCAAATACTTGTATGTCAGGCTCTTTTTCTTTTCCTTTAGATTGTACTATGGCCAATGCACTGATCTCCTGTAAATTTTGCTGAGAAGTCCCTGCAGAAGAAGGACCAATACCTGGTATCTGCACCTGTCCAAAATAGTCTAGGTCAAGTATTTTCTCAAGGTCTTTCATTACATTTTCAACATTGACTTGCTCACTATTCTGTTCTACCAATGTTCCTTCCATCCATTCATCCATATTGGCATATTGTTCAATTTCTGGAATTTTGTGATGAATGTATGGTGATAGTTTATTTTTCATTCTTCTATCACAGATAAAGCTATTTGGGTCATACGGCACCCAGTAAAAAAATTTTTGTAATCTGAGATATTCTTCTAAGATTCTTTCTGCTTCCTCTCTAGCATCTCTAGAGTTAAAAACAAAGGGACCTAATTGACTTTTGATCCTGAGTTGAGCCTTTTTCTTTGCATTGCAGAAATGAACTATATTTGAGTTAATCATCTGCCTGAAATACTCTAGTGCAAAGAGTCTCATGGGGACATATTTGGGCAACTTGAATGGGCGCAATTCACATCCATATATTCTGATCTCAGTGTGATTTTGATACAAGTACCAGTCACCTACCCTATATTGTTTTGAGAGCTGTAGAATTTTCTTGATTTCATTATTGACTCTAGGAGGGGAAACTCCTATTAACAAAGTGGTTGCAGGGTGTACAAATAGGTCAATAAACTCATTATAGGAGTAAGGAGAATCAAAGGAATTATGGGTGATGGCAGACCAAAATATCACAGACCTAGGATTTCCTTTGGCATCAAGTTTCTGAACATGGAAAGGGAAAATTTCTTATTGGTAATAAATCATGAGATGATATATAACAGAAGAATATTTGAACACTTTTTCATTCTCAAATCTCATGAACTGATCATGGATTTTATCAGCAATGTAGGATGCAAAATCATACTTGACAGCAGGGGACTGTCCAGGGGTAAATATAGACAATAATACTAGGGTTAATTGATCAACATATTCACTAGTATTGAAACCCATGATAAAGGATATCATATTCAGAATAAGCCTGCCCACATCAGTGAAAAAAGTATAACCATAGGGGGGAGGGCCTTTGGGCTGATGCTCTGGTAACATGAAGGTTTGACAAATGCGATTTAACTCTTCATGGGACAAATTGGTAGACTTTTCAAGTAATTCTCCCATGGACAGGGAAGTGAGGGCTTGACAAGGTTGAAATTGCATCATTTCATTTATCGACTGAGTAGTGATTAGGAAAAGGATGTTCTGACTCAGGGACAAAACTGCTCTTTGATTGGGGTCATAGTTTGCATGGCAGTAATGAATTAACTCAGGAAAAATATGGATTGAGGGGAGAAGATACATGGGGAGATTGGATTCCCATAATCCAATAATATCAGAACCGTTTATAAAGTTATCTCTGCAGCGGCAAAAGGTTCGAAGAGGATTATCACTAAGAACGAGGTCTTTAATTTGAAAATCTCTATCTGCTAGGGGCAGATAGTCTAAATCTCTATGAGGGGCATTCAAAGGTGCGACGTTCAGAGCCACTGGAACCTCCATTTCTGGTTCTTGTGGATTCAGAAATGAATTTCGGGTTTTTGTGAAGAACAAACACAATTACAAGTTTTGGGAATGCAATTTACAATTCTGGGGATTGAACAAGACCAAATTGAACTCTGTTTCTGTCTTTCATGCAGAATTTAAAACAAAAGCTAGGATTTCACAGAGTTTTAACGGGAATTGGGGTAAATACCTATTTTTTGGGAGATGAACAATGA
Organism: Pinus albicaulis; assembly: GCA_034641835.2. Classification (NCBI taxonomy): domain Eukaryota; kingdom Viridiplantae; phylum Streptophyta; class Pinopsida; order Pinales; family Pinaceae; genus Pinus; species Pinus albicaulis. Next base: position 389,384,156 of record CM076569.1, on the reverse strand, counting down.
TTAAAAAATTACAGGCTATGGCGTACGAACTCTGGATTACTGGTATGCAATTGTCTTCAGCAAAATACAGTTGATGGCGCTTGACAGTTTGTTTTTGAAATTCTCTGCATGAGACTTTGGTCGTTCACAGAATAATGAAAATGACACGGGCAAAATTGTTTTATTCACAAAGTCCAAAGGGTGACGGGGTTTTATTTATTTATTTAATGGATGACGTCAGTAGGTACGGAGGATGAGTCACGGGAGGCAAGCGGTAAGCGGTTTCCATCGCACCGCTTTTGGGGAAAAGTGGTTTTGGGCGGAGGGCGAGCGATTCCATAGAATGATTGACGCGTGGCATGGCACTGTTTGAAAACCGCCGGGCCATCGCGCGTTATTGTTCGGACGCGGATGGCTAGCGATATCATTAATAACCGTTGATCTCAGATGGGTTGATCGAACGGCGATGGGGACGTGGAAGTGACGGGGATTTAATATGGAGGGCCCGACGCAATTAAACGTTAATTAATCTCATCGGGGGGAATCTAATTGGTGGAGTTAATTAATCATGAGGATTAATCAATTTGTTTATAAAAATGCAGGAAAGTGATCGGGAAATGATTTAACCAAGGTTAGTGGTTAAGGGAGGTATTGGGGATTTTACAAAGGGTTTATAGTTTTAACCTTGGGAAAGGGAGTTGGGGGATTAAAATACACAGGGGAAGAATTATTTTTGTATTAAAACACGTAATAAAACATGTTTTAATTATTTTTTCAATATACTTTTATTATATGATAATTAAATCAGATTAATCTAATTACCATAGGGGGCGGAATTTAATATTACAATATATTTAGCCAAAGGGGGCATAAAGTGGGTTTTTTATTTAAACATGTGGGAATAAATAACTTTGGCTAAAATTTATTAATGGGTTTTTGGGGATATTATATAAAAAGGAGTTATATATAATAAGAGAAGGTTATTTTTGTAAGGATTTAATACATAAAATCAATGTTAATATGACAAGGGGACAATGTAAACTCAAAATACATTAATATAACTAAGAAAGTGAAGATTTAAAAGCAAATTGCATTATAATCACTTCATCACTTAGACTTGGAATAAAATGTGATTTTAAGGGTTTTTTATGAAATAATGCATAATTTTCCTAAGTAAAATGGGATTTTACTTAGGAAAAGATGTTTAGAAATGAGTGAATGTTATGAAGAATGACTTCAAGTACTTATGCTTTTCCAATTATTGGGCCGAGGGTCCGATCCCTCCAAAATTCAAGGAAATGCCTTGAGCCCCTCTAATTTTCAAATACCTTAGTACTTAGGGGAAATTAGTGAAATCTTTAGGGGAAGATGAGAAGGGAAGTTAATAACTTTGACTTTGCTTTGCTTTGAATTTATTCCAGTATAGTGTCTGCCTTTGCACTTTGTGATGAAAGTAAATATTAACACATTTAGAGTCATTTTCCATCACATGCAATTCTGCAACATCATCTACCTACCCTACCTACTTTACTCTACCATTTTTCTTCTTTATTAGGGTGCACTTAGACTGGCAAACCCTTATCACACTTTCTTTTCTTTTACATGTAGAAATGTATCTAAGTCTAACCTTATTACATCCAAGGGCTCAGATTAAGCTATTGAGCTCCTTTTATTTACTCTACCTATCTACTTATATGCCAAGATTAAACAGTTTGGTCAGATTTTATTCTCTATCTCTAAAACATGAAATTGAAAGATGAAATAGCCAAGCTTAAACTGTTTGACTATTCATAAATTGTGGCATAGGATACAAGTTGCACACAATTTTATTTATTACATAAGAGCAAAAAGTAGTGCCATTTAGACTTGCACACTTTCCTTGGCCTTTCTTTTGGTGGGGTTCATTTTCTTTTACTTTTTTGGCCATTTTTATTCTTTTTACCCTTTGAATTTTATTTTAGGGTATACCCTCTTTACATTTTTAAAATTTGTTTGATATTTTGATAATATGGAAAACCTTTGCAACAAGAAAAGGTATGAACATATTACATAGCCCATCAAGTCAATCATGAAATATGACACCTATTGATATAGGCGTCTAACACTGGCTCCACTTGGGGATGGCTTTTCCTGGTGAAAAGTCAAGAACGACATGTTAGTTGTCCTCATCCATTGACCTTGGTGAACCTGTAAATGTCTTCTGTCTTCTACAAACTGAAATCTGATCTGAAACTAAAACAAAAAACAAAAGTTTTCAAACCAACTTAATGAAAAACTAGCTGAAAATTGAAAACTAAAAAAAAAATGCTCAAAATTCTGAGCTTATTGGCACTCATCCACCTACTCAATCTACTAAAAATCTTATTGAATCAGGTAATACAAAAATGCCAATGAAGCCAATCAAGTAGCTGTAGCAATAAATGGATAACTTGATTGCTTGTGATCAAAATTGGAAGTATATTATGATCATGTGCCTTTATAATAAATGATATGATGTGTAAAGGCCACTTTTGATGTATTTTATCCTTATAGAGAAAACATGTTTGCAAATTTGGGCTAAAAATATTCTCCATATAATCTGATATAGGATCAATAAAAGTATGATGTATGTTATTTACTTCTAGGCCTTCAATGACTGGTTGCTCAGTTGTATTCTAAATATTAAGCCTTGAAACTATTTCTTCTGTCTTGTGTTTGAAAGAATAATCATCCTCAATATGCAAGTCAAAAGATAGTACAATTTCCTCTTGCTTGGGAGAAGGAAGATTTTCAAAGAATTCTTTAGGATTTCGGAAATTGTATGACTGAATTTGAGAATGCAAAAGTTTAATTTCATTTTCATAATTTTCAGAAATTATCTCAAGAACACATATTTTCAGTTTGGGAGAATATTTTCTTGATTTCAAAAGAAGAAATAAAGCTCTTAAAAAATCCTCATCAAGCTGAAGTTCTAATATTTCATCCCTCAAAATAGCTAGTGATTGTTTTGTGAAATTATCATAATTATCATCATACTGATCATGTAAGTCTAAAAAATATTCTAAGAACCTTGATTTTCTTAGGAATAGGTCATTTTGTAATAGCTTGCATCTTTTGAGGCTCCAACTTCACTCCTTCCTTTAAAACAATATGAACCAAATACTCGAATTCTTATTTCCCAAAAGAACATTTGGATATTTTTACAAAAAAATGATTGTTCTCAATAATTTATATAACTTTTCCACATGTTTAGTGTGGTATTCCCATGATTTATTATAAATATGTGTATTATCAAAGAAAACCAACACAAATTTTATAAGATGGGATCAAAAAAAATTGTTCTTAAGTCGAGCCCACCGGACTTCAAACGGCGATAAACCATAATTCAAACCAAATTCGTGTTCCAAAATAGCCTGCTGACGTCGGCCAATTTTGTGACGTGAAAACCAAATGAATTCTGCCCTAATATTTTTTGGGCCCGAAGTTGGGCTGGCGTACGGAGGGAGAGTTGTGACGCGAATTTCTTATCAAATTCACCCTAATCTTTTTCGGGTCCGGATTTCCACTGAGCGAGCAGCCCAAACAAAGATCCGCTCCAATAAATTTCTGCCACGTGTCCTCAATCAAAACTTGCCCTACTCCGAGCTGTGGGTGCATTCTGTTGGTCATGAATTACCATTAGTTATTCTTGGGAGTTAACTCTTGGATAGACATGTATCGAATGATATGGCAGATGGTGAAACATTTAAAAAAAAAAAAAAAGGTCGATTGATGAGAAACGATGATGAGGCAAGTGTCATGCCCAAAACAAAACATGTGTACGATAAATGTCAAAACACAAGGAAAAAATGGGGAACGGTATTTTAAATGGTGCAAAGATACAGTGCAAAGGATGCAAAGCGTAATAATTTAAACGATGGCCATGTCTCAAATAGGCACGTGAGGGAATTCCCCATATGGGAATTTCCGCGGGGGGTAAGGGGCGGAAGGAAGGATAGACCCATACCCCCACGGAAGTATATTGAAGCATCGCGGGGTGGGCCTGAGGTAAAGAGCGACGTGGCAGGTCAAAGCCATTTGGATTTCGGTGATGTGGCAGATCGGAACGTGGGTCCTAAAGACTGGTACGCAGTATATTTAACCCGGCTCACGAACAAGAGGTTTCGATAATCGTATGGTTCATTGCAGCAAAAAGGTAAGGTATGTCTCTAGGCTAACTGGTACAGAGGCCCATACCAGTATTAAACCCGACACGCAGTGTTCACCTGTCCCCAGCTGACGCCCAATCCCTACGCGCCGCGTGCTCCACTGTCATTGTCCTTACGACACTTTCCCCCTGTTTATTTTACCTATCCGTCTTTTTACCTCAGAACACTCAATCGTAAAATAACAGTCTACCCGTAGTTTACTCCAGTAAAATTCGTAGGTCTCCCAGCTATGGAATAAACTAAGTGGGAATCGGTGCCAAAGTCTACCCAGCCGCTATCAACACCCCCGCGTCGTTTTCTTGAGTATATTTCCCTGTTGCACAGGTATTTCGTCCCTCATTTTCTCTTTGCTTTCCTTTCGTCTTTTAAAAGTTTTATATGTCAATCATGGGAAGGGGCACGCCCAAGAAAGCCGAACTAGAAACCCCTCAGCTCCGAGAAACCAGACATCCTCCAGGGTTTGAACCTTTCATCGACCTGCAAGCCGAAATCTGTGACCCCCAATACCCTTTTCCCATCAGCAATATTAAACCCAAGCTTTTTAGAAGACATATCAGGAATAGAGACCGATACCGGGTGGTTGTGTCTAGTTTATACCATCAAATTACCCCCCCAGTCTATTATGTGGTTGATTTTATTTGCTGGCTCAGAGATGCTTTCGATGAGCAGCGAGGCACGTTTACCTCTCCTCAAAGGAATAAGATTTTTTCTCTTTCCCACAACATTATCAGGCAAGCCCTCCACTTTCCCACCAGCGACACATATATCAATTTCAGTGAAGTGGCTTTAACCTCCCAGTTCACCAAACTGCCATCGGAGCGCCAAAACGACTTCATTTCCTCCATCACCAGCAACCAAGCTACTTTTCTTCCCGTTGCAGACCCTTTCCCGCTGAGTCTGTTCCAAGAGGAAGTGCAGCCAATCCTTGCTCTCATCGCGGGTCTTTTAGGTGTAGGCGCTTCGGGGGAAATCACCAGGATATGCATCTATTTCTTATGTTTAATGTCTCAAAAGGCGGTAGTGTTAGATATCCCTGGTTTCCTTGCTGCTAACATTCGGACCCAGTTCCAAGAGCTTTCAGAAGCCAGTCACTTCCATTTCTGTTCGATGGTCTTCTATCTTTTCTTACATCAGCACGTTGATAAGTTTCAGGGTTTGGGTTTAGAAAGCGTATATGAGGAGAATTCCCAACCCCGACCAGTTTTTGACTGGAATTATTCTGTATGCAAATTACCTAGGCGGAGGGTTATTCCAGTTTTTTAAATAATTTCATGTCCATTTCCTATACTATTATTCACGATTCACCCTCACCTAGAGTTTTTCCTGAGATGAAGAGCTAGCTACAAGCCGGAAAATCCCAGAGCACTGGGGACTGGTATCTATTTGACAATTACACTGAAATTCAGGTCTACGGAGTCGAGGTTTCCCCTTACCAGCTGCCCGTGTTCCCTGTTCGACGAGTATATGCGCTGGAGTACATTCGGCAGACCCTCAAGGCTGACCAACTCCATTTTTTCCCTACAAAAAAGGGTTTCATCCTGACACTCCCCATCACAATCGTCCCTTTTGTTGTGAATTCGAGACATGCCCTTCCCATTGTCGAGAAAATGTTGCAAGGCCTGTATCTAAGGCTGGGAAAGGGTTTGGCCTATGATCCTCAGGAAATTATCTCAAACAGAAGAAAGAGGAACAAGTCCGCACCTTATATAAATGAATCAAGGCCGTTCATGGAGTGGAGGGCTAAGCTTGAAACTTGGCCTTTGGTTTCGCATATGGAGACAAATTCATCTGCCACAAGGGAAGAAGAAGAGGACCTCAATAAAGGCCAAGGTGGAGAAGAATCAGGTACCTCAGGAGCAGGTTCTCCCCTCCGCAAAAAGCAGAAAACAGCCTCCAGTGAGGCAGAAGTCATAGGGGAAGAGCAACTGCTAGAACCATTTACACCGTATGGTCAACTGGACAAGAGTAAAGCTAGGATAAAAGTGTTGAGAGATAGTACCACCTCTTCCAACTTCTCAGAAGTCTCACAGGCCATCAGAGATCATACCTCATCAAGGGCAGTTGCAAGGAATCAGGGCAATAGGACGATCAGGGATAAGTACAAAGCTGAGCTGGAAGGGTATAAAGAAAACTATCACACCAGGGTGTCTGCCACCATGAATGTGGACACATAGCACCTGGTATTATCTATGGCTGAGGACATCTTGGACCCCAATATAGGTACCACTATTTACCAGGTGCTCGAACATGCAATTGACATGGCAAAGGTGCCATCAACCGATATGTGTAACCTGTTTTAGGTCGTGGGTGATATGTTGAAGGACGAGGTGATGCGGGTCACCATTGCATTGAGAAAGCTAGAGAAAAAGCATGAACAGGTGAGAGAGACCCTAAAGAATGAACAGGAAAACTCTCGCGCCCAGGCAAATCAAGTACGCGGCCTCCAGGAGTTAATCAAGGGAAAGGATACGGGAGAAACAGACCCGCAGCGCGCTTTGATAGAACAATTGCAGAAGGAGGTCGCGTCATTGAAAGGTAAGGTCAATATATCGGCCTCCCACCATGTGCAGATGACCGAATTGGCGCAAGCAAAGAAGGAAAAAGTTGAACTAGCTAACATACTTTCAAAAGAGAGGGAGGACAAAGAAAAAATGACTGAAACAATTGCCACTCTGCAGAGTAGGTTGACGGAGTTGCAGAACACATGGGACACGCACAGATGCGCGCCTGCTACAATCCCACCAGAGACAAGCCCGCTGTCAGAGCAATTGAATGCAGCGAAGGCTGAAAATGATATATTAGAGAAGTAGGCATCCACCGCTAGGCAGAGGATCACTGATTTGGAAAAACTCCTGGCGGAAAATAGCGGAAGAATAGAGACACTGCAGAAAGAGATCGAGCAGGAAAAGAAGACAAGAGCCGACCACCAAAAAACCATCATTAACCTCAAAAGCCGCATGAAGGGAAATATCACCCTCAGTGAAGCGAGAGGTATAATCTGGTCGGACATAATCTCAGCGGTGATGGAACATTGGGGTTTCCTAAGAACGATGGGAGAAAATAAATCTGCTATACCCTATCTCAATAGGAAATTGCAGGAGGCAGACCTCAACTTATCCATCAGAGCCCTGCACGCCAGAAACTATATTTCATTCTTGAAGGATCTGGAATCTGACGAGGTGGAGAAGCATGGCATACCAAGTCGATTCATGGAAGTCTTTGAATGTCAGAAAATCATTGATAAGGAGGTGGCCAGAGTTACAGCTTCGAGAGCCCTGCAGCAGGTGGTAGCGAACGTGGATCGTTTCGATGCAGTATGGGGTGAGATTACCACAGCTGGACTACCATCTTGTTGGGACCCAACCACTCCTTCCTTTCGTGCTACGACCGTTGATAGAGTATAAGACACGCCTACAGGAAGAAAAATACTGGACAGACATCCTGTTGGATAAAACCGCTCGGTTAAAGGCCGAAACAATTTTTTCTTCCCTCCACCAAGAGTTCGCCCTTCTTCATCTTATAAAGCACAAGCTCCCCACCGAGGCAAGTTTCAACGACCTCACAGAGGCCTATGTCACGGTGGAAAAATTCGCAGCGATGCCCAAACCATCAGCAGAAAGCCAGCAAAGATGCACTCAGTTCGCCAGTCAGATCGCCAGTTTGTCCGCCAATGTTCCACCACCAGTGTCTGCAACTGCCTCAACCCCTTCACATCTGTGAAACACTGTCAACTCATGATTTGGCCTCAATGGCATTTTTACTTTTTACTTAGTTAGCTACTTTTCAAGTTTCAAGTGGGCTTCATGTTCCACTTCAGCATTTTACTTTTTACCATACTGTTGTTTAATATTTTGTTTTAAAAACGTCCGAGTGCCTGACTGTCCATGATGGGACGTCTTTATTCCTCATCATAAATTTTGTTATTTTGACAAGGAATTTTAACAAATTTTGGTCATGCGAAGAAGATATTTTTCCCAAAAATATCTTCTCGCTCATCTATGAAGATGTCTATATAAGGAAGATCCAAAGAGAAGAAGAGGTTCCAAAATTTCTGAAGAAATTGACTGTAAAAGAATGTCTGGTATGCTTTTTGTGAAAGTTTTAATACAAATGTGAAGAGCCCGTTGGTTTTTAAATGAGAAAGAGTTTTGATCTTTAAGGAGGATTCTGATCTTGGTGCTTTACAGTGTGTACTTCTTTCTTATGTGTTGTAGCTTAGCCATTAATTTCGTTTATATCCATTTATCTTGTGTCACATTCTGGAATGTGAGTAGCCCATTGTTTCTGATATAAATTTATCCTTGTCGATACTTATGTCATAAGATTTTCGGCACTTTAAATATGGCTCAGGTGTGACATGTTATTTCATTTCCAGTTCATCCGCATTTCTGCCATATTGACTGCTAATGAGATGCTATTTACAAATGTGGTCTTCATGTGTGGATTCTTATTTTACCAAGCCCACTACATGCTGGTATATGTTTCTGGATGTTGTCTCAACAGTAGTTAGTATCCTCTTTATTCTATGAATGCAATAGATACTCTGTGATTACCAATCTCTGTGAAGTGCTTAGAATCTAGCCCTATTTGCAGTTAAGCTGCTTTTGAATTGTCTGCTACATTTCATGTTAAAATTCCACATCTTGCCTCTGCAATATTGCTTTCTCTGTTATTAACTTCTGGAAGTTTTGGTCCCATTCAAGTTAAATTTCCTATTTACAAAGAAATAGCATGAGAGCTCCATTCTGCTAGTCATCCCTGTCATAATATATTTCTTTTGCTCTATGCTACATAAGATGTCCTAGGCACTGGTCTTCCACAACTCAAGATTGTCTCTAGGATCGACAACACATTCGATGGCGTTTAAGGCGATGGGACATGGATGTGGCGATTTCATATCAATCGCATTAAGTTTTAACACTGTTCAATTAAGTTCCAAGGTTTTCACATCTAATTGCATTAAGTTTTAACACTGTTCAAGATCGGACCTCCACTCCTGTTAGCGATTCTGAATGCTCTAATATGATCCGGCCTTCGGCTCTCATTAATGATCAGAGATTAATTATGACGGGCGTCCTTCGATTGCATTGCAATCGGGTCGATAAAATGGCATTTCGCTATGGTTTTTCAGACGAGTTGGTTGCTGGGTTACACTACCTGCTCACTGTGATGAGAAGGAGAAGTGGCCAGCTGAACTGCTGCGTAGACCTTGTTGCATATCTGCATTTCTCTCGGTCTGGTCCTTGTCTGTATTCCTCTATTTCTTGGAATTCTGCTTCTCCGTCTCCTCTTGTGCCCACTGCTAGTGAGACTGCACCCATGCCTCACGTGCGTCAAAGGATGCGTTGCCGCAGGGGGAGCACTAGAGGTCAACTCATGCGTGCTCCCTCCAGCCCCTCAACCGAGTTGTCATCCGGTCAGTCTGGTGATTATTACACAGGTCGCTATCCAAATACTAGGAGTGGGCAGGGTTGGGTTGTAGGATCTGGCCACCGTATGGATTCCCCTGCTCCTCGTTTTCTCACTGCTAGTTCACCTTCTCCCACGACGCGCACTGCACAATTTTCCTTTAATTTCTCTCTCAACCGCCCATGAATTACAACTTCAGTCACTGTGGTTTTCCGCGAGGAGGCCCAAACGGAGGAAGAATGCACCCATTTGGTGGGTCTGAACTCGAAAAAATCCGGCCAACATTCAGGCCTTCAGGAGGGGAGCTGTGGCATGAATGTGGAGGTAGCACCTAGCGATCCTGGACCTTCCAAAGGATGGTACCGAATCGTCAAGGAGCCGGAGGAGTAGTTTGGTTAATTTGTTTTTCTTGCTTCACGACCCAGTTAATTGGGTTGCTTTTAGATTATTTTACTGTGCTGGACCTTTGTAATATTTTTGAATTCTATAAATTAAACATTCAAGACTGGTTTCCCCGTATGAGGGCAGTCTTCTTAATTTTTTGATTTTTTGATGACAAATTTGCCATGAGTCTAGGCAATGATTTTAACTTCGGTGTAATTTTATTCCCACTGTTAATAGATTAAATTTACTTAGAAAAAAAAAATGTTTCCCTGTTTCTATTTTAAACCTGTTTTTTGAAATACAGAGCCATGTTTATATGGTCTACGTATTATACTCTTTCTCTGTGTCTCTTCACAAGAACCTTTTGCTGAACGGGTGGATGTTGTGGCGGGCTACTAATGAAACAAGTAGACCTAAACATCTAAGATAAACGGATGGTTACCAATTTTGGAGATAAATGAGGCTTTGATGTCACAAACGGGCACCAGGTTTCTATGAGATGGTTATCACACTCCTCACATGATTAGCGTTTTTCTCTGTTCAAGGATTTTGGGTACTTTAATTTGTATTTGGAACAATGGACGTCGGTACTCTATCTGTTGCTTTACTATTCTACATACTGCTATTTCACTTTCTTATAAATGCCTCGGGCATATTTGGATGCTTTCTCAGATTGTCGATAATCTCCATGTGGACCATTACTGGGTTTTATATCAAGTCCCTGTATGTGACATGGGGTATTTTTCTATCACTGTCTGGGGTGGGACTTCCACTTTTCTGGATGGATATTTGGGTTCCAATCTTCAGATGTGAAAATGTAATGACTTCATGGACTGTTTTACTTCATATAATATATTGAAAACAACGTTTTTTCTCTTGTGAAAAAAAAATGATTAATGTTTATCACTCTGCCTTCAAAACTAGCGATGCTGGTCTATGTTGCTGGTTTATTGATATGGTCTGATGGTCTTTTTATATTTTGGACATATCACACTCCTCACATGATTAGCGTTTTTCTCTGTTCAAGGATTTTGGGTACTTTAACTTGTATTTGGAACAATGGACGTCGGTACTCTATCTGTTGCTTTACTATTCTACATACTGCTATTTCACTTTCTTATAGATGCCTCAGGCATATTTGGATGCTTTCTCAGATTGTCGATAATCTCCATGTGGACCGTTACTGGGTTTTATATCAAGTCCCTGCATGTGACATGGGGTATTTTTCTATCACTGTCTAGGGTGGGACTTCCACATTTCTGGATGGATATTTGGGTTCCAATCTTCAGATGTGAAAATGTAATGACTTCATGGACTGTTTTACTTCATATAATATATTCAAAACAACGTTTTTTCTCTTCTGAAAAAAAATGATTAATGTTTATCACTCTGCCTTCAAAACTAGCGATGTTGGTCTGTGTTGTTGGTTTATTGATATGGTCTGATGGTCTTTTTATATTTTGGACATATCACACTCCTCACATGATTAGCGTTTTTCTCTGTTCAAGGATTTTGGGTACTTTAATTTGTGTTTGGAACAATGGACGTTGGTACTCTATCTGTTGCTTTACTATTCTACATACTGCTATTTCACTTTCTTATAGATGCCTCGGGCATATTTGGATGCTTTCTCAGATTGTCGATAATCTCCATGTGGACCGTTACTGGGTTTTATATCATGTCCCTGTATGTGACATGGGGTATTTTTCTATCATTGTCTTGGGTGGGACTTCCACTTTTCTGGATGGATATTTGGGTTCCAATCTTCAGATGTGAAAATGTAATGACTTCATGGACTGTTTTACTTCATATAATATATTCAAAACAACGTTTTTTCCTCTTCATGAAAAAAATAATTAATATTTATCACTCTTGTTAAAATAACTATGTTGGTCTGTGTTGTTGGTTTATTGATATGGTACAGTGGTCTTTTATATTTTGGACATATCACCCACTCTAACATCACATGATTAAACGTTTTTCTCTGTTCAAGGATTTTTGCAGTACTTTAATTTGTGTTTGGAACAATGGACGTAGGTACTCTATACCATTGCTTTACTATTCTACATCTTTGTATATTTCACTTTCTTATAGATGCCTCGGGCATATTTGGATGCTTTACTCGGTTGTCGATAATCTCCATGTAGACCGTTACTGGGTTTTATATCATGTCCCTGTATGTGACATGGGGTATTTTTCTATCATTGTCTCGGGTGGGACTTCCACTTTTCTGGATGGATATTTGGGTTCCAATCTTCAGACGTGAAAATGTAATGACTTCATGGACTATTTTACTTCATATAATATATTCAAAACAACGTTTTTCCTCTTTTAAGTTTCATTTTTTTTTTAAAATTGAACCCGTCGTTGCTATACCGACGCCTTGTAAGCATTGGAATTGCTACAACTTAAAAACATCGGAAGAGCAATAGTATAAAAACTTCGGACGAGCAACGTTCAAAACGTCGGACCACATTTCGTCGGAATTGCAACAGTTTACAACCATCGAAAGAGCGACGTCCAAAACGTCGGACCACATTGCGTCAGAATTGCGACAGTTTACAAACGTCAGAAGAGCGACGTTCAAAACGTCGGACCACATTTCGTCGTAATTGTGACATTTTACAAACGTCGGAAGAGCGACGTTCAAAATGTCGAACCACATTTCGTTGGAAGTGCGACAGTTTACAAAGGTCGAAAGTGCGACGGATTGGGAAACTTCGGAAGAGCGACGCTTGTTTGGAAGTGACGGAAATAGTGTCGATAGTGCGACACTTTTTAAGTGCGTCGGAACTGTGACGGTATGGTAAACCACGTTTTTCCCGCCCTCGAACTGTCGCTCTTACGACAACTATGTGTCGAAATAGCGACGAATTGGTTGTCGGAATTTTCGCCAAATTTTCTAGTGCCACTTAGCACTCATTGCATCGGGTGATGCTCACAGGGGTGAAGAAGTGGGATTGAAACTAGTGAAATGAATCACATGGTGTCAATCATCACTTTAGGGGCTTGCACCCGATAACCAAGACTTCCCAGGAGGTCACCCATCCCAGAACGCCTCTGGCTCAAGCGCAATTAACTGTGGATTTTTCCCCACAATAAAGCCCACTTAGCTTGCTACCCCATTTGCAAAACCTTAGCAGCTATTGTTCCTCATGAATCATTCAAGTAGAGCTCCCTTTACTCTTTGTATTTAAGTATGAGGGATTTCCACAATGCATTATATTAGATATCATTTTTGGCATTCAACTGTGTTAAGTAAGTGTTTCGGGGAATATCCCCTAGAGGTTCGTTGGGTTACAACCTCCACAGAGCAGGGGCATGCTATTTAAGAAGGACTCACACAACCATGCACGTTCAGAAAAAATAAATAGAGTAGAATGAGAAAGTTACCCGTAGGTCCTACGGTTGAAGAAGATCCCGCAGGGTTCAAACCCCCAGCAACCGTCCTTCCTTCTTAACCTAAAAGACAAGAAGAAACACGCACGAAGAACTGGTTGTATAGTATATATCTACTCTAAATGTTAGTGAAATCAACATGAAACATTAAATAAATCATAATGAATGCTTAAATAACAATATTCTCATACATATAAGCATACACTAACACGTATATTTCGGGAACAGCATGGTACTTCTGTATTATAAATAGCATGTACAAAAGTAACGAGTGGAGAGATCACCTGAATCCTTCCATGATCTTCGAGCAGACCGTCGTCCGGATCCGTCCCACCCTTGCCTTGCTAAGACTCCTTCCAAACTGGTGCATACGAGATGACATATAGGGAGATGAGCATCTCAAGGAAACAAGGGTTTCCTGTAATGAACTGGGAAAGTGCGGGAGGCACGGGGAATCAGACTTGGATAGGGAATACCAACAAAGTATAATATCAATAATTCTCTCTCTCCCTTAGGCCATACACATGAGGGGTTTTTATACTCCCTCCAAGTAGTTTCAACAGTTGGAAACAGTTGGCCACGTGCTGGGGTGGTTAAACTACCTGAGTAACCATCAACCCAGCTCGAAAATAGGGAATTTTTATATATTTTTTCATAATTTTAATGGCATACGCGGAAAAGTGCAGCTGGACTCGCGTATACACGCGGAAAAGTACGGGCATAGTCGTGTATGGGGATTTTTACACTGTTTTTAAGTGAATTTGTCCAAGTCTGTAGGAATGGGTGCCCAAAACCATCAAAGCAATCATGAATCATGTGAAGGTGAGAAATGATGCTATAACAGATGCCCCCTAATATATGAGGTCAGAAGGGGTACATGATGGCCGAAATGTATTATGCACATAGAAGGAACTTCGCAAGGACAAGAGAGGACTTCACCAGATTTCAGCCTGCCAAAAACCAATGAAAGAAAACAGAGAGTCAACTCATGCTGAGGCGGGCATACCCATGCTCAATCCAAAAATACATCATATAGAAAGTAGTGAATAGATCCAACATGTATACAAGTATAGCTGAACTAAAAGTACACAATGAATCATCTGAGCATGGCCCGGAAGTGTAAGTCTGAATCAATGTCCAAGTATCACATATAGAAAGCTGATCAAAGATGGTGCAACTGGATGTCTGATCAAATAAGTAACTGAATCTCCAAGTACCAGATCATAAGAGGTGGATCAAACGGTACAATCAAGCAACTCGAGAGCCAACATATAAGATGCTGCTGTACTGAACTGCAACATATAAGGGTGGACGGCATCACTGGCAGAAACTGAATGGACTGTCAAAAGTGAACCGAAGAATGTTGATGCAACCCGAGGTCTTCACCGATCACTATGGCACAATTCTACACAATGGGAATAAATGAGCTAAAGTCGACCATGTGAGAAATCGTTGGATTACCGGTCAATAATGTATACCGTTAACCAACGCGAGACAACCCACCAATAATGAAAATGAGTGTCAAGGTGCCCCAGTACAATCTAACAAGTGTGAATAAATGAGTTGAAGTCGAACACTTGAAAAAATCTACCAATCAGGAGGCAATGATGAATCCCCACTGTCGATAGCGAAGAGTCTGCCACTGATGACTGCAAACCCTAAGGTACTGACAAAAATACTCTAGACCTTATTCCCAGAGCAATGAGTCGGAGTTGATGGGAAAAGATCTGCTGGAAGGAAGGCATTAAGGCATCCCACATCAGTCCAGCGTGAGTGTAACCCGCAGGCCAAGATTTGGAAGGAATCGGATGAAGTAGAGTGATGGAACCAAAACCGAAGTATGTTTCCGACATGCACAAGATGAAGCTAGCGCACGGAAGAAACCCTCTGAACCAACCAATAATGAAAGCTGACACAGAGGCGAGAAATCCACCGATAGGGTCAAATGGAAATCAAAGTACTGCACGAATCCCAAGTGTGATAATGTGTGCTGACGTCGAACACAGGGGAAACCACTCAGTCAAAGACCCATGATGATGATCAAATGCTGAGCACGAGGTCACCTATCAATGATGGAAATAGGCCTAAGGTGCGGCTCTAGGTTTGCTCTCAGAGCAATGTGTCGTAGTCGATAAGAGACAAACCCGCCAGCGAGAAGTCAATAGGGACCTTCTCAAACCAGCACGAGCGGAAGACCAAAACATCTGATGTGATATAACATGATGCTGACAAGACCGGGAAGGCCGACTGAATAATGAGTCAAGAGACACCGCAGAATGGCTGACTCAGGTTAGACTTCCCTTGAACAAAATCACGACTCATGATGACCATGGCAGTAAAAAGTGACACTGTATAAGTCTGTTATGCAGGAGGCAGAACAAACTCTCCATATGATTGGAAGAGATAACCAACCGGGGGAGAACTGACAAGTGAAACATGGTAAAGGATGAACCTAGGTCAAAACTAAAACCATCCCAAATGAAGGAAATATATATAAGTATATGTGCTTTGTTCAAGGGTGACAAACTGACTCTGTACTGCCATCAAAATAACGAAGATACATCCCGTTCCCGCTCTTTTTGTTACATTTGATTTTTTTGTCTTTTTCATATAATAATCCTGAAAAAGAATAAAAGAATGCTATGGTACAATGGATAGAATGAGTATCAAGAAATCAGATGCACTAGTTCCTGGGATTGGAACAATCCTATGCTCAATGCAAGGTAGCGAAAACTGGTAAGTGATACTCAAAGGAATGTTCCATCCATGGGTAAAAAGGTGTCAAGTCGTGATAGCTAAGTGCATGCAATGGTTAACTTGTACAGAAATTCAAGGTCAAAATTTGGCTTAAACATCGAGTCCAAATGAAGCCGGCTAAAGGCCAGGATAAACAAGTAGCCAATATGCAATGCAGTAATACAACTTAACGACACCGGGGAGCCTCTAGGGTAAAAGCCAGAAAAAATGATAAGTGATGAAGAAGAAGAATGAAGCTTCAACACATAAGACATGGCGGGACTAAAGAGGACTCCCGAGCCTACATAAAAAGCAACATGGGCAACAAGTGATAGCGAGGAACTAACTAGGAAGCCCATGTAAAGGAAGGCTCTACCATCAAGTCATGATTAAATAATCGGCGAGTGAAATGGGTGTAATACTCATGACCTGATGGGATCGACCCTAAGGCAAGTGATCAATATGGAGGCTAGAATGCAAGATGCAACGGAAAGTGATTTCCCTAACCTATATGCCAGTGAAGATCATATACCTGCCGTGACGAGTCGGTAATCATGGATCAAAAACCGGGAAAAATCTCAAAATCGTCAAAATGTACCTGAAAACATACCAAACTGGGCACTTCCAAGCATCTGGGTTATGCAGCTTAAGATAGATCGAAAAAATAAGCATAAGGAATTTTTGCGAAAATTTTCAACTTTTTAGCCATAAATAGACAAATTACCTCATATTTGGTTCATTATTGCATTGCTGATTTGGAAAAAGTGCTCTAGAGCAAAAAACTTCTTTCGTCAAATCAGGAACAACCGACCGTCGAAATGCACCGAAACTTCAGGTAGGCTCCTAAATCATCCTGTTTATTCATTTTGTCCGTTTGGAATTTAAAATTAAGTGATTTTTAGCTTTAAAACCCTTGCTAAAATATGCGGACTTGCACATACGCGGGTTCATTAAAGGAAACTCGCGTATACACGCGACTGTGCAAAGGAAAAACCGCGTATGCGCAGGTCCGAATGCAAAAAAGCGTAGCTAATGCATAATTTGATGAAATTTGACAGGATGACAATCTCATGGAGGGATTGTGAGCATAGCGCAATTGACCAAGAGGTCATGCAAGATCGCGCAGTGCAAAATATCCTTCGGAATTGCGGATTGTTCAAATTCTTCAAGATGCCAAATATGAAAAGCAATGTGCGGTTGCTAGAAATGCTCGTAAATTACTGGGAACCAAATCAGGATTGCTTCATTATTGATCATATGCCACTATGCATTGAAGTGGAAGACATATATTTCATTACTGGACTCTCCCGGAGGGGAGAACCAGTAGACTTGCACGGGAAGCCCCTGGGAGGGTTAACCGTGGAAGACTATGTCCACGTATATTGCGTAGGGGGTTCCAAAAAGGTTGGAACTCATATTGCAATTAAAGATGTGAGGGATTTGCACATGAAAATCCTCCTTTTCACCATCGGCAGAGTGGCAGGATCTGCCTCTCTACATCAGGCGTCCAGGACACAAATGAGCATAGCAGTGGAATGTTTGACTCATGTTTACGATTGGTGCACAGCCCTATTACTGAATATGAAAAAACAGCTGACCTCAATCCGCCAAGCAAAGACCAAACACTTTGGCTACGGTACAATTTTGACAACATTATTCTTTGAGAAGATTCCAGTGTTGAGACCCAGAGTCATCTCTACCATCAGTAGCCCGCGGGACCCAAGAATTGCCCGTTGGGCGGACATGATGAAGAGACTAGGGGGTAGTGAAGTACCTCGGACCACATGGGACGATGAGTTCTTCCTTTGGTGGGGAGAACAAATTATCGCAGTGGACGACTATCCCTATGCCGGGATGGACTTTCGTGGAGATCCGGATCTAGTTCTTCCACCAGGCACAGCATGGGGAGCAGTCGGTAAGTTTGCAAAAAAAAAATTGACTTATATAATTTTTTTTGGATTTTTTCAAATATGTATGAAAAAATGAAAAACAAACATGTTTTTGATTAGATTCATAATGACTGAAAAAAAAGATCATGTTTCAGATGTTGGACCAGTTCGTCCTGAGGGCCTACCGCGCCATAAGCGCCTCAGGGGTGAAGCGGATACTGTGGATTCAGATAGGACTCTCCAGGCTGTGTAGAGGAATTTGGAGGGACTAACCCGCCAAATACCTATGGCTGCTATGGAGGATCTACCAGAAGCCATCCAAAGACGGATGGTAGGAGTGCCCCGAGACTGGGTTAGACTATTCCGTCGAGTTCCCACTGCAGTTACGTTCTATAGGAACACGACTTCTGGGCAGGGACCTCAGGAGTAGACAGATATTATGTATTAGATGACTGTATATTCTTTTTTGAGACTGAACATGATGGGGCATAAGCCCAAGTTTTGTACGACATTTATGGATCCAAATTTTGTAAAGTTTTTGAACACTCCGATGATATATATACAGTGATATTTGATGTGATGTGATAAATGTATCAAATGTATGATGTTTTTGATGATTAAAAATTTATTGTATGGAATGATTAATATGCCAATCTAATGCTTGATTAGCTAATGAGTCAGCAAACCAATTTTCAGCTCGAGGAATATGAATGAATGTTAAAAATTGAAATGACCTTTGTAACAAACGTACCCTCAAGAACAATCGTAATAAAAAAGGATCTCGTACCCGATAAGTGTTGTTCAACTGCGACACCACCAGCTGGGAGTCCAAGAAAACTACCAACGAATCAACACCCAAAGATATTGCCTCCGAGAGTAGATGAATGAATGCAGTGTATTTTGCTACATTATTGGAAGCAGGACCAATGCAGACCCCTCTTGATACCAACAGCTGACCGGAAGGATAATGAAGCACCCAAGCCGCGGAAGCTAAGTTCCGGGTGTGTCTACTAGCACCATCGGCGAAACCAAAATGACTCATGACATCCAACACAACCTGCCAAAGCAGATCAAAAACATCATCAACTCATCAAAGATCGAAAATCAATCAGATATGTACAAAGCAACAAACTACTATATACAAAAGCAACATGCCAGGCCAAAGCCTAGGCATAATACTTCTTCAAATAGAGCCCATTTCGGGGCTTTGGCAACTCGTTCCCTTCGAAATCAACCAAGGTATAAGATCCTTTCTTAAGGACTTTTTTAACGATATAGGGGCCATACCACATAGATTTAAAATTTCCTGCCCCCAGGGCATCCTTTTCTTGGGCATAGACCAAAACAAGGTCACCTTCCGAAAAGACCCTAGGCTTGACCGCCTTATCGTACTGAACTTTTACTCAGTTTTTATGCGCTTCATTCATCGTGGCGGCATCTCGACGCTGCTCATCGAGATGTTCCAGATGAAGAAGCCGTTCTGCCAGACTGGAAGTGTCAGGAAGAAGCTCAACAACTAATTTAAGAGAAGGAATCTCGCATTCAATAGGAAATATGGATTCCACCCCGTGGACTAACTGAAATGGAGTAAAGCCAGTTGCAGTTTTCACTGACGTCCTGTATGCCCAAAGTGCAAGATATAGCATAATATGCCAGTTGGATCTATGTTTATCAATTGTCCTTTGAAGAATTGTCTTCAAGGATTTATTCATGGCTTCCACTTGCCCATTGGCCTGAGGATAATATGGAGATGAATGCTCTTGCCGGAAACCCAATTTGAGAGCCAACTCAGCCATCATACTATTCTGAAAATGACTACCATGGTCAGTGACAATCTCTCTAGGTATACCAAAACGAGCGATAACTTGGTTGAAAAGGAACAAAGCTGCAGTCTCACCATCGTTCCCAAAAGTAGGCATAGCCTCGACCCACTTCGTAAAGTAGTCTACTGCTACGATAATGTACTTGTGACCTTTTGCCAAAGGCGGGTTACAAGTAGTATAATCCATACCCCACTTTGTAAAGGGTCCGACAGTAACGACTGGAAAAAGCGGAGCTGGATGAGCGCGCATTTTTTGAGTATACACCTGACAAGGATGACACTTCTTGACCGATTCAATACAATCTTTGAAAATCGAGGGCCAGAAGTAGCCAGCACGCAAAATCTTCTGGGCTGTAGCAAGCCCTGATAAATGACCCCCACAAGCTCCACTGTGAGAATCATTGAGCACAGCCTCGGCTTCTTCGAAAGTTAAGCAGCGTCTTAGGATTGAATCAACCCCTCGACGGTACAAAGCATCACCAATAATCAGATAATTCTTGGCCAAGTGACGCAGTTTACGACGCTCATCTTTCGAAAAAGTAGAGGGAAACTTCGTAGTCTGGAGATACACAATGATATCCCCATACCAAGGATCCTGTGAAGAGATAAGAAACAAGTGTTCGTCCGGAAAGGACTCATCATAGATCATCTCTTCTCCACAAGGCAACTCGGAGATCAATTCCGCAAAAACTAATGACTTCTTGGATTTGGCAGACATGAACTCAAGATCAAATTCCTGTAAAATCACAATCCATCCATTATATTTGCCCCCAATCACTCACCTGCTGAGGACAAACTGAAATGGATTGGCAGCTGCCAAGACATAAGTTTTGCGAAGAATAATGTAATGCCGAAGTCGCTGCACAGCATGAACTACTGCTAAGGCTAATTTTTCTATCGGAGTGTATCGAAGTTCAGGTCCCACCAGTCCTCGACTAAGGTAGTAAATAACATGCTCTGTAAGAGCATCATCTTCCTGAACCAGAACCATACCGATGGTAGATTCTGCTGTAGCCAGATACAAAAGAAAATCTCTGCTATAATCAGGGGGACTCAGTAGAGGAGCAAAGGTCAATGCCTTTTTCAAAGCATCGAATGAGCGTTGAGCGTAGTCATCCCAAAGAAAAGGAACTCCTTTCTTCAACAATCTCATATATCCCTTTGTAATCTCAGCATAATTGACGATAAACCTCCGAAGAAAATTAGACTTTCCTTGGAGACTTTGAAGCTGACGAATTGAAGACGGGGGAGGCAACCGAAGTATTGCCTCAACCTTGAAGGGATCTACCCTTATCCCTTCCCTAGACACAATAAATCCCAACAGCCGACCGGATGTAACCGCGAAAACACACTTGTTCGGATTCAATCGAATTTTATAAAAATGACATCTTTCAAATATTTGCCGGAGGTGACCAGGATGATCCATCCTCTTTCGAGAATGAGCAACTAGATCATCTAAGTATGCCTCGATAATCTTCTTGATGTCGTGGAAGGCATATGACATGGCCCGCTGAAAGGTAGCTCCAGCATTTTTAAGACCAAAAGGCATTTTCTTGTATGCAAACGTACCCGAGGTACAAATAAATGCAGTCTTATGTTGATCTTTAGGACAGATAGTAATTTGATTATATCCGGAGAAACCGTCCATGAAGGAGAAAATCTCGTTACCGGCACACTCGTCAATGATCTGATCGATGAATGGTGTGGGGTAATTGTCTTTAGGACATGCCTTATTTAGGTCTCTGAAATCGATGCATACTCGAATCGTTCCTTGCTTTTTATCTACGGGAACGGGGTTTGAAACCCATTCAGTCAGAGGAACTGGGAAAATGAATCCCGCCTTAAGTAGCTTTTCAACTTCAGCTTTGATAGCTGCTGCCTTCCTAGGATTGACCGGACGAAGTTTTTGCCTGACCGGCTTAGCGTTTTCATATGTCTTGATCTCATGTTGGACGATAGATGGGTCTATGCCAGGCATTTCCTCATAAGACCAAGCAAATACATCCCTATACTCTTTGAAGAGCTCGGTATAAATTTGAACCTCTTCACGGGAACATTCAGCTCCAATGAAGACATTCTTGATAATATTGGGATCCCTGGAAATGTTCACCGGGATAGTAGGAGAGATCACAGCCATGTTCCCTTCAGCATAAACCTGTGTTGGTGCCAAAGGGTTCAAGACTGGGTGAACAGGACCAGGAGACTGAGGACTCGGAAAACTTGTTTCAACTTCGTTCAAATCAGGTAGGAAGTAAGACCGATGATGCAAATCATCCCACGGTCTATTTATACCTGTCATGGCTTCCAGGATGGCCTCTTCAGATGGAAGAGTGGTATCAAGGTAATCCTAGGCCGAAGAAGAACTAAGCGTCCAAGCCGGAGCCACATCACCATCCAACTCTTCCGGCGAAAGAGGAGCTGGGATAGATTCTGCAGTGTCAACAATAGACTGATATGCAATCTCAGCTGCAGAAATCGGAAATTCCATTCCACCCACTTGACCTTCCGCTAATGTGGCAGTAGGGGAAGATAAGGTCCAAGGGTCCGAAAAATAATGAGTTCGAAAGAACTCTCTTCGAAGGGGAGCCTTGGAGGATGAAATAGCATTAATATGCACCGTAGGAGGAGGAAGATCGAAAGTACCCATCAAGGAAGAATACATTCCAACTCCTAAATTCTCAACAGGCGCCTTAGTATTATCCAACTTTGGAATAGATGAGTCAGAAGACGCATTCAGGTCTACAGGAGGACAGTCCAGTTGATCCACTGTAACGATCCTCCCTTCGTGGCGGAAACATACAATCCGAAATAATGAGGATGCAATGGCATCCATCTCATAAATCCAGTTCCTCCCCAACAGAAGGTTGTAGTCCAAGGCTGCATCCACTACCTCAACTTCTATGTTGACAGTTTTGCCCCCAACACAGATGGGCAAAGCCGGGACAATACCATGCGGTCTGTGAGAATGACCATCGAACGCAGTAAGAACAGTGCTAGATGGAACAACTTTGGGAGATCCAAGTGTCTTCCAACATGCGAGAGACATCACGCATGTAGAAGCACCCTCATCAACAACCGTTCGAAAGATATTGCACTTCCGATACGACGATTTAATATGGAAAGCCATGTGATGAGGAAGTCTCTTCTTAAAATTATTCATATCAAAAGTAATCAGAAGAGAATTTTTTGGATCAATAGCCCCAATGGCAGTGAGCAAAGCACTACGCTGAGCCGGACAAGACTGGAGTACCTCTAAAGCTGACATAGCACAAGGACTTTGCGCCAGATCTTCTACAATCGAGTAGTTCTGGGCAGCCCTCGCATTTGGATTAATCGTTGATCGCTTAGAAGATGCTTTGGGCATCCGAGGCATAGACTCAACAGTAGGCTTCGTAATGTGAAGCGGCTCAGTAGCATCAGGAACTTCCTTAGCTTTTGAAGACTCTTCTCCGCCATAATCACGGGATCTCGTAGAGATATCTGCGTGAGCACTCATCATGAAAATGTTTGATGGAATTTCCCCTTCCTGGGTGCCCCCAGAGGAAGCCCCAGGATTTTGGTTCGCGCCAACAACTAATTGCTGCCCTTGGGGAAAAGGGTTTGTTAACACAGCCTGGGAACTAGAAGAACCTTGCTGGGATAACAAGCACTGAGCATCCTGAATTTTAGGGCAAAGGTGTGTGAGATGGTCTCCAGCACAAAGCTTGCATGGAAACTTCACTTTCTTTTTCTCCTTTTGACCCTCACCAACACGCTCATTGGTTTTATTTGCATTGCCCTTCCCGTTCTTGCCCTTCTTCTTGTTATTTCGTCCCTTCTTCTTCCCATTGGATTGTTGATTTCCTTTGGGATCAGAAGCTTGGACAACATTAATGGACAAAGACTGGGAAGGTGATGAATCAGCAGGCACAGCCTGACCAGAAGGAGCAGATTGTAAAGACAACTGCTGCAGTTGAGAAAGCAGGCTGGCTGCACCACTATTGACCGATCCGACAAGCCCATCACCATGCAGACCAGGTTTAGTTTTCGACAAATCTAATTTGGAGCGAGGAGCATTGGGCAAATATTTATAAAGGACCCCAGACTGAGAATAGATCAGTTCTAGCTGCTGGGCCCTAAAAATGGCCTGCTCCTCAGAAAATACCCCAGATAGGGATACATCTTTTGAAATGTCTGACTGCAGAGATTTCAGAAACCATTCGAGAAGGAATTCTCCTGGAATATGAGCTTTAATAAGCCTCTTCCTTCTCCTCTATTCCTGAATGTGATCAGAAATGTGAGTTGCTTTGTCCTGCTTAAAATTAGCCAGGAGTTCCGTCCCAGCCTCATATCGGACAGGAAACTGAAAATGGTTTAGAAATGTGATAGCCAGTTCTCCAAATGTAGCAAAACTGCCCCCAGTTAACTCGATATACCATTTGGCAACGTTTCCAGTTAGGGTGCGTTGAAATTATCTCAACCTAATCGAATCATCGATCAGGGAGTTCGAAGAACACCATAAGTGGAAAGTGGTGATGTGGTCAGCCGAATCCTCTCCATTCTTACCTTCAAACTTTAGAATATCTGAAGGAAGTTTGGTCGGGACAGGAGGCCACCCCGGACTATAACGAATCGGATCATTAGTCAACTTCGACAGATCTGGCAATTTTAATGTTGCCAGAAAAGGTAAGCGAGGCGGAGCCTAAGGATTCCATCCTTGATGGGATGGATTCCCAACATTCTGAAAAGAATAGCCTAGATTTGATAAGGCACCAGGTTGCTAGAAAGGACTCATAGAAAAAGGAGAAGAACCTCCTCCTAGCGCAGAGTTACCAAAGCCTAGACCAGTTCCCCCCGCTGAAGTATGAAATGAAGAGGAGAGCCCTTGATAGGGGTTCCAGGCATTAGAAAGAGGAGAAAAGGTATGGTAAGCACTCGACGAAGGGAAAGAAGTATTCCCTTGATGACCTGTGTAAAACTGATTCCCTGCCCCCGCTGTAGTAAACACAGGATTCCACCCTGTAAAAGTAGTCGAACTTTTCCCCCCAGACCAAGGGTTGAAACTCTGGGTCTGGGACGTAAACGGAAACGACCCTAAAGAAGGATTGGAACTAGGAATGTGTCCAGTCCCAAAGGGGAAACCCTGAAATGAAGCTGATCCACTAGCCATGTTAGACATGGGCGTAGATCCAGCTGAAGCAGCGGAAAAGGAAAAAGAGGGATTCCCACTAGAGGGCATCCCTGAACAGAAGGGACCAGAATGAGAAGCATGTGCTTGGGTGAAACCAGAGCCAAACATAGCAGCACTAGAAGCAATCGAAGATGAAGCAATAGTGCCCCCTGCTTCAACAGAAGCAGGAGTCTGAATGCCTGCAGCACTCACAGTAGAAGTCGCGTTCCCAGTCGTGGCCATCGAAAGATAAGAATGATACGGAAGGTCTCCCGGTCTCTCCGACTCAGGTCCAATGTATTGAACAACGAACGGATAATCAGGAGGAAGAGGAGATGGACCTGTCGCAGGAGGCTCAGGTACGTCTTCGATTTGAAAATCTTCTTCCTGAGGAAACAAAACTCGCGAGGTGAGCGGAACGCTCCTCTCGGGACCGACACCAGAATCAGCTATGAAACCTTCAGACCTTTGTGGAGGATCTCTCTCCACTGCTTCAGATGCCACAGGGTGGTAACCACCTGCTAAATCACTCCTACGCCTTCTCGAAGAAGGCTCTGGACTCTCGGGAGATAACCCCCGGATTCTCCTCGATCGTCGAGGCGCTTGATCAACCACTTTTATAGATTTTAAATTAGACTCAAAAAAGTGAAAAGCTAGGCAAGCTAGGAGCAAAGAGCACTCACTAAAATAAAAATCCCTGAGATATAGTCAAGCAAACAGCCTTCAAGTATTTCCGCTCCGGGTGATGAGGACCGGACACCAAAATACAGGAAAGCGAAATATAGGACCTCCCGAAAGCAATCTGGGATGATTAGGGCCCAGAACAACTAGCGAAGGTATCAGAAACAGTTACGCCAACCTCCTAACGATAACCTTTTCCGGCTCAAGCACCCAAGCTTCACAAGGGCACCCCCCAGAAGTACTGCTGAAAGTGATGCGACGTCTGCCTCAGGTACCACGGGTATTCCCCCCCGCAGTCACCTATGTGGAACCTAGGAGTGGCAACTATGGGCACCAATCCGTATCAGAAGCCGGGTGGAACGGTCTTGAGGTCAGATTCAGCTAATCGGAGAGGGGGTATCCCTCTTCTCAGCCTTCACTTCCCCTTGCGCTTGACTCTCGGATGAGAGCTTTCCCGGTCCACCTAACGGAGTTGGATTTCGCTCAATTAATCAACTTCTATGTTTGTTTGAGCGGCCTTGGAGAGTTAACTCTCCACTCACCTATTCCAAGGCCCTACAACCTAGCTAGTTGGTGAATGACACTTAGAAAACTTGCTAGTTGATTTTAGATTAAATCGCTTATTTTAATGGGCTGTTATGTTAAGTCACAAGGATATGGAGATGAACCGTATGGTGTTTTGACGCGAAAGAAATTAATAAAAACTTAATTACATGCAAATGCAGTTATTGTCTTTCGATGAAAAGAAATCTCTATACATGTTCTACGAGACTAAAAATTGTATTTTTTCTTTTCAAATAGCAAACTCACACTCACAAAAACTATGAAATTGACTAAATGATTAAATGCACCTAATGCAAATCACTACAAGCATGTAAATCCTAAGATGCAAATCTCCTAAAGCAGAGTGAAATTCCCAAAAAGTCCTTCAGTTTTAACTCTTCTTTGGTTGCCCAAAAAGCTAGTTCTCGAAATCAAGAACTCTTAATACAAAGACACCAAAGATGCTTAAAAACAAGAAGAAGAAATGAATGACAACTCTTCCTCAAAATCAAGCCAAAAACTAAAAGCAAGAAACCTCACAAAAGCTTCAAAAGTTATAGCAAACGAAAATGAAAATGCAACAACAAAAGAAAATAACAAGTGAAAATGTTTTTTAAGCCTTTGAAATGCAAAAACAAAAAGCAAAGAAAATTTTTTTTGAGCTTTTTTGTTTTATAAAGAAAGAGCTCGAAAAGACCAAGCACAACTATCAAAATCCAAACCAAACAAGACTGAATTTCAAGCACAAACTTCAACAATGCTCCCAAACCTTATAAGGCTAACTCGTAGCAAGATCAATAAGAGAAAAAGAAGACCAGAAAACTCAGCCACTCAGCCTAGACAAATAGTGCAAACTCGTCGCAAACAAAAACTCCAAAGAAGCTAGAAAAGCTCTTCAAAAGTTGCAACAAAACCTAGCCTATGGAACTCAAGAAAACCAATCAAAAACAAGCAAAAATCGTAATGCGAAGCACAACACAAAGATAGGAGCGAGTAAGTGAGCAGAAGCTCTCTGTTCTGATAAAGCAGAACAGCCAAGAATGCTCAGAAAGCGATCTTGGAACTCAATCCAAAAGTGCCAGCACCAGAAACAACACTTTGCCAAAAAGACTAGTTTTCAATCAAACGAAAGAGAGAAAAGACATGAAACCACTTCCTTCACAATCCAGAGAGTACAGAGACACTGTAGGAACAGGTCTCCACAGCCAGAAAGGACCAAAAAGTCAAGAAACCCAAAAATTCAAAATCTGCCTAGGTATACGCTACTTCACAGTTTAGCAACCAGCGTGCATACGCGTCTGTGCTAAGGGAAACTCGCGTATACGCGGGTCCCTTTAGACAAAATTGCGTGTATACGCGACTGTGTGCAGAAAAAAGCGCGTATACAAAGGTAAATAATGAAAAAACAAAAAGGACAAGCCTGGAAAAGAAACCAGGACTTCAGACTGACTGAGAAATAATAAACTGGACTGCAAATGAAAGATAAAACTGTTGGAATCCTACCAAACAGCTGAAACCACCCAACAGGAGAATCACAAGAATGTGATCCCCAGCGGAGTCGCCAGTTCTGTTTCGGGGAATATCACCCTAGAGGTTCGTTGGGTTACAACCTCCACAGAGCAGGGGCATGCTACTTAAGAAGGACTCACACAACCATGCATGTTCATAAAAACTAAATAGAGTAGAATGAGGAAGTTACCCGTAGGTCCTACGGTTGAGGAAGATTCCGCAGGGTTCAAACCCTCAGCAACCGTCCTTCCTTCTTAACCTGAAAGACAAGAAGAAACAAGCACAAAGGACCGGTTGTACAGCATATATCTACTCTAAATGTTAGTGAGATTCATATAAAACATTAAATAAATCATAATGAATGCTTAAATAACAATATTCTCATACATATAAGCATACACTAACACGTTTATTTCGGGAACAGCATGGTACTTCTGTATTATAAATAGCATGTACAAAAGTAACGAGTGGAGAGATCACCTGATCCTTCCAAGGCCTTCGCAGACCATCGTCCGGATCCGTCTAGCCCTTGCCTCGCTAAGACTCCTTCCAAACTGGTGCATACGAGATAACATATAAAGGGATGTGTATCTCAAGGAAACAAGGGTTTCCTACAATGAACTGGGAAAGTGCAGGAGGCACGGGG
This sequence comes from Pinus albicaulis, assembly GCA_034641835.2. NCBI lineage: Eukaryota > Viridiplantae > Streptophyta > Pinopsida > Pinales > Pinaceae > Pinus > Pinus albicaulis. The sequence goes on along the minus strand of CM076569.1, from coordinate 389,355,823 downwards.
AATCAGACTTGGATAGGGAATACCAACAGAGTATAATATCAATAATTCTCTTTCTCCCTTAGGCCATACACATGAGGGGTTTTTATACTCCCTCCAAGTAGTTTCAACAGTTGGAAACAGTTGGCCACGTGCTGGGGTGGTTGAACTACCTGAGTAACCATCAACCCAGCCCGAAAATAGGGAATTTTTATATCTTTATTCATAATTTTAATGGCATACGCGGAAAAGTGCAGTTGGACTCGCGTATACACGTGGAAAAGTACGGGCATAGTCGCGTATGGGGATTTTACACTGTTTTTAAGTGAATTTGTCCAAGTCTTTAGGAATGGGTGCCCAAAACCATCAAAGCAATCATGAATCATGTGAAGGTGAGAAATGATGCTATAACAGTAAGTCATTCATATATGACCATTTCCATGAGAGGTAGTCGTAACTGACTAATTTCTCATGATTTTTGAATAGTCCACGTAGTACTCATTGCATCGGGTGATGCTCACAGGGGTGAAGAAGTGGGATTGAAACTAGTGAAATGAATCACATAGCATCAATCATCACTTCCGAGGCTTGCACCCGGTAACCAGGACTTCCCGGGAGGTCATCCATCCCAAAATGCCTCTGGCTCAATCGTGCTTAACTGTGGAGTTTTCCCTACAATCAATGGAAATGGTCATAGATGAATGACTTACTTAACGCAGTTGAATCCCAAAAATGATGTCTAACATAATGCACTGCGGAAACTCCTCATACTTAAATACAAAGAGTAAAGGGAGCTCTACTTGAATGGTTCATGAGGCATAATAATTTCTAAGGTTTTGCAAATGGGTAGCAAGCTAAGTGGGCTTGATTGTGGGGAAAACTTCACAGTTAAGCGTGCTTGAGCCAGAGGTTTTCTGGGATGGGTGACCGCCCAGGAAGTCCTGGTTACCGGGTGCAAGCCCCGAAAGTGATGATTAATGCTATGTGATTCATTTCACTAGTTTCAATCCCACTTCTTCACCCCTGTGAGCATCACCCGATGCAATGAGTGCTAAGTGGACTATTAAAAAATCATGAGAAATTAGTCAGTTACAATTACCTGTCATGGAAATTTTCATAGATGAATGACTTACTTAACGCAGTTGAATACCAAAAATGATATCAAATCTAAAAAAGGCAAGGAATTTTCATGCTCATACTATAATGAAGAAGAATCATAATTTGTCAGAAGATTGAAGAAAGGTACAACTAAATACAAGGGAAAACTACCATTTAAAAGTTTTAATTGTGGGAGAGTGGGGAATTATGCCTCAAAATTTCCATATAAGAAATAAGAAAATCAATTTAGAAGGAAAGAAAAGAACAAGTTTAATAAAATGAAGAAAGAGAAAAAGTTTAAAAAGAAGAGCCTATGCTGCACAGGAAGATATTAGTACATCTAAAATCTCTAGTGAATCCTATGGTGAAGATGGAGCTAGTGAATATATTCTTACAACCTTAGAAAACTTGGAAGAACAACTTAATGAATATGAAGAAGAAGAAGGAGAGGTAGACCTTCAGGGGAAGTTGATTAGTGCCCTAGAGGAAATAGACTGAAATAGAAGAATAAGAAACATAAATATATTCTAATTAAATTAAAAGAAGGTTCTAATTCCGAAGAGCTTGTCAAGCTTAAAGTTGAACCAGAAGAAGCACAAAAGGTAGAGGATATTCTTCTATAGAAAATAAAAGACAAAAGCGGGGAGTGTGAAAGACTGGTAGAGGAAGTGGTAATTCTAAAGAAAAATATAGAGAAGGCATAAACTAATTTAAATATGAACCTTCAACATATAAAAGGATCTGAGAAATTGGATGTGATAGTAAAGGCTTAGAGATCTCCACTTATGAAAACTAGGTTAGGATATGAAGGAGAATCAAGTGAAATGAAGACATAAGACAAAAGTTCCATCAGTTTTCTAAAATTAGTCAAGGGAGACAATGAAAATCCAAATAAACCTAAGAATAAGGAGGTCAATAGTTGACTTAATGAACAAGGAAACATTGCACCTACGGAGCAACAAAAAAAATAACTTCCAATCAATTGCAGTAGGAAAAAGGAGTCAAAAAACAAACAAAAAGTTATCAGAGATCGTACTTATTTAGGAGACAAAATGATCAAATTCCAAAAAGGTTATATCCTCAAGTATCATCTATTACTAGGTATGGAAACCTTTTCTATGTATATTATTACTATTGTAAAAATTTTGGACACCAAGGTATGAATTAAATAGTTTATGTCAAAAGAAATGAACTAAGGAACCCTAAAAGAAGTGGAGTAAACAATAGACATGAATCTAGACAGGAATCCATTTTCTCCCCTCTTTGATATCAGTGAATGTTTCTATTGTCACAATTTCTGGCATAATTCATATAAATTTAAGCTTAAAAATAGTAGGTCACAATCTTAGAATAGAAGAACATATGCAATAGAGAAAGGAGAAAGAAGAGAACACAGACGATACAGTGTGGCCAACTCCTATGTGCTAAATATCATAATAGTCAATGGTATGTAGATAATGACTATTCTAAAAATATGAGGGGAAACAACAACAAGTTTCATTTGACAACCCTATCCAAGGTTCTATCACAAAAGACATTGTAATCACATTATGAATATATAAGAAGAAAAAGAGAGAAAATAAAGGGATTTGAGTCAAGGGACACAGATTCTAGAGCTAGGAAGGAGGATGGTTTGTTTGGGATGTTATGAATTGGTACAAGAAATAAGGAGCTTCTTGGAAAACCATTAAAGGTTGTAAAAACTTGGGAAGATACCATCCTAAAGTATTTTACAAGGTAGACTTGGTTTAATACCATGGTGACATTGGATTCTTGACTCCTAGAAGGAGTGAATCATTGTGCATGTGCACTCAGAGTGAGGTGGAGCACCTATAGACCCATGGTGTTGGTAAAATATGATAGAATAAATTTGGGATTGAGGAAGGAGGTCCTTTGGATTCCTTGCACTTCTTGCAAGCTGAAATCTACCTCCTCAAGAAAGAATCCCTCCCAGACTCTAGAATCTAGCTCGACGGTGAAAACAATAAGTAATTGTGGTCAATTTTCCATGGTTGGGTGGAGAGTATTTTTCCTGGACTCAGTTGCCTTGCAAGAATTAATGATAATTTTTTATTATATGTTAATGAATCATAATAAATGTTATGGATTTGTGTTTGTCTTTCATATATGTATTAATGAACATGTGAAGATATGCTTTTAAATTCACCTCGGTGTTGGGTATGTTAGATATTGCATCGTATGGGTGTTTCTATTGAAAATAATGGTATTGATGGACAAATACGGGAGCATGAGCCCCTGAAACAAGAGCCATTATTGTGTGAACAACTTTATAGTATTCCTATGTTGGAACATTTTAATGTATTAACATACAATATACGACAAGACATTAAATTATAAGATGTAATCCTGAATTTGATGATATTCTAAGCAATATTCCTAGGTGCGTTAAGAACAACACATTTTTAAACAAGAGGAAATAGGCCCAAGTCGTGATGAAGGCCTTGAAGGTTAGAGTGTTAGTATAAAATTAACAAAGGGCTCGCAAACCCTTTTTCTTTTTAATGAGAACAATTACAATAGACAACCCCGTGTGGGAGGGTCTAAGCAATGTAAATCACCCTTAGTTGTTAATATCATACTATGTCGATAAATAAAGCATCTTATTGACTAAATCCTCTATTCCTAAGAGAGGAAAATTTGAGGCACCTGTAGGAAGGCATGTCCAGCCTTGCACCCTCAACGGGAGGAAAATATATCGTTGGAATTTTTGTGTTGATGGTGGGGGACCAGAAGGTTCTGCACAGCACCACAGAGTTTATTACAGTCCAAAAAAGGATCTTGATACATTTGGCGTGTGGCAGGAGAGGATTTCACCCCAAGCCCTTAGTAAGTAATGGATGCAGTAGTGCCTACGTCGCCATGCTTGAAATCCCCTATCCTGGATTGGGGAAATCAGGAGGTGTTGAGATTTGCTACAACATCAATTACATAATCTTGGTAGGAGTAACACTACAATGTATGCTAATGACCTCTTGATGTCAGTACCAAGTGATGTCGAAAGAAAGGAGGAAGGCAGGACCTTTAATTTTGTGCCATAACTGAAAATATCAGTCGTGTTGATTAGCATAAGGAGGAGAAGCACTCCTCTACGGGAAAAGTGTATCCTTTAGATATGTATCACAGACTACTGGGCAAGGTCCCTGAGTCAAATAATGATGAGGTCAAAGAGATTCTTTGATGAGTAGCAGAGAGATGCAACTCACCTTTAAAAAGATAAAATATTATCCAATTAGAAAAGTGAACCCTAAGTGTGGAAACCATTAATTGGCTGTCGAGATTTCATAGACAAATATTGACCACGTAGAATAGCATTGTAAAGCAATAAAATCAAAGGGTCATAGTTTGGGTGGTGAGCGACCGTGGAGAGGATGCCATCGAAGGAAGGTTGATGTTGACCATTGGGGGTCAAGTTGTTTGGTAAAGGTCACAAAATGTGTGCAATAAGGTCGACCCCAACGAGGTCAGAATTCGAGGGTTGGGACATTCAAGTAAAGGTGATAGAAATCATGTGGTAGGACCGAATATGACTAGGATGAAGCTCAGGGTTCAAACGAACTAATGGGAGAACACAGGGTAGTTTGGCCGTCAATGCACCTGATCTGTCATGTGGCCCTATTTTGGGCTTACATGTGGCAGTAAGAGATGGGGTAAAGAAGGGGTATCATACTCCAGGTTTTCAAAAAGAAATAATAATAATAATAATAATAATAACAACATAGAGAGAGAGATGATTGAAATTTTAAGGTCTATTTCCCATCACTGTACTGTGGAAGATGGACTTGCATAGTGATTGCTCCTCCTACTGGGAGAAATTGTTTTGGGTGTGTTAAATTTGTGTCTTTAGATGAAAATAAAATATGAAATGTTACATTTGGAAATTATGCAACAAGAAGAATTAGAGGAAAGGGTACACTCAGTATGAATAATTGTAGAGTAAAAGATTAGGATGTGTTGTTTGTTGAAGAACTAAAATGTAATTTGTTGTGTTAGTCATATGTGTGACAAAGGTCGTGACGTTATCTTCAGAGCTTAGGATTGTGAGATCAGGTCAACAACAACAAGGAAGGTTTTTCCCAAAGGAGCATGAATAAAAGATAAGGGATATATATTGAAGGAAGATAATGAAGAGTGTTACACAAGTAAACAAGATGAGGCTTGGCTATGGCACAAGAGATTGGGGCATCTTAATTTTGATCACATCATCAGGCTTAGTAAAAAGAGAGTAGTTAGAGACCTACCAAATATAAGGAAACCTCAAAATCATATTTGCAAATCATGTCGAATTGGTAAACATGCTCGAACTTCATTCAAGTTCAAGGATAATTTTTCAAGTACTAATCCCTTGCAATTAGCACATATGGATTTGTGTGGCCTTTATAGAAAAGAAACAGTAGGAGGAGAAAAATATTTCATGCTAGTAATTGATGACTATTCCAAATTGATGAGGGTAGTGTTCTTAAGAAACAAGTTAGAAGCATTTCAAAAATTTAAAGTATTCAAAGCATTATTAGAAATCAAACAAGGTGCAAGTTAAGGTTCATAAAATTAGGTAAAGGAGGTGAATTTAATTCAGATGAGTTTGCATACTTTTGTGATGAATTTGGTATAAAAAATTGTATACTATTGCAGACACTCCACAATAAAATGGAGTTGTAGAGAGACAAAAAGGCATATACAACAAATTTCCAGAGCAATGATGCAAGAGAGAAACATTCCTAAAACCTATTGGGAAGAAGAAATTCACATAGTAGTTCATATTTTAAATAAGGCACATCTCAGACCAAATTGTGACCAGACACCGTATGAATTGTGACAAGATAAGCTAACATCTATCAAACATTTTAAAGTGTTTGGAAGTAAGTGTTATATCAAAAAGAATTATGAAGATTTAGGGAAGTTTGATTTGAGGTCAGGTGAAGGAATATTTTTGGGAAACTTAACAAAAATTAAAGGATATAGGTGCTACACTAAAAGGCTACATAAGATTTTGGATTGTATAGATGCCAGGTTTGATGAAGAACTGCCTAGCAAGAATAAGAGCACATGTTTTATCAATCTACTAGATCATCACGAAACAGTGAAGAAGAAGGAATACATGATGAAGAACTAGAAAGGAGAAAGACTCATTCGAAATATTCCTCAAGGCATGTACAAAAGAATCAACCCAATATCCAAATTATTGGAGATAAAAGTGAAGGAGTTCGAACAAGGAGTCAACTTGCAGAGAAAACAGGTCAAGATCAAATTGACATGATGTCAAATATTGAACCAAGAAATTTTGATGAAGCAAGCAAAGGTAAACACTTGATAGATGTTATGAATGATAACTTGATTAGATTGAAAAGAATAAGACTTGGGAACTCACACCAAGACTAGCAGGAAATAATGTCATAGTTACAAAATGGATGTTAAAAAATAAGATGAATTTACAGGGAAAAATTGTAAGAAATAAAGCAAGATTGGTATGCAAGGGTTACTCATAGGTAAAAGGTCTTGACTAAAAATAAACATCTGCATCAGTGACATGATTAGAGGAAATAAAAATGTTTCTTTCGTTTTCTTATTATAAATATTTCAGAGTGTACCAGATGGATGTGAAGTATTCTTTTCTGAGGGTAATTATCTCAAATGTTATGCTGGTTAGTTGAAGCAGACAACTGAAGACTAAAGATTCATATTCACACATTCAAAAGTATTGGAAAGATTCATGTTCACAGATATTATGTTGATGTTAAGTCTGATTTATTGATGTTAATTATTGAAAATTAATGTTGATTACTAATTATAAAATGTTGATGTGTAAAGGTTGATCAAAGTGATGTGATGTGCAAAGGTTGATCATTGTTGAATGCTAGTTGTTATTTATTCTTTTAAATTGTCTTGAATTTTAGCCCACAATCAAAATAAAAGTTTGTCACATGGAATTTTGATACATCAGATTGATGCTTGAATTAATCAAAATCATTTGTACAATATGTTTGTTGAAAATATTACAAAAGAATACTTGAAGCCATTAAAATGGGCTAGTACAAATATGAAAAAATAATAAAAAATGTAGCTAATACAAATATGATTTTTTTTACAAGATTTGTCTTTTGCAATCATGTTGTTGGCTTATATTATTTCAACCCTTATTTATATTACAAAATTCTTGAATGGAATTTTTTATTTGAAAATGAAGAGGCGGATTATGAACAACCTTAAATACCACATGATAACTCTTCAATCCGAATTCCTGCATGGAATACAAACAATTAGCAATTATTTGTATATAACAAATTCCATTTTGAATGAAAGAGAAGATTTGTGAACTTAGAATTTGTGTGAGTTGTTTTATGAACAACCTATTAAGGAGAGAAGGGAAATAGTAGCAGAAGAGGAGTAGATGTGAATAAGATAAGCAGATAGGATAAGCATCTAAAAAGAAGGCATAAACTTATCTCAGAATGGAGACAAAGACCAAGTAACCAACAAATTTGATTTGTAATCTGATTTGAGGATTATAGTCTCCTTTCAAGTTCTAGCTTGATAAATAATAGGTTTTAGCAAGTTGAGGTAGGATCCTTATATTGGATGTAACGTGCAGAAAATTTTGTAATATTCCTTTTTCGGGATTGCTCATAAATCAAGCATCAAAAACACATTTCCAGCAACAAATACAATAAAACAGTAAAATGGACTCTTGGATCCCGTATATTAGTCAATATACATTCTAAATCCAATATTAGAGCTGAAACAAAGCAAACTAGGTGGGTTAAATAGATCTCCCACACCTAGGAATGCCAAAAAGTGCTAAAACCCCAAGACTGCAAAATGTCAGAGCAGCTGCTCAGGGGCCTGCACAGTCTAAGAGAGGGTTTACACATAAAAGTATAGGAGAACAATAGATCTACTCATGTATTTATAAATAATACTGAAGAACAGAGATCTAAGTTCCTTATACAAAATACAAAAGAAACCAGCAAGGGTTTCTTATCAAACACTCTGCATACAAAATGGGAAATTCAGTAATTCACTGAATAACCACTGCAACGCTGAAGTACATGAGTGTAGATGGCTGAAATATTTCTTATATTCTGTAGATCCCTCAAGGGCTTCCTCCAATGAAAGGATGAACCTCTCAATCACAAGGAAACACTGCAACGGAGCCACCAAACCATGCAATGAACATTGCCACCAAAATAACGCACTCCCTAGAAGAAACAGCACTGAATGTATGGGAAATGTGTGGTCTAATACCATAGATCTGAAATAATCTCTTTAGCTCTCCAAACAGATCTCTCAAGTGAAGGAAACCTTCCTCCAATGAGAAAATAGCTTAGAAGTCAGGATTCCAATCCCTTCCACTACTGCACCCAGCAACACTACACAATCTCTGGAAAAGTTATGCTGATGAAGATGGCTGAAGCATGGCCTGAAAACCTGATGTGGAATGATGAATGCAAACTCTCCCAATGAGATCCTCAAAGGAAAGAGGTGAGATTCCCGCTCGGGAACACCCAGTGCTAAACAGCACTGCAGCTTTGCTAAGCAGCAAAGCAGCAACAATTCTTGGCAGCCAAGAATAATAATATACAACATTATCAATAATGCTTCCATCCTCTTCCTTATATAAGACATAAATTTTCTTTCCCTTGGCCTCACTCACTTAGGTTACTTCTAACCCAAGTTATATCTCACTCCAAAATTGCGTTATCCATCCTAGGATTCCTCCTCCACTAAAACTGTGTTGTTGACTTAGTCAAAGCAGCATCAATTTAATCATGTTCACACATGGAGGTGTCTTATTGAACTAGAAAGAGTGTCTCCTTTCACACTCGGAGTGTTTTTATCCTCCTTAAGAGACTTATGGGCTTTTCTACCCATTTATTCACCACCTAAAGCTGTTGTTAACTCTAATGTTCCATTTAGCTTGGAAGCTAAAATTTTGGGAACATTACAGTCCTCCCCTCCAAAATATTTGCTTGTCCTCAAGAAAATGCATAAGGAGAGAAAAATATCTTCCCTCCTCCTCATGTGACCTCCCATCAATAGCCTCCATCACTGCATCAAGAGAATCTGCAAATATATTGTCATCCAATGCTCCCTCCCAAGTGCGCAAAACCAAAGTGTCTGCATCAATCAAAGGTGAAAAGTGTGAATGGAAACCTGCTAGTTGTCTCATGGCCTCCACAAAGTAGGAGTGATGATCATCATGGTGAATGAGGGCCTCCCTCACCCATGCTATCATCCAAATGAAGTGAGTCACCCTCCAACATGGTAACTCGTGAAAAGTCTCCTCCACCTTGTGCTCCTAAAATGAAGGTGGGCTAAATGAATGTACTAGATAGGCAAGAGGGCCTATCCCATCTGCCCTCCTCTCCACTCATGATAAGTGTAGAGGGCATGCTGATCTTGGGCTGAAACATGATTTCCCTCCAATGGCAAGAAGAATATTGAGCCTCCAAGGAATCTTCCTCCAAAATCATGAGTCATGCCAACCCAAACCATTCCTTTCAAGATGAATGGCACATCATCACCACATGGCATCCAGATCAAAAAATGGCTGAAGGTTATGTGCAATTTTGGATGATACATATGGTCTCTCTGGTGGATACAACGCAGTTCTTTCAACTGCTGATGTAGAGCATCAAGTGGCAGGTTGTTCTCCCAAGAATTTGCAGCTATGCATGTTTTCTCATCTACTATAAAGTAGTAAGCTAAAATATATACCAGTTGTGCACAATCAAAGAAATACAAAATTTTCCCAAATTCATGTAAATATGGGTCTTCAACATCACAAGATTTGGCCCTAAAGTGACCATGAAACCCATAAATAATCTTGCTCTCATGTGGAGCAATGCACCGTTTACATATGGTGAGAAAATAAAAATACTCAATAGAGTAATCAATAAGAACATGAATGTCTTTCTTACCATGCATCATGTGGGAGCTGAAAGTGAGGTCCCTGTATAAGTTCCCCCATGTGGATCTCCTCATAAAAATCTGCAAAAAGAAGGGATACATATACTCCTTGGAACACTCCATCAATAAGAATACACTCCCATGTGATAGCGCTGTAGGCCTTGTGAAGAAGGCCCCATGACTCCTCTCTTTGACATTCCACATGCCAAAGCCATCCACCATCATGCTGTTATGTGAGAAGATCATCTTCTGACATGGAAGTCTCTCATGATCCTCCAATGCTAAAGGGTAGCCTCCTTGCACCATGAATGTGCCTTTCTTCTCTTCAGAAATATCATGAAAAGTATGGGAAGAATTTTTCCCATACTCTCCCAAGTGTAACCATAGCAACAAAAAAAATTTCTACTGCCTCATCTCCCCCTCACACAAGTCATGAAGTAAGATCATGATGGTCAACTTGTATGATGCCCCATACCAACAAGTCTTCTACTACTCTATCATATGGGTGCCATGCCATCCAATTGGTTTCTCTCTCCATACAAAGCTTCCCTTGAACAAAAACACATCAGCAATACATGGAAGCAAGATACAATAAAAACAAGTTGCCAAATGACAACCGGAGAGTGAATCATGGTCCCTCTCATGGAACCAGCAAAGTGCATCCTTGGCCTGCATCAAAATAATAAATAACAAGTGCTTTTCTAGCCACTTGTTTGCTGCCATAGTCATCTCATAAGATGAAAACATGAAGTTACAATATGGTGTCATTGGTGCACACCAAGAGACATATGGCTTCCTCCATAGCTCATCAAAAATATAGCCAAGATCAATGCTACAAGTAGCTGCAAGTACATCATCATACAATATGAAAGAATAAATATTCCTTCTTGTACATCATGTTGCTCAAATAAGGGAAATAAGTACATTACGAAACATGAAATGATACCTCCTCCATCATGTACTTGAGGTCTTGAGCTTAAATGGCTCCACTGGAAATTCTCCCTCACTCCCAATGAGTAGGAAGGTGGCTGTGAAATTCTCTCTATCACCATACAGGCTATGCATCTCTCCATATGCTGATATATGTCATGCTAGATGCCTTCCCAAGTGAACTCCTCCATCAACTGGAAATATGCATCAAAGTGCATAGAAGAGAATTCCTCATGTGTTGCATGTAGCAGCTTCTCCTTGAGACTAGAAGATCTAGTCAAGAAGATCCTGCCATAGGAATAGATGAGGACATCATCCACCATTTATCTGTCATCTCCATCCAGGTCATCAAGAATCATGCATGCACCAAGATCCTTGGAGTACTCTACCAAAAGCTGAGATCTCCAATAAGGATCAATCCTCCTAAGAGATAGCGTTGGTGATCTAGCATGTGAAGCTCTCCTCATGTTGTTGTCTACTACTTTGACATCCCCCATGCCAAATTTCTCCTCCAAACTCTTCACCTCTCCACAATCCAAGAGCGGTGACTCTAAAGAAAAGATGTCTTTCATCAACTCCAGATAAGGTGGCGTCCCTAGTGGAATGCCTCCATGTAGTGAGACATCAATGTCAAGAGTAGACTGCTCATGTGATTGGGAAACCTTGTCCCTTCCCTTACATCGCAAATCAATTTGTCTCTTTCCTGCACTGGCTTTCTGAAATAGAGAAGGGTGTGTACCTCTCATCAAATTATGCTGCTCTTCCTCCCTACCTCCTTCTTCCAGCTGCAATGCTGCACAATCATGTTTCTCACTGATTGTGCTTGGACCTCCATGTATGAGATCCTGCGGAACTTCTTGTAAGGATACAAGAATCCCTCCTGTTGGAGCATGTGCTCCTCCCTCCTTTGCATGAGGCACTGGATGTGCTCTAGATGTGACAGCGTTGTTGCTCTCTTCTTCATCAATGTTTGTAGGAAACATCTCAACAATTAGATCCCTTTGTGAAAAAGTGATCTCCATGCCCTCTTGTTCAAGAATATGAACTGGACATTTTTCTTCCGGCAATGTGTAATGCAAGACATCAGCTCCTCCCATGGTTTTCTGAAATGGAGTTTCCTCCATCACATGCAAGGGTTTTGTTTTCTCAAGTTTTCCTTGCTCATGTGTCTTAGGAAGTTTTTCACCAAACCTCTCCATCAATGTTTTCATGAATCTTGCATAAGAGAAAGTGTTGGCATTATTTAAGGAATAAGATTCAAAAATCCACCATGCATGAGCCTTACATCTAAAATTCAACGCTGCAACTTTGATGGCTTCATCTTCGGAAATGTGGTGCAGCTTCCAATAGGAGTCTAGCTCCTTCACCCAAGCTCCAGCTGAACATGTGGGTGATCTAGAAAAAGTAGATAGAAGAAATATATCTACATCCTGCTGCTTGCTCTTCTCCATATGGATCTTGAAAAACTCCTAGAAATCAATATGATCTCTAAACCTCTCAATTTGAGATTCATACTCCCGCAACAAATCACTAAGAGTCATTCTCTTAGGCATTCTTCCTCCTCCCATCCATCTCAGGATAGCTCTGGGAAATTTACTTTGTTGTGCATCATGGAGTGCAGTTGCATGCTCACACTCACCATGTGAAAATATAGATTCACCTCTAGAATCAACCTCCTTTGGAGATTTCATCTCCAATCTTATTTTCTTCAGCTCTCCTTGAAAGCTCTTCATAGATTTTGGAAGAAGCTTTGTGAGCTTGTCTTCCTTTCTTCCTGCACATACTGAAGCTTTTTGGATTCTTTCCATCTCTCCTTCTTCTGATGGTTGGATCTCACAAGCTGAGCTGGAGATCATGCTTTGATACCACTATAATATTCCTTTTTCAGGATTGCTCATGAATCAAGCATCAAAAATGCATTTCCAACAAAAAATACAATAAAACAGTAAAATGGACTCTTGGATCCTATATATTAGTAAATATAAATTATAAATCCAATATTAGAGCTGAAAAAAAGCAAACTATATGGGTTAAACAGATCTCCCACACCTAGGAATGCCAAAAAGTGCTAAAACCCCAAGACTGCAAAATGTCGAAGCAGCTGCTCAAGGGACTGCACAGTCTAAGAGAGGGTTTACACATAAAATGATAGGAGAAAAATATTTATACTCATGTATTGATAAATAATACTAAAGAACAGAGATCTAAGCTCCTTATACAAAATACAAAAGAAACCGACAAGGGTTTCTTATCAAACACTCTGCATACAAAATGGGAAATTCAGTAATTCACTGAATAACCACTGCAACACTGAAGTAAATGAGTGTAGATGGCTAAAAGATGTCTGATATTTTGTATATCCCTCAAGGGCTTCCTCCAATGAAAGTATGAACCTCTCAATAACAATGAAACACTGCAACGGAGCCACCAAACCATGCAATGAACACTGCCACCTAAATAACGCACTCCCTAGCAGAAATAGCGCTGGGAATGTATGGTAAATGTGTGGTCTGATAAGCTCTGGAGCTCTCCAAACAGATATCTCGAGTGAAGGAAACCTTCCTTCAATGATAAACTAGCTCAGAAGTCGGGATTCCAATCCCTTCCACTGCTGCACCCAGCAACACTACACAATCTCCGGCAAAGTTGTGCTGATGAAGATGGCTAAAGCTTGGCCTGACAACCTGATGTGTAATGATTAATTCAAAATCTCCCAATGAGCTCCTCAAAGGAAAGAGGTGGGATTCCTGCCTGGGAACACCCAGTGCTAAACAGCACTGCAACTTTGCTAAGCAGCAACAATTCTTGGCAGCCAAGAATAATAATCTGCAACATGATCAATAATGCTGCCATCCTCTTCCTTAGATAAGACATGATTTTTCTTGCCCTTGGCCCCACTCACTTAGGTTACTTCTAACCCAAGTTACATCTCCCTCCAAAATTGTGTTATCCATCCTAGGATTCCTCCTCCACTAAAACTGCGTTGTTGACTTAGTCAAAGCAGCTTCAATTTAACCCTATTCACACAAGGAGGTGTCTTATTGAGCTAGAAAGAGTGTCTCCTTTCACACTTGGAGTGTTTTTATCCTCCTTAGGAGACTTATGGGCTTTTATAACCATTTATTCACCGGCTAAAGCTGATGTTAACTCTAATGTTCCATTTAGCGCAAAAGCTAAAATTTTGGGAACATTACAAATTTGCGGGAGTTGGATCTTCTTTGAGGTAGCAACCTCCTGTAGGTTGAATCCTACAGAAAATTTGATGTAGTATGGGAGTAGGAGCTTGTCTTCATGTCACTTTCAACCAAAAGAATGTGGTTTTCTCCCTTTATAGGTTTCCACATATATGTGATGTCTTCATGTGTTGAATGTTAAATGTCTCTCTTGTGTGAATTATTTTGAATTCTATCTATATAAGTTAATATCTCTCCGGTAACTGCAAAAGAAACAATTAATAGTTGAACTCATACATAAGCCATAAGCTATTAGTTGTAAATAAAGTACCCGAGAAAGGAAATCAAATTGATAAAATAATTTACAAGACAAAATTACTTATTCATCTCCCCTATGAGTAATTTCCAAGTATTTATCACGTCCATCATCCAATATATCTATAATGCAATGATACTCGTGTATTTATACTTTCTCAAGAATCTTTGTAAGGGTTGTGCTAATTTCCCTTATTATTATTTATTTTCTCTTAACTACCTATTGGACCTATTTATTATCCTTCAATGGCCACATTACATTCATTACACCATTGGATACCACACTAGGTACCCCATATTATCCTCTTTAGGTACATTAGAAATCCATTACTTGAGAAATGAGTGAGGGATACAATATCTTAATGATTTATCATTTCATCCATGTGCAATGATGGTGAGATCTAATATCTTTAATATTTCCCATATCGTCCAAATGCAATAATGATGGTGTGTCTTTCACGTTATGGATCCTTGAAATTATACTTGTTTTCCCTCCCTCTGACATTCTTTCTTCATTATTCATACTAGTAGATGTTGGCTTGGTTGGACCAAAATCTCAAAATAATTGATAGCCTGGAATAGTCTATTTATGTAGCAGAGAAATATTACTTTTGAATGCATTTTTTACAAATTTGGTAGGGAATTTAATGGGTTGTTGGAATTACAAGTTTCTATTGTTGAATTTACAGTACAAATTTTTTCCAAGATGATTTGAGGCTTAGAACCATATAAAATGTTAAAATATCTTAAATATAATTTTTTTATCATTAAGACCATGATTTCTTATCATTGGATTCCATCAACTTGTTAATGAGGGATGTTTTCTACATAGATATATTGTTTCATTGCCTATCTAGGGTAATCAAATATTGTTCTCTTGAAGTGGCTTTATGGCCTATTAGGGGAATTCAAAAGATGTTCTTTTTAATTAGCCCAATCGCTTATTGGTAGCATTCAAAATATGTTCTTTTGAAAGTGCTTCATGTCCTGCCTTATTTTAATCAAATATATATTTTTTTAAAAATACCCTACGAATTATTTCAAAGAGGCCTAATGAGTTTGTAGTTTCCTTTCAAATAGGTATCCTCAAAAAATTCTCGATGGACTATCAAGTAAATATTTTGAAAGTAACTAATGGCCATCTATTAAAGAAACCCAATGGTTTACTGGTTGGATATTTTGATAATGGTTGATGTCCATATTTCAAAAAATCCTAACGAAATCGTATTCAAAGAGATCTTTCAAAGGAATGAGATATTTCAAATGTGGTTGATGGATTGTTAGGAACATCTTTCAAATGGATCCAATGGGTTATTCCAAAGGCACATTATGGCTTGGATGTTTGTATGTTTCAAGAGTGGCTAATATTTTGTTGGGAATTTTTAAAAGAGGCCTAATGGAATATTCTGAAGTGGACTGATGGGTTAGTAAAATATAGATTGGACACTATTTATTGTTTTCAATCGTGCCAAGGTAATATATTTTGAAAGGCAAATCAGTGCAACATCATTCATATTATCCCTTGATAAGAGTTCAAAAAGATTAATTTGAGTGTAAACTACTTAATAAATCCTTAAAGGACCAATATTAGTGGAAAAGAAGGAGAATAAATCCCACTCCCTCAATAAGACTATGGAGGGGGGATGTGTACATAATAGAGTCGTATCAATGCTAATTTTATAATAATAATGTTGTTATGGGATAGGAATGGAAATAAATAGAAATACTGCATAGTCCATAATGATGCTTGCATAGTGGTGAAGTAACATAGTTATAATCAAAAAATTCAAGGATATTTGAAGTACTTATCAACCAGAGGTAAAATATTGGATTAAGAATGGCTAGAGTACCTATAAAGGTGATAGTTCTCTTCATTAAGGAAAAAAATGGGCATGTCATTAGAATTCCTGGATTATAGAGGAAATATACTAAGATAAAGAGGCCATGTACCTCTTGTATGAAATGGATGGACCATCTTATTAGATAATATATTTGATTTCTTCAGAAAAATTCTAGGATATGATTTGACGAATTATGTATAAAGGGTGTGAAGCACCAATGAACTTCTCTTACGTAGGAGGTAATTGGTGATGAAAGACTATGATATATTTTAATTTAAATTATTTTGGGAAGATGGAATAAGTTATTAAGAATCAAAGGATCTAAGACCGAGTGAGGTGAATGATGGAATTCAATTCATTTGGTGGTTAATATTGAGGGAATGCGGTACCCCCATTCTGTAGAATTATCTTTCTAAAAAGAGTAAGAGACATCATGTGTTATGAAACCAGCTCCAAAAATATAAGAAAAGAGAGATCAACGCCTTAGAAATCAGCCACTTCGAGGGGGAAACCTCCAATAAATTACATAAATGAAAAATTATTGGATGATACAAAGACCAAAACCTCCTTCTATATATAGGAGTCCATGGGGCCACAATATAATTCTAGTCGATCTAACAATAATAATGTAAGGGCACAATAATAACAATATTAGGGTTACAGGGGTACAACAATAATAATAAGGGGGCTACACTAATAACAATAAGGGACTAAACTAGTAATATATGGACCTAACATGCCCCTCTCCTTCAAAAATTTTTGTCCTCAACGCTTGAGTAGCTCTGGGTGATTTTGTATAAAATTCTCATCCTCCCATGTAGAATCTTCAGTAGGTAAGCTCTTCCACTTGATGAGATACTCTGAAATTGATCGATTTTGTAGCTGTTGAGTTCTTGTTTCCCCTGCTTCAGTTTCCAATATTATTTTTCCTTCCTCATCAAGTTCTGGAAATATTGTTTGAACTAGAAGATTTTCACCTATAACCTTCTTTAAGCATGAAACATGGAAAACTAGATGCACTCGCGAAGAAGAAGGAAGCTCCAATGTGTATGCCATAGTACCAATCTTTTGCAACACCTTGTATGGACCATAGTAGTTTGGCGATAATTTATTATCCTTCTTAGCTTGCTTGAGGGACATTTTTTTGTGTGGTTGTAGCCGTAAAAATACCCAGTCTCCTACATCAAAACTTCTCTCGCTGCGATGTTGATCTGTTTGTTGTTTCATTCGATTTTGTGCCAAATTTAGGTTATCCTTTAAGAGTTGGAGAACTTCTTGTTGATTCTCGATGTGATCTTCCACTGCTTGAACCTTAGAATTTTCTCTTAAAGATGATGTGATGGAAGGTGGATGATATCATAAAGTGCCATAAATGGGGTCATTTTTGCTGCAGTATGGAAGGAATTTTTATACCACCACTCAGCGAGAGGGAACCACTTGACCCATTCTGTTTCCTTGTAAGATATAAAACAACGAGGATATCCTTCCAAAAATTTATTCACTGTCTCAGTTTGACCATCAGATTGAGGATGACAATATGAGCTATGAGCTAGTTGAGTACCCATACAATAAAATAACTCCGTCCAAAAATTTCCAGTAAAAATGGGATCTTTGTGGCTCACAATAATCTTTGGGTTTCCATGTAGCTTTTGAATTGTGTCCTTAAATGTAGTAGCAACCGTACTTGCTTTAGATGGATGAGATAATGCACAAAAGTGTGTATACTTGGTAATTCTATCAACTACCACCATGATGACACTCTTTCCTTCAGACTTAGGTAAACTTGTGATAAAATCCATTGAAATCTCCTCCCAACATTGACTTGGAATGGATAAAGGTTGTAGAAGAGTCGAGGTATTAATTGTCTCAACTTTATTTTACTGGAAAACCAAACATTCCGCTACAAACATTTGAATATCAAATTTAATGCCATCCCATAAAAAATCTTTCTTCTCCCTGTGGTAAGTTTTTAAAAATCCTAAGTGTCCTCCTAAAGGAGAAGTGTTCAATTCCAAAAGAATATTTTGTTTTAGTTGGGAATTCTTACAAAGATATAAGCAATCTTTGTACCATAAGGAATCATTTTTCCAACTAAATGTATCAGATGTACTAGGATCTTGCTGCAACTTTTGAATGAGTGTCCACACTTCTTCATCCTTCTTCCATTCATCCCTTGCTTCAGTTATCCAATCTCGTTGGATAATAGAAATGGCACAAAGCAATGCTTCCACCTCTTCATCCTTTCTTGAGAGTGCATCTGCAACAACATTAAGCTTTCCTTTTTTGTAGATTATTTCAAAGTCATAACCCAACATCTTTGTGACCCATTTTTGCTGCTCTTCCGACGATAGTCTTTGTTCCAAAAAGTGTTTAAGACTATCATGATCAGTTTTTACCTTGAAGTGTCTTCCCATTAGGTAAGTTCGCCATTTTTTTAGTGCATGTAGTATTGCTAACATTTCCTTCTCATAAATAGGTTTCTGTAAATACTTTCCTTTGATTGGACGACTTTCAAAAGCAATGGGTCTTCCTTCCTACATTAAAACTGCACCAATTCCATTTCCTCAGGCATCACATTCCACAATAAAGGTTTTTGTGAAGTCTGGCGTAGCTAAGACCGGTGCATGGCACATTGCCTCCTTAAGACATTCAAAGGCCTTAGTTGCTTCAGGAGTCCATGAAAATGCATCTTTCTTCAATAATGTTGTTAGAGGTGCTGCTATTCTCCCATAATTCTTAACAAAATTGCTATAATACCCGCACCAAAGAGGGGCCCTGCAAACTTTTATGGGTGTTAATTTTTCCAGCCCACAATGTTTTAATTTTATTAGGGTCTCATATAATGCAGTGTATATGAGTTGAGGAATGTAGTTACCGCCACCCATGTAAATTACAGTGTGCCCCCATGAAATTCATTTTTGCATTTGTGTCTATTTTGTATCTATGTCTATTTCTAGACATAATTTATATACCTAGAATTTATTTTAGACTTTAAGCATGCTATGTTGGTAAATATGAGACCTCATTTTTATAATCTGTGGCTATTTTTTAGACTGATCTCCTAAAAATATGGAAGTCAAATATTATTTACCCTTAATAATATTTTGACTATAAACAGCAGTTTACTCTCTTGGCGCACTTCAGTTTGAGTCATGGAGGTGGCTCATGCAACTGACACAAGGAATCACGTGGTTCCTAGGGTTTGATGGCATCTTGCATGGTTGGCTTCAGTTAGACTTCAGTGGCAAGAGTTTTGGAGGAGTTAACGGGACAGATAGTGGAGTTGTGTTCTGTTTGTTTTAGTTGAACTAGTTGGGATTAGTTAACTAACTAATCAACTAGATATGAGTGGAGTAAATTAAATAATATTTAATTTACTAAATATTAACTCATTAGTCAACTCAAGAACACTTCAGCTCACTACAGTGCATGATCAGTTCAGTGGAGACCAGTGGAAGAGGTAGATGAAAGGGTGAGTAAAGCTATCAGTTGGTAGATTTGTTTTGCATGAGATTTGCATTACACTTGGAGGAATTTTCCATGACAATTACGCAATCAAGGGAAGGGGATTCGAACCTTGAAGCTCTTCATATACAGGCCATGATTGCATAATAGAGGTAAGGCAATTGGCGGGGAGTTTTGAACCTCAGACTTGTTCAAAACTGAGTCAGATTGTGAGTAACTTCATGAGAGAGTACTGAGTACTTGTGAGGAGTATTGTACTTGTTTGGTTACTTGATTTCTCCATTATAATATACACAATAGCTGCGGGGTTTTCAGCTATAGGCTTTCCCCATACATACTGAGTTACTGTGTGATTGAATTGATGTGAGATTGCTTCTGTTATTTCCGCATGTGACAATTAATTGTAGAAGAAGGTTATGTGTTATGTATGCAATTCGAAATTGATATATGACCAGGTTAATCTTCAATGAATAAGTGATTTATTCAGCTAATTTCTACATGGTATCGGAGCAAGATTAATTGTCGAAGTCTATTACGGTGATTGCAAACTTATTTCCTCGGACAGAGTCTGCATGCGGGCCAGGTAGCCTCCGGAATATTCATCCTTCTTTGTAAGGTGAAAGATCCGGTGAATGCCCTTTGCAGTCAATCTCTGATTTGGAAATAATTTGTTTTCAAGTATAGATCGGAAGCGATAGAGCTTGGAGTTTGGAATTCGAATTTTGCAGAAGGTTGTTCTTCTTGGTGCCGGTGTTGAAAGATGTCTTCTTTCAATGGTTCGCGACTCGAATATGCTCTTGAAGGCAGTTCGAACTATATTGCATGGAAAGATCGAATGGAAGCAGTGTTAGAAGATAATGGTCTGAAGGAGTTCGTAGATACGGATGACCAAAAGCCCACTGATCCTGCTGAAGTCGATGCATGGCAAAAGAAGATGGCGAAATGTCGAAGGATCCCGTTGGAGGGCGTCAAGGATCATATTGCATCCACTTCCCGCATGGAAAGGCTACTCCCATATTTAATGTGAAAGCCACGGATCTATTCCAGCAAGAGTGACCAAAGGAAGTCGGCGCTCAAAGACAAGCTCAGGAACATCAAGATGGAGAAGGAGACAAGATCGCTAGTCATCTTCACGAAGTTCGCCCCAATGCAGAGATGAACTGGGAAGGTGCTCATCGTCGATGAAGAGGATGTTTCGTACCCGTTCTCCTTGGTCTTCCAAAGGCTTCGCACTCATATCAAGATAGTGTCAATGGTCGGGAGAAGCTGCCGGGATGGGAGCGCCTTTGGGCGGATCTCATGCAGGAGGAGATAAGGAGGACTACTCGAGATGGATCTTCATCAAAGGGAGCCGATGAAGAAAACTGCGCTTTGGTGTCCAAAGCTAAGAAAGGGAAGGGTAAGAAAACCTCTCATTCTGGAGCTAAGGGCAAGAAGCAGGATATGGCGAAAGTGAAATGTTTTCACTGCCATGATCACGGACATTATGCTACCAATCGTCCAAAGAAGAAGAAGAACAAGCAAGCGGGAAGATCTGCAGATGGAGAAGCTTTGGCTTCACAGTTCGAGCTTGACTTTTCACTGATTGCATGCTTGGTTTCAAGTGTGATGGGATCGGTGTGGTTCTTGGACAGCGGTGCGTCATTTCATATGACGAGAGATCGGGAGTTGTTCTCAGATCTGGAGGACAAGGATTTGGGTATGCACATCGAGATGGGCGATGACGGTAGATACAGTGCGACTGGTATCGGTACCGTATCCTTTCAGAGGGAGTCCGGTAAACCCTTTGTCTTAAAGGATGTCATGCATGTACCTGGATTGAAGAAGAACCTGATTTCAGTAGCGATGTTGGAGGATAAGGGTTATGATGTGGTTTTCAGCGAAGGAAAAGCTTTCCTGCGCAGTAAGACTACTGGAGAGACCCGGAAGATAGGGGTTCAAACTCAGAACCTTTATCAGTTGCAGGTAGATGACTGCGCAGCTATGGCATGCAAGGCTGGAGATGTGGTGAGCCGGGATGATGAGGGCGAACTATGGCACAGGAGATTGGGCCATCTTCATCATGGAGCTTTGAAGATTCTGCAGCAGATTTCTACTGGACTTCCTAAGGGCACCCTTGCGCAGTCAGATCAGTGCAAGGGGTGTACTTTAGGGAAGTATGTGAAAGCCACTTTTCACGAGAAGGATAGTCGCGCCACGACGATCCTTGAGAGAGTTCACACAGACGTGTGTGGTCCTTTCTCTGTTGCTTCGACAGCAAAGCACAGGTATTATGTGATCTTTGTTGATGATTTCTCTCGAAAGTGCCGGATCTTCTTCATGTCGAAGAAGAGCGATACATTCGCGAAGTTCTGTGAATTTAAAGCACTGGTCGAGAAGGAGTCGGGGAAGAAGGTGATTGCTCTAAGGAGTGATAACGGTGGTGAATTCATCTCGGCTGAATTCAAGGAGTTCTGCAGCGCAGACGGGATTCGGAGAGAGCTCATCGCACCCCATAACCCACAGCAGAACGGGGTGGCTGAGCGGAAGAACAGAACGATCGTGGGTGCTGCACGGGCGATGTTGCATGATCAGGGCCTACCCCTTCACTTGGGGGCTGAGGCATGCAATACAGCAGTGTATGTGCAGAACCGTTGTCCTCACAAGGTTCTTGGCATGAGTACACCGGAGGAGGCTTATTCTGGCAAGAGGCCTGATATTTCCCATTTGCGGATTTTTGGTTCTCCTGTCTACATGCATGTGACGAAGGATGGGAGAAGGAAGCTGGATCCAACTGCTGAGGTTGGAATATTTGTGGGGTACACTGATACACCTCACAACTATCGGGTGTATTTGTCAGACAGTCGAAAGACTGTTGTGCGACGGGATATAAAATTTCAAGAGGAGAAAGCCATGCAGTGTTTGCTTGAGAGGGAGCTACACTTGCATGCAGATGAGGAGCTGTTAGTTCCTAAGGAGGAGCTTCCGGATGTGGATCAGCCACAAGAGGAGGTTCAGGAGGTGGAAGAAACCACCCAGGCAGCGCCAACCATCAGAGGGCACATGCGCACTACAGAAGCTGAGCGACTGGCTTGGGATGCAGAGAAGGTTGTAGGACCACCTACAGCACAGCGCAGACAGAGACAGTCACCGGATCGGTACACTGGATACATGGCTCTTGTGAGTCAATGTGTTGTGACGGAGCCATCCTCTTTTGAGGAAGCTGTGGAGGAACCCGCATGGGTAGATGCCATGATCGAAGAATATGATTCGATCGTCAGGAACAGTGCATGGGAGATTGTCCCAAGACCGGTTGGGAAATCAGTGGTGGGTTCGCGATGGATCTACAAAGTGAAGCAGGCAGCTGACGGGAGTGTGGAGAAGTACAAGGCGATATTTGTCGCCCGTGGCTTTTCACAGATCGAGGGGATTGACTATGAGGAGACCTTTGCACCTGTCGCAAGGTACTCTTCCATACGGACGATCCTTGCTCTCTCAGCGCAGATGGGGTGGCACATTCATCAGATGGATGTGAAGACCGCGTTCCTCAATGGAGTTATTGAGGAGGAGGTGTACATAGAGCAGCCTGAAGGTTTCGAGATCTTCAGCAGTGAGTCGCATGTGTGCCGACTCAAGAGAGCACTGTACGGGCTGAAGCAAGCACCTCGTGCTTGGCACACTCGGATAGACAGCTACTTCACCGGGCTTGGATTCTCCAAGAGTGAGGCGGATCCAAACCTGTACCAGATTGTGGTGGAGGGGAAGCTGTTGATCATCGTACTGTATGTAGATGATCTGATTTTTACTGGCGACGAGCAGTTGATACTTTCATGCAAGGAGGATCTTGCACGAGAGTTTGAGATGAAGGACCTGGGCATCCTTCATTATTTCCCGGGATTGGAGATTTGGCAGCGCAGTGGAGGACTGTTTGTTTCTCAGGGCAAGTATGCCCGGGAGATTCTGGAGAGGTTCAACATGCAAGGCTGCAAGCCTGTTGATACCCCTCTTCCGGGAGGATGGAGGAAGGGAGATGCTACTTCGGAGGAGGTAGTGGATGCCACTGTCTATCGACAGTTGGTGGGGTCGTTGATGTATCTGGTCAATACTCGACCCGATATATGCTATGCATTTAACCAGCTTTCGCAAGCTATGGTTAAGCCTACCAAGCTCTTTTGGAAGGCGGGCAAGCATGTATTGCGCTATATCAGAGGCACATCGGGATATGGTCTATGGTACAAGATGAGGCTCTTGTGGAAGCTTTCGGTTTCATCGGGATGCGTGCATTGGGCAGGAGCCCGTCGTAATCGAAGAGCACTTCGGAGGAGTTTTCAAGATTGGGTCGACAGCGCCAGCTTCGGCACAACAGGAAGCGAGATCCGTGGCACTCCCGCCGAGGTCGAGTTAGCGGCGCAGCTCGTCGCATGTGAGGCTATTTGGATGAGGAAGATCCGCAAAGTTTGTTCGTGTTGCATTTGAGCCTTACAAGATCTACTCGGTGATAACCGTAGCCGCATCAAGTTTCTACTAATCCAAGCTCAAAGCCATGATAGGTCCAAACACATCGACATCAGGTACCATCATATCAGAGATTGTGTTCAGCGGAGAATCATGATGCTTTCATATGTTCCCACGGAGGATCAGGATGCCGACATCCTGACAAAGGCGCTCACCAAGAGCAAGTTCGAATTCCACAGAGGCAGGATAGGGGTTGCAGATAATCCATATCTTGCTGAGAGGGAGTGTTGAAAATGCAGCAAGATGATGGAGCTTAGTGAAATGAAGTCGCCTTCACTAAGTGGGCCCGCAGGCAAATTCCGGCGCAAAGTCTATTTTTAGACTATGTCTATTTTTAGACATACGGAGCATAATTTGGGAATTCTACTTGGAGATTCTTGGAGTATGCGACATGTCGGTAAAAATAGATGAGACCCTAATTTTTAGGACCCAGGCTATTTTTAGACCGATCTCCTAAAAATATGGAAGTCAAATATTATTTACCCTTAATAATATTTTGACTATAAACAACAGTTTACTCTCTTGGCGCACTTCAGTTTGAGTCATGGAGGTGACTCATGCAACTGACACAAGGAATCACGTGGTTCCTAGGCTTTGATGGCATCTTGCATGGTTGGCTTCAGTTAGACTTCAGTGGCAGGAGTTTTGGAGGAGTTAACGGGACAAGTAGTGGAGTTGTGTTCTGTTTGTTTTAGTTGAACTAGTTGGGATTAGTTAACTAACTAATCAACTAGATATGAGTGGAGTAAATTAAATAATATTTAATTTACTATATATTAACTCATTAGTCAACTAAAGAACACATCAGTTTAACTCAGTGCATGGACAGTTCAGTGGCGACAAGTGAAAGAGGCAGATGAAAGGGTTGAGTTAGCTATCAGTTGTGACATTAGTTGTGCATGAGATTTGCACCACACTTGGAGGAAATTACCAATGAAAATTGCGCAGTTGGAGCCAGTGAGATTCGAACTTGGATCTCTATTTAGACCAGCCTTGATTGCGCAATAGAGGCATAGAATTAGTGGGTGTGTTTTGAACCTGTGACTTGCTCAAAACCAAGCTAGATTGTGAGTAACTTCATGAGAGAGTACTGAGTACTTGTGAGGAGTATTGTACTTGTTTGGTTACTTGATTTCTCCATTATAATATACACAATAGCTGCGGGGTTTTCAGCTATAGGCTTTCCCCATACATACCGAGTTAATGTGTGATTGATTTGATGTGAGATTGCTTCTATTATTTCCGCATGTGACAATTAATTGTAGATGAGATTATGTGTTATGCATGCAATTCGAAATTGATGTGTAATCGGGTTAATCTCCATTGAATAAGTGATTTATTCGGCTAATTTCTGCTGTGGTCTACCTTAACACCCTCATGAGATACAATATGAACTAGATATTCCACCTCTTGTACTCCAAAGAAACATTTGGATGTTTTTGCATATGATTATTTCTCCTGCAATAGTTTGAGCACCTTGTTAACATGTTGAACATGATCGTTCCAAGACTTGTTGTAGATTAGTATATCATCAAAAAATACTAGCACAATTTTTCTAAAGGAAGGGTTTGAAAATGGAATTCATCAACCCTTGAAATGTAGAAGGTGCATTGGTAAGGCCAAAAGGCATGACCAAAAATTCATAATGACCCTCATGAGTTCGAAATGTTGTTTTTGGAATATCTTCAATTTTCATTCTAATTTGATGATATCCTAAACGAAGATCCAACTTGGTAAAATAAATTTCTTCATGTAATTCACCCAATAATTCATCAATCACAGGAATGGGAAATTTATCTTTAATAGTGAGCTTATTGAGCTCCCTATAATCCGAACACATGCACTGTAATCCATACTTCTTGTGCACCAATACTACTAGAGTAGAGAAAGAACTTTGACTAGGTTGAATTATGCTAGCCTCTAACATTTCTGCAATCATACGTTCAATTTCGCTCTTTTGGACATAAGGATATCTATAAGGCCTGATGTTTGGAGGAACACTTCCTGGGATCAAATGAATATCATGATCATGCTCACGAATAGGTGGGAGTCCTTTGGGAGTTCCAAACACCTTGGAATGATTGTCCAAGACTTTTTGGACATCTGCAGAAATAGATGATTTTGATGTTGGAACTTCTAGTGAGCATAATTGTGCAATTACACCTTGTTGTTATTTCTTTAGAAGATTTTTCATGACATTAGAGCTTATTATCTTTCCCATCTTCCCTGTGATACCTTGTAATTCGACTTCCTTTCCTTCTGAAAAAAATTCAAGAAAAGTTCTTGAAAATTAAAATCTATCGTCCCTAAAGATTGTAATCATTGTACTCCTAGTACAACATCAGCACCTCCCATTGGAATGGAAAGCATTGGAATATGAAATACATATTCCCCCATGGTTAGCTTGATATTATGGCATTTTCCAGAGAAATTTATAGTTCCTCCATTTGCAACCATCACTTGACATTCTAGTGTTGGGTATAGGAAACAATTCAATTCCTTGGCTACCTTACAATGAATAAAATTATGGGTACTACCTGAATCAATCAACACTATTACCTTTTTCTTCTTGATATGTCCTTCTATCTTGAGAGTTTGAGGAGTGGCATTCTTGGTTGAAGTGTATTTAATACACTGTATATGGTTGGACTCATTTCTTCCTCTTCTAGGGTTGGTTCCTAGTGTATATTCTCTTATTTTGAAGATTCTTGTTCATTTTCTTCTTCCTCTTCACAATCTATGTAAAATAATTTCTTCTCAGCACACTTATAACCTTTAGTGTATTTTCTATCACAACTGTAGCAAATCCCTTTTGCTCATTTTTCTTCCAATTGTTGTGGTTTCAACCTTGTAGGATGTGGAAGTCTAGGAGTAGCAACACTTCCATCTTTATATATGTGAGTGGTAGGCTTCCTTGTCGCCATAATTTTACATTCAAATTTTCTTGCCAACCTAAATGCCTTTTCCAATGAATCAGGTTCCAAAACCCAAACTTCATGTTGGATGTTATCCTTTAAAGTCCCTATGAAGACATCAATCATGTGTTCCTCTAGAATAATAGTTACCCTTATATTCAATTTTTGGAAGTCCTCAATGTGCTCCACCACTGAACCGTTTTGTTTGAGATTTATCAATTGGCTAAAGAAGGTGTTGATTTTTGTATCCTCATAATGTGCTATCATTTCCTCCGTAAAAATTTACCAAGTGAAAAAAAAATTACAGGATCAAATCCATTGATACCATACAAATGTATTTTGTTCTAAATGCAACGTTGCAATGTGTACCTTTTGTGTGTTTTGCACATTATTGAGATCAAAATATTGCTCCATCTGTAGTATCCATGTTACGGGATCCTTGCCATCAAACTTCCTAATATCCATCTTTGGAATATGGTGATTCTTCCATCTAACATTAGAGTCTATGAATGATGATTAACATTTATTTTAATCTCATCATGAGATTCCTCTACTATCTTTTTTCCATTAGGAAACATTTCTTGTATCAACTTTTTCAAACCTTCCATGTCTGCTTTTAGATCATTCTTCATGTTTTCCATGTTGTCTTTCATTTTTTCATCAATCTTAGCTTCCATGTCATCCATCTTAGATTCTATGCTAGCTTCCATGCCATCCATTTTAGCTTCCATGCTTTTCTTCAAAACTTCCATTTCATTTTTTTTCTCTTTGCAAGAGCGAAATTTGGTGCACTTGCTCTTGTAATTTTGATATGTCATGTTGCCATTCTTCATCTTCATGAGTCATAGTAGAGACTTCGGAAGGCTTAATGGGTGTTGAATTATTTTTAGGAGGCATTTTTAGAACCCAATACTAATATCTATTCTACAATATTCCCTTGGAATCAATTCAAACTGATTTTTCACACAAGACTTATGCAATTCGAAAAAAAATACACAGCTTTTTCTTACTTTTGAGGAGCTCTATATTGAAACTGGATTATCCTATGATTTCGGATCTTGAATATCTGAAATTAGGCCCTGTTGTAGCCCTCTAAAGCTTCTTTCAAATGCCACAAGTCTAACTTGATTTGGATTGCTCAAGGCAAAGTTATGCCCAATCTCCCACAATGACCTAATTATGGACTAGTTTAGTAGAGCTAACTTGTACGCTATGCCACGTGTCACTGGTTCCTCCTTTGGCGCTAAAATTAATATACAGGAAACTGCAATCCGTGTACTTGTGGGCAATTTTTACAAAATTCCAATCTGACACTCAGAGAAAGAGTTATGATGATTTTCCCATGGTCACCTCTTTAAGATGAAATTCAGGATCCTAAAACAACCCTAACCTCCACAGATCATATCTCCAAAAATATTGTGAATCAAGCTCTGAAATTTTTCCACGAATTTCCTCAAGAATTTGGATTCTCCCTATAAAAATTTTAGCTTCTAAACCCTAGTAGAAAAAACTTTATAGTGCAAATACCTTGATGACCACTTTAGGTTAAATTCAAGAGCCTGCAAAAAGCCCTAACTTCCACAGATCATATCTCCAAAAATATTTCGAACCAAGATCTGAAATTTTTCCAAGACATTCTTCAGGATTTCAACTTCGCACTGTAAAAATTTCAGCTTCTAAGCCTTCGTAGAAAAAAATTTATAGTGCAAATTCCACGACGACATTTTTGGAGCAACGAAACCCTAGAATCCAAACCTCTGATACCAAATGTTATGAAATGAACTCCAAAAATAGAAGAAAAGAGAGATCAACTCCTTATAAATCAGCCACTTCGAGGGAGAAACCTCCAATACATTACATAAATGAACAATTCTTAGATGATACAAATGACCAAAACCTCTTTCTATATATAGGAGTCCATGGGGCCACAATATAATCCTAGCCAACCTAACAATAATAATGTAAGGGCACAATAATAAAAATATTGGGGTTACAAGGGTACAAAAATAACAATAAAGGGGCTACACTAATAACAATAAGGGACTAAACTAGTAATATAGGGACCTAACATTATGGACCTTGGCATTGATCCATCCAAGGAATAAGGATAAAGTTCTAGAGTTGGGCAAGGCTTGAAGGCTGGAGGGACAACTTGAGAGCTATAATTCTCTAAAGAGACAACAAAAAATGTCTACATTTTCCAAGAATTCATATGTGACAATCAAGAAAGGCCAAATTTGGCTTGACTTGAATTACTCAAAATAGAGTAGTAATTCTTAGACATGAACAAATGAAAATTTATCCCAAGGCACCAAAATAATTGCAATATGCCAAGAATTATTTGCAGCTATAATGATGCATGAGGCTAGCAAGGAAGACATGGAAGTGAGGAAGTTTATGTCTCATGAAACTCCTTTTTTTTAATAATATAATTTTATTATTTTGAATTATCAAGTATAGTTTTATATGAATGAACTAATTATTGATACTTGGGTGATAATATCAAATTAAATGGTGTGTTGTGGGAATATTGGGGATTCCATTGAGTAGATAAACTATGTTGTGGATTTCCATGCTATGTCATTAATTGGAAGGGAGAATTTATTAAACTCATTTATCTCTATGTTGTTTATATTTATCTAAATTGAGATAGTTGTTATATATAAATAAGTAAAGTTGTGGCACCCCTTTCATTACCCAAATTTTGTAATGTAATTAAGAACATCTAATGTTGGGGTGCCAACATTGATGTTATAATGTCAAACTATATTATATGATGTAATGTTTATTTTGTTGATAAAAAAACTAAAGTTGAAGAAAGGGTACAACCAATATATTATGATGCTTTGAGAGGAAAATACATACCTTGAATTAATAATTCCCTTATTGTCATGGTTGGGAAGATGAAGGGTCAAGGTGTGTTTATAAAAATGAAGGAGAAAAACCATTGAGGAGCTTTTTATTTTTTCATTTTTGTTCTAAGAATTACTCTATTATTATTCTTATACACTCATTTTTTTCTCTCACTTGGAAATTAGAATTGGCATGAGAATTGGTGACAACTTGTGCAACAAGAATTGAATGTTGTAGTGTTTTTTCCTTGGATTGGATGGCTATGAGGACTGGGATATTTCCTATTTGTGTGTGGCATATAGAGCATTGAATAAGGGAGGTTTGAGGGACTATGGATATTAGAGGAGAACTCCCTTATGTGGTGCATACCTGCATTATCATTAGTGAGTGTTTATGGGTCTGTTCAAGGAATCGAAAGGCTAAACATTGAGATTATTTTCTATGTGTGTAGGAGAGCGGACTTCACTTTTTATGTTAATTCTGTTATGAAAACTATGTGTTAAATCCCTGATTTTAGTTTTTCCCTCAAGGCATCAAGATCTAGGTCAAGGATGGCCAACTATGAGAAAAATTGCATCATAGTTGAGCCTATGGTTGGGTGGATATTCGCTCACCCTTCTTTAGTTACAAATTGCAAAAGACTTGACTCAAGGTAAATATCTCTTATTCATGATTATTTACTCTCTTTTCAGAAATTTTATATTTACCTGCATTTACCCTTCAAAAACTTTATCATGGTTGTAGCTATTATATTGGTCGGCTACAGATTTTTATATGTATTAAATTTTGTAACAACATTGGTTGAGGAAGATAGGCTTCCTAAATTCTTATTTAAATATTTCATGCTATCATTTATGCTATAACTTTTCTTTTTGGAGGTTCCAAAAGGAAAACCATGGACCATAGTGAGGGGAAATATGGTTGATCCTTTCGCCCAAATTTTCGATATTGGGTCAAATTTTTTTAGGAAATATGATTAGAGGAAGTTAAGCTTCATAAATTATTTTTAAAAAGGTCATGTTGTCATTTTTGCTATAAATTTTTGGATAGTAGTGAGAGGAAATCTCTTTGATCATATGGTCCAATTTTTAGATCTTGGGTCATGATATTTTAGGAGATATGATTAGAGGAATTCAAGATTCTTGGATGCTCCTAAAATAATGCATCAAACAAGTCATGTTTGCTTTTCTGTTGTAGCATTTTTTCTTGGGAGATTCTAGAAGTTGAAACTTGGACCATAATGAGGGGAAATCCCACTGATCATCTAGTTCAATTTTTAGAACCTGGACTACTTTAATTTAGGATATATGTCCTAAGTAAATTTCTATATTAGATTCCATGCAAAGTGTTTGAAGAAATTACTAAATGGTTTAATGATTTATTGAATATAAACTGCTTGATGGAATTTCCTAATGAAAATATTATTTTATGGGCAAGGATAATATTGTTTTATGTTAACATTGTTTTATGGTAGTAGTGTTGTAGAAGATCTATAACTATTTTCTTGCAAAGCATTTGAAGAAATGTGATAAAAGTGCTCTAATAAAATTTTCATACAAACTATTTGATAAAATACTCAAAGACTAAAATCAAAAGTTGCATGATTAAGTGATATATTTCAGTTAGTATGTTACAAGTGGAATTAGATCAATGTTTCTTATTTCATTTCATACAAAATGTTTGACAAAATTTCTACAAGAAAAATGCTACTTAATTGGTTGTATATAAAGTATTTCAAAAAAAATTACTACATGTAAAGTGTATGAAAAAATGTATGAGAGATGAAAATCATTTTTTTGCAAGTGTCACGGAATAAATTTAGTAGGGATATGTGATAAAGTGATAATAGATTTTATTGTCAAGCTACTAAAAATTAAAATAAAATTTTGGATACCCCATAACCTCTATAAGTCATTAAGGGAACTAGGCATGTGACAAAGGGGTATCAGAGCTATGGTTCAACATTGACCTGGATGGGCTCGAGTATAGGAAAGAATTTAAGTTTTAAACTAATATCTATGCATGCATGTGTACGTATGTGAAATTATTGTTTTGTATATATGAATACATTTATGTTACTTTTAGGATAACTTCAATTTGATGCAACAAGATAATCATGCAGGATGTTGACTAGATTCCCTAGAGCAACCCAATATAATTGGAAAAGTTTATGGCCAAGTGATGCAACCATAACTATGAGGGGGAATCTCTTAACTTATCTATTACTAGTTTCAATGATTTTATTTAATTTTTTGAGAAGTTTTCATATGCTTATGAATAATAGAATAGGAATGATAAAAATTCAAGATATGAAATAGTTCAAAGATGCATGTCTATTGAATAGATATTAAATAATGATATGTTAGTTGCATACAATAATGGGTGTAAATGCATAAATAATCGGATTAGTTTGTTGTCATAATATGATTCATATGACTAATAGTAATTAGTGGTGAATTTATAATCAAGAAGAGGCTCACAACATGATTGAGAAGTCGATGAAGGTGATGTATGTAGTCTTGTGGAATCAAGGCTATGGAATATAAGGTGTTGATCAGGGAGTGGTACAAGTGGCACCTATGCATGTTGTGACAATGTTGTGAGTTCCATTCTCCTTGGATTGACTTATAGAAGGATGTAACTCTAAAGTGAGGATTGTAGGTACATGTGTTTGTGTGTGGGGTCTAAAGAGTACCTAGAGCCCTGAAGGCAGATGAAACTCCTATAAGCCATGGGGCTTTGAGACATCCTTTGAGAAATCGTGATGTTACATTGGCTTGGTTCAATGAGCACATGCATGCTTGTATGAGACAATAAATTGCATGATTGAATGTCATGAAAATAAATAACTTCTAACAATTTTGAGGAATGGTTGAGCAGTGGAATGAGTTCCATGAATCCATCATCCTGCAAATCAAAATGGAATCTAATTAATCATGAACTTAGAGATATTTATATTTCAATTTTGACCCTCTGTTTGTTGGAATAAATGTTTGAAAGAATTATGGAATGGTTGGACTTATTTTAATGCAAATAAATAATGAAATGATAGACTCATTTCAATTTATTTTTAAATCGATTGAAAATGATTGAACTAGTATGTGTATAATTTTGAGATCACTTCAGGGGATGTTATAAATCCTGCAATGAAAATATTTTATGTATGAAAACTTGTTATTGTTTAGTTGATTGAAATTATATATCGCAATTGAAATGGCCTTGGTTATGATAATGAAGGTTGAGTACTACCATATTCAAGGGTAAAACATCATGAAAAGAATATCATATTTATGAAATATGATTCCCATATGAAACAATTTTGGAAGAGAAAAGGAAAAGGAATATTTGATTTAAATTATTGTGATTAATCTCATGGAAACTATATGCTCTTGATAAAAGTGAGATGATGATCTATACAAGTATAATAGATGATGGTTGTGAAGCTGAAAATCCTAAGGACAAGGTTGTCATGGTGACACTGGAACCCTATGAGATACATTCATCACCATGAGATATGTTATGGAAAATGTGTTGTGATATTTATAGCAAGCCGCAAGGTTTTCCCTGTTTGTAAGACTCCATAAGTTGCAAGACTCTTTCTATGTGAGGAATCGTTGTCAAGAAATGGATCACCCAAGGGACTAGGGAGGTAGAGAAGGGGATGTCCGAACTTGGAAGGTGTGTGACTACAAGGAAGGGGAGACTTGAATGAATTGGTTTTTAAAGATTCATGTACATACTCATTGCAATTATGAATTCATTGGGTGTGTTGAAGTAAACAATGAGTTGAACTTGTTCCCTATGGAAGCCTTGTGAAGCAACAAACAACCATGTAGGAATATTCTAAAATTTTAGGAAATATAGAGGTAATTATATTGTGAAAAGTGAATGACATTGCTCAAAGTAGCGACTAAGGACATGGAAAATGTTGTTGATATGAAAGTGTGTATTCCTTCTTCTACATGGAATGGTTCTATAAATAGTATAACACTGAGGACAATGTTCCTTAAAGGGGGAGGGGATTATGACACCACTTTAATTACCCCAAATTTTATAATGCAATTAAGAACATATAATGCTAGGGTGCCAACATTGATGTTATGATGTCAAACTATATTACATGATGTAATGTTGTTTTTTTATTTATGAAAATGCTATAGCTAAATAAAGGGTGAAACCAACATATTGTGATGCCTTGAGAGGAAAATATATACTTTGAATTAATAATTCCCTTAATTTGAAAGTTGGGAAGATGAAGCGTCAATGTGTATTCATAAAAATTAAAGAGAAAATCCATTGATATTTTTTTCCTTGTTTTTATGAGCATTAATCCATTATTCTTCATATACTCGTTTTTTCCCTCTCTCACTTAGAAATTATAATTGGCATCATAATTGGTGGAAAATTGTGTAACAAGAATTGAACAATACTAAAGAGGGTTGAGGAGTTATAGATATTAGAGAAGGACTCCCTTATGTTGTGCATACCTACATTGTCATTTGTGAATGTCTATGGGCATGGTTAAGGAATGGAAAGGTTGAACATTGATCTTTTTTCCTATGTTTGGAAGAGAGTGACCTTTACTTTTTGTGTTAATATGGTCTGAAAACTATGTATCAATTCCTTGAGTTTAGTTTTTCCCTAAAGGAATCAAGATCTAGCTTAGGGGTGGCGAGCTATGAGAAATACTACAACATAGTTGAGCCTATGGTTAGCTGGAGAGTGGCTCACCCTTCTTCAGTTCCAAATTGCAAATTATTTGACTCAACATAAGTATTTTTTATACACAATTATTTATTTTCTCTTTTCAACAAGCTTATATGTACATGAATTTACCCTTCAAAAAATTTATCATGGTAGTAGTTTCTATACTATTTGGTTGTAGCTTTTTATATTTATTAAATTTTGTAACAACAATAGTTGAGGAAGATAGGCATCAAAAATTTTTCTTTAAATAGGTCATGTTGGCATATTTGCTATAACTTTTCTTCTAGGAGGTTTCAAAATTTTAAATTTGGACCATAGTTATGGGAAATCACGCTAATCCTCTGGTATGATTTTCAGATCTTGGGTCACGAAATTTTAGGATATACGATTAGAGGAATTTGGGCTTCCTAAATGCATCTTTAAACATGTGATGTTGGAATTTATGCTAGAATTTTTCATATTGGAGGTTTTAGAAAATGAAATGGACCATAGTGAGGGTAAATCCCGCCAATAACCTAGTCTAAATTTCAAATCTTGAGTCACAAAATTTTAGGAGATATTATCAGAGGAAGTAGAAATTTCTAGATGTTGTTAAATCATGCATCAAAAAAGTCATTTTGGCAATTATATTATAGAATTTCTTCTAGGAGGTTCCAGAAGCTCAAATTTGGACCACAGTGAGAGGAAATCCCATTGATCATTTGGTTTTGTATTCAGAACTTGGAATCCTAAAATTTTGGAGACATTCCCTCATGAATATTCTATATTAGTTTGCATGCAAAGTGTTTGAAGAAATTCCTAAATGGTTTAATGATTCATTGCATACGAACTATTTTATGCAATTCCCTAATGATGTTTTGTGGATGGGGATAGTAGTGTTGTACGTTAGCATTGGTATATGATAGTAGTGTTGTAGTTGATCTATGCCTATTTGCATGCAAAGCATTTAAATAAAAGTTTTAAACATGTTTTATTACAATTTTCATACAAACTACCTCAAATATGTAAATCAAAAGTTGCACGACTGAGTGGTATATTTCAGTTAGTATGTTACAAGTGAAATCAGAGTGGTGTTTCATATTTGATTTCATACAAAATTTTTGATGAATTTTTTACAAAAAAAGACTACTTAATCGGTTGTATACGAAATAATTAAAGAAGGGTTTACATTTAAAGTATTTGACAAAATGTATGATAGATGAAAATAAAGTTTTTTACGAATGTGGTTATGATACATTTATTAGGGGTTGTGACAAAGTGGTATCAGAGCTTATTTCCAAGCTAGTAAAAAGAAAAATAAAATTCTGGGTACCTCGTAACCTCTGTAATTCATTGAGGAAACTGGGTATGTGACAAAATCATAGAGACAGAACTATATCACAAAAGAGAAATTGTTGGAATATATGCATTAGTGAACATATTGAGGGATAATATGTGGTAGAATGTGCATGTAGATATTCTTGAGCATATATTTGACATTAGATATTGGCCAAGCATGATATGTTCTTATGTATATAATAAATGTGGCACGGTGACTAACTATGGTTGTTTTGTATTGTATTATTAGATAAAATATGAAAAAGAAAAGGTTCTTTCCAAAAGGTTGATGAAGGGATCATGTAAGTTCCAGCTAGAACGTATCAAATGGATAGGTAACATGTGAAATTTTATTAGCATCCATATAGGTATAAAAATTAGGCATGTCAATATTGCATGTGTGGTAAGGGAATTGGGTAAGAATTCCTTCATTCATTCGTTGATATCATAAGTTTATATTTTTATGGTGCTTGAATTCATTCATGTTCTAGATACCAAAGTAGAGGTATGTTAAAAGTATGACACTTTGGATAAGTAAAGATTGTTTGAATCATAAATGTGTTTATATGATCATATGTATGGTGGATTTGGCTAAGAGGTAATAAATAGAGTGAATGAGTATTTACACTTATGTTATGAATTTGAATGCCATGTAACACACTCATATGTGAGGATGTGATGTTGTTGGACTCAAAAAATATTTCAGGAATCTAATAGTCACATTGATCTTCTTTATATTTAGGACTACCTTTTTTATAACACTAAAAACACTAAAGATGGGAGAGGGTTTCCTAAGGGATTGTTGAGAAAAGTAGAGAAAGGTATTCTAGTACCCTTGAGGATGTTTTAACAAATAAAGGGAGTATTCCTATTTTTGTGTTCATGTTGAAGAGGAAGGTGTCCATATGAGCAAGTAAGTGTTGAGGAGGTCATTAGATAATGTGTTGAAAATTTGGTTGAGCTCTCCAACTTATTAGTGTAAATCACATTAGTTTGAATTATGGTGATATTGAATTAAGGAAAGGATGAATTAAATGAATGCGGATAAGTAGATGATGTGGATGTGTAGGTTATATTCATGTATCTATAAAAAATTTCACATGTGCCTAATACATATTTTGGATGCATGCTTGTGATGATAATGTATTGATATAAATGAATTCCTTGGAAGGGTTTCTTGAGTGATTGTTTTGGAGTGAGGCATGGTATGAATCGGTTATGCATATAATTATAATTATAATTCATATTATAGTGGGACATAGAGGGAGGTACCTTTCCAAAAAATAAATACTAACTAATATTGAATTTAAAAATATGAATCTTGTATGGAGCGGCTCTACTTCATTGTATGAATGTTTGTTTGTGTTATTAATCCATATATAATGAATTATATTTCAATGCATTTACTATGTTGGCAATTGAAAGTAATTCAATTATTGTTATGTCATAACTATGTAATCATTGACGCTCCGAAGCTGCTACTGCGCACGCTGCCTGAGCTAACGCACAAGCCTGTCCTAGGGTTCCTTACGTAGCAATGGAGGTTTTGGGCTCTGCCCAGGTTCCTCCCCCCCCCTCCCAACCTCCTCTGTCCAATGCAGATTCCTTTAACAAGCTGTTGGCCTCGATGCCGAAGAATAAAGCTTCAGAAGCAGCAAAGTTTGTTAAAAAAATGGAGGATATCCCTGAGATTTCCATCCCCCCTGAGGGTCCAATCCAGGTTGCCCTCTCCTTGGCGGATCATGCTCTGGTGGGTCATTTCACAGGTCTTTGGCCCTCCCCAAAAGCCATGGAGAGCTGGGTTACAAAGAACTGGGCGTCGCTGATCAAAAACAAAGTTACCTTGTACTTCTTAGGGAGAGGTTTTTTTCTGTTCGAATTCACTGATAAGGAGGATAAAGATTTGATTTTTCAGAACAATCCCTACTTCATGGGCCCTCAGGGGATGTATCTCAACAAGTGGACGCCCGAATTCAACCCAGTAGTTGATGTTCCAACACCCATTCTTGTGTGGGTGAGGCTGCCTAACCTCCCAGTTCATTGTTGGAACTGGGAATCGCTAAAGCATATAGGTAATGCCCTGGGAAAATTTATAGATCGAACAAATAACAAAGACCAATATGACTATGCCAGAATATATGTCAAGGTTGATCTGGAGGTTGGCCTGCCTGAGGCAATAAAAATCAAGGTCGGCAGTTCGACGCATGTGCAAAAGCTGGACTATGAGCAGCTTCCCTTAAAATGCCGGAAATGCCATGTTTATGGCCAGTTTGCTAAAGGTTGCCCAAAGAATAGTGAAGTGGAGAAAGGTAAGGAGGAGGGCTGGAACCAGGTCAAGAGGACCAAAACTTCTCATAAAGCCCCTAGATCTGGAACCTCAAATGCTAAAGGCTCCAAGATGGCCCCTGTTCTTCAAACCCCTCCCTCGAAAGATCAAGAAAACAAGTTCGGGGCATCTAAGCTCAGCAGTAGAAGACACCCAAGAAGTTGAGAAGCACAAGGAAGATTCTCCCCATAAAGATACCCCCTCAGGCTCGAAGCAAGGAGAAATCACTACAGATAGTTCGAAAGAGAAATATATAGAAGTGAATGAGGAAGTACAAGTCTTGGATGACTCAGAGGAGGAAGGTGAAATAGGGGACTCGCAAACCTCGCCCAGAAGATCAACGAGAGGCCGAAATTCCTCCCGCGAAAAAAGAGAACAAGAAACCTACAAAGACAAACTCTAGGGAAGCCATCCAACCCTCGAGAAACTCTTGGCAAGAATGCCGAAGATGACCAGAAACCAGTCCTAGAGCTCTAAGGGAGCTCATCACCCAAAAAGTAAGTGATGAAGATCGTCTCTTGGAACTGTAGGGGTATGGGGAGCACAGTAAAAGAAGAAGTCATAAGAAGCCTAATAAGAACAGAATCTACCGACATACTTCTCATTCAAGAGACTAAAATGGAGGACAAATACTTTCTCCATATAAGCAAGAAATTTTGGAATAAAAGTGAAGGACAAGCAGTTTCTGCTCGAGGTGCCTCAGGTGGCCTGGGCACTCTTTGGAATTGTAACAAATTTTCTAGGATCAATGAGGTCTTTAATACTCATTGGATGCTAACTAAACTTCAACACATTGACACAAAAGAGATCATTTGTCTCATTAATGTGTATGCTCTAGTAAGTGCAGGGGAGAAAAAGGCATGTTGGGACTCCATCAGAAATATGGTAGGCTCAGAGAATCTGGAAAATACCATCATTGCTGGGGATCTCAACCTCACCTTACTGTTGTCAGAAAAGCAAGGAGGCAGCATAGTAAGGGATCCATCATGGGAGTGGGTGGAGGACCTGTTGTAGGACTGGGATTTTATCGACATCAAGCCTTCTTCGAGTAAGTGCACTTGGACAAACAAAAGAGTCAGAACGAGATATATTGCCACAAGGTTAGACAGATTTCTTGTTCAAAGTTCTTTTCTCCTTCTAGGATTAGAGTATAGAATGAATATTCTTCCATGTAGAATTTCTAATCACAGGCCTATCAAACTTGAGCTTCTGGCCCACATGGATCAAGGTCCTATCCCTTTTAAATTCAGCCCTCTATGGGTCAAGGATCTGAATTTCATGCAACTGGTCAACGAAAGCTGGAATCAACCAGTCAAGGGCTCCGCCTTCTTTGTTTGGGAGGAAAAAATTAGAAGAGTAAAATCTGCATTGAAAAATTGGGCAAAATCCCTCCCCAATCCTGCAATGGAAAGGAAAAAGATCCAAGGAAGCCTCGAGATTCACCATCTGAACTTGGAAAATGTAGAGATCACAAAATATGTCCTAGACAGGGAGGTTGATTTACAACAAAAGCTGCACAAGGCAAGCTTGGAAAAGGAAGAGTACTGGAGAATTAAATCTCGAAGCCTTTGGCTAAAAGTGGGAGATAGTAGCTCCTCCTTCTTCCACAATCAAGCCCAAGATAAGAAATGCTTCAACTCCATCACATAAATCAAGGAAGATACCATCAAGCAAAGGGATATCCTTAGCATTAAAAGAGTAGCATTCTTACACTTCAAAAATATGTATAGCGAAGAAGAGGGGTTGGTTCATAATCCAAATTTTCTGGATGAGGTGCCTTTTCTGATCTCCCCCAGAAAGAACCAACTCTTGGAAGAAAAAGTCTCTAAAAATGAAATAAAGAAAGCACTCTTTGCAATGGAGCTAGACAAGGCCCCAGGCCCAAACGGTTTTACAGCCAGATTTCTTCAATCCTGTTGGCAGATTGTGGGAAAAGAATTATGCAAAATGGTTTGGAAATCACAAGCCTGCCAGAAAATTGGGGGAAGCACTAATTCAGCATTCCTTGCCGTCATCCCCGAGGTGAAAGGTGCCAACTCCTTCAACAGATTTCGGCCTATATCCCTTTGCAACATAGGATACAAACTGATAACTAAATTGATATCAAACAGATTGAAAACCATCCTTCCAGCCATCATTCCGGAGAACCAAGGAGGTTTTGTTCAAAGAAGGCAGATTGTGGACAATTTTATTCTAGTCCAAGAGGCGATCCATTCAAGCCTGCACCGAAAAGAGAAAGGCATGGTTGTCAAGTTAGATCTAGAAAATGCCTTTAACCGGGTGAGACATAGATTTTTTATGGATGTATTGCACAAGTTTGGGTTTGGCTCCAATTTCATTAATTGGATTCAGGCTTGTATCTTTGAGCCCTGGATGGCTCCTTTGGTGAATGGGAGGGCTGCTGATTTTTTTAAAGCCTCACGAGGTCTTAGGCAAGGGTGTCCGCTTTCTCCCCTGCTCTTTTTACTCCAAGCATCCGTTCTCAGCTTTCTCTTGAACAAGAAGTAGTAGGACCAAGAGATTATGGGCTTGAATATAGCAAGAGGTGTCAGAAATATAAACCATGCGCTCTTTGCTCATGATTCCCTCTTGTTGGGTGCAACCACTGTGCTTTCGGCTACAAGATTTAAAGGTGTTTTGGATGATTTTTGTGAAGTCTCAAGAAGCAAACTCAACAATGGAAAGTGCCATATGTATTGTTGGAACACTTCAGCCAGCACTCTCAATTCCATCTCCGGATGTTTTGGTTTCGCTGCTTCCTCTACCTGGTCTTCCTTCAAGTATATTGGGCTCCCTATT
Organism: Pinus albicaulis; assembly: GCA_034641835.2. Classification (NCBI taxonomy): domain Eukaryota; kingdom Viridiplantae; phylum Streptophyta; class Pinopsida; order Pinales; family Pinaceae; genus Pinus; species Pinus albicaulis. The sequence goes on along the minus strand of CM076569.1, from coordinate 389,314,689 downwards.
TTCCTCAAATGTGCCCTCAACAGAGATTGGCTCCCTCTGCTGGATAAATTCAAAACCAAGATTCAAGCCTTGGGATACACTTGGCTCAATTTGGCAGGGAAGACTATGCTCATAAAGGTTGTGCTAAACAGTCTTCCTATCTATCAATTTGCTGTTATGTTGGCTCCTATTGGCATACTTAGGAAAATGGAGGATCACATCAAAAAAAAATTCTGGAAAGGAGGAAAATTGAACGAGAAGAAAATTCCATTAATCAGTTGGGATAAAATTTCCAAGCCTATAATGGAAGGCAGATTGAATTTCAAGATTTTTTTACTCAAAACATGGTGATGGGAGCAAAGTTGCTATGGAGGATAATCGCTCCAAATCCTGGCTGGGCACAAGTTGCGTTGTGGAAAAAATATTTCAGAGGGCAAAGGCCCCGATGTTTAGACAAACCTGTCCCCAAAACTGGCTCGATTTTTCACAAACTCTGTACAAAAACATTTTCTATAATTAATCTTCATTCGCACTGGATTCCCGGGAATGGTAAGAGCATCAAAATTTGGGATGACTGAATCATGGACAGCGATCCCCTGGCTGATGATCGCTCTTTGCTTGAGTTGCGAGAGTCACATGTCCAGCACCGGCTACGCATCACTGTGGGACATTTCACATTGGGAGGATGGTGTTTGGCGGAGCTGGGTGAAGCTACAGGTGCCTCTGAACCTTATTAAAGACTGTGTAGCCTTATTTGCCCATCTAAAAAGCAAGGCTCCTTTAAATATCAGGAAATTTGATTCTCATGGCTGGGGATCGGCTTCTGGGCATTACTCTATCTCGCAGAGTTACAAGAATTTGTTAGAATAGCCCCACGTTCCTCCAAAACCTGAGCCCTAGAAGGGGATTTTTCATCAGGCTTCCATCCTCAAAATAGATATTTTTTGCTAGCTCCTATGTCATAAAAGAATTTTGACTGATCACAAGCTGCAGAAAAGAGGATATCACGGGCCTTCCAGATGTACGTTGTGCGATGATAATGAAGAAAGTGCCACCCATCTAATGCTGGATTGCAAATTTGCTATAGAGATATGGCAAGAGTTCTTAGGCCCATGGAGAAATGATTTCATTTTCCCCAGCCACATCTCTGATTTGTTCTCAAAATTTATGCTCAAGTACCCAGGAGACATTCCTAAAAACAAACATATCAAGGCTGCCTGGCTCTCTCTCCCTAAAATTATCTATTGGAAAATCTGGCTAGAAACGAACCAAAGGATTTTTAGAGACACAAGGCATGATATCAAGATTGTCTTGATTAAGATAAAAATTCAATTAAAAGAAATCTTGGGAGACCAGTTGGACAGTGCAATTCTAAGTAGGCAGGATACCGAATGGGGTGCCATTTTCGACCTCCAATTTCAAGACATAGTAAGGCCCCCCATCCCCCTCAAAGATTGGAAAATTAGAGTCAACGAAACAGAATTCTCAGAGTTTATTGTAAAGCAGTCAAGATTCGCCCTTTTCTTTGATGGGGCAGCCAAAGGAAATCCCAGAAAAGCTGGAGAAGGCGGAGTTGTAAAAAATCCTGAAGGTATAATTGAGCACAGATATGCCTGGGGTTTGGGCCACAATACCAGCATTCAAGCTGAAGCGTTGACTCTATTCCAAGGTCTCAAGAAACTTAAATTTATTGGAATCAAAGAAGCAAATGTATTTGGAGATTCCCAGTCCATAATCAAAACTATAGTGGACAATTCAACTCCTTCAGATTTTAGATTCTCAAGATTGATGACTAGAATTAGATTACTGGCTAAAACTCTCTAGAGTTTGAACTTCTTCCACGTGAGGAGAGAGAACAACAAAGATGTTGATTCTAAAGCCAACAAAGCTACCCTCCTCTCTCTTGGAGCTCTCCAAAGAGATAGAGACAAATATTGGGATCCCATCCCTTAATTCCTTGGTAAATATGTTTTACTGCCTTTTATTGAAGCAGTTCGTTTGCATCTACAAGTTTTGGAAGACTACAGAGATCGGCCTCATTATTGCATGTAAAAAACGTTGGCTTATAAGTGTCTGTGCCATATTGTTCCTGGCAGGAGAGAAAATCTGGGCATTTCCCTTGCATCCTGTAATCTGAATTGAGGCATTCAAGCCAGGATATTAATACATCACACTACCCGTTTCTGTTAAAAAAAAAAAGATATGTAATCATTTAATATTTTGTTATGAATATTGAAATGAAAAATGATATTTGTGAATACTCGCCATTGTTTCATTGAATAAATTTGTATCAAGAAGGATAAAAGCATAAGTAGAAATTTCTTGGACATGGAAATAAATTTATAATGTAAGGGCGAATCATTATGACAATACTCTCATAATTGTGAAAATTGGCTTCTTTATTAAACATATTTAATTTTCTCATTAAAAATTTTATGATGATATCTCACAGTAATTTTATGTATTTGATGCAAGTGAGATGATGGATCTATATAGTAAGGGCATATGGCTACTATAAGCTAGAAAGCATGGGGGTGAAGCTAATATGGTAACACCAAAACTCTATGATATGCCTAGAATACCTAAAATCTATGGTATATTATCCATTACTAATGGGGGGTCCTAGTTATAAGATTACACTCTTCTTCCATGTGAAATCCTTGGAAAATGATGGATTGCTTGAGGTGTTGTTTAATATATAAGAGGATGCCTAATCTTGGAAGGCTAAGTGTGGAAAGAAATAGGAGACATGAATGAAACTATTGTGAGTGATGCATGTTATATGATAGCTAGGATCGTGAAAGAAATGCATATTTTAGGTGTGTTAGAGAATATAGTGGACTAAATATTTCCCACGAAAACCATGTGGGGTACATATTTATTCATATAGATAAGTATCAGAGTAATATTCAAATATTTTACACACAGACATACCAATTATAAATTTGAAATTCTTATGGATGGGATAATAGTTACTTAAAATTACAATGACATGTATATTTTTTCTTTGATGCTTGTTATAGGAATTTGATGCAATGTTGAAACCTTAGAGGTGTTCCAAGGAAATGAAAGAAATTATTAAACATTTTTATCCAAGATAACCAACATTAATGCAAAGTTCTAGTGAAGAAGATAAAATTTCAAATGTAATTGAAGAGTGAAGACATGGAGTATTGATGGAAAGGAAAGCACTAGAGAAATTTTTAGGTCTAAAATGGTCCTTCTGAGGGAAATAGTAAAATAATAAAATAATAAAATCATAGTTATGAATTTTCATATGGGAATACAAAAAATAAATTTTTATCGTACTTCAAATTATACCCTTAGAATATTAGTCAAATTTGGGTACTTGTTGGTTACTTTTATAGCTCAAAATGACACTCCCTTAATTCCATTAGAGAAGTAGTATAGAAATAAGACTCGAATGTAGCATCAAATTCATTGAAACCTTAAAGAAAATTAAGTTTTCATCCTCTAATGCTACAAATTTTCTTATTGGAGGTGTTAGAAGATGAAATGGACCATAGTGAGGGGAAATCTTGCCAATAATCTAGTATAACTTTCAAATCCTGGGTCAAAATATTTTAGGAGATATTATCAGAGGAAGTATAAATTTCTAGATGTTAAAATCATGCATCAAACAAGTCATGTTGGCATTTATATTATAATATTACTTCTAGGAGGTTCCATAAGCTCAAATTTGGAACATAGTGAGGGTAAATCCCATTGATCATTCGGTTTAGTTTTCAAAACTTGGGCTGCTAAAATTTAGGAGATATTCCCTGATGAATTTTCTATATTAGTTTGCATGCAAAGTGTTTGAAGAAATTCCTAAATGTTTTAATGATTCATTGCATAGGAACTACTTGATGCAATTTCCTAATGATGTTTTGTGGATGGGGATAGTGTTTTTGTATGTTAGCATTGTTATGTGATAGTAGTGTTGTAATTGATATATACCTATTTGCATGCAAAGAATTTAAATAAATGTGTTAAACGTGTTGTATTACAATTTGCATACAAACTACCTCAAAGACGTAAATCAAAAGTTGCATGACTGAGTGGTATATTTCAATTACTATGTTACAAGTGAAATCATAGCAGTGTTTCATATTTGATTTCATGCAAAATGTTTAACGAAATGTTTACAAGAAAAAGGCTACTTAAATGGTTGTATACAAAAAAAGAACAGTTTACATGTAAAGTATTTGACAAAATGTATGATAGATGAAAATCAAGTTTTTGCGAGTGTGGTTATGATACATTTAGTGGCAATTTGTGAAAAAGTGGTATCAAAGCTTATTTCCAAGCTAGTAAAAAGAAAAATAAAATTTTGTGTACTCTGTAACCTATGTAAGTCATTGAAGAAACTCGGTATGTGACAAAAGCATATAGATGGAACTATATCGCAAAAGAGAAATTGTTGGAATATATATGCATTAATGAACATATTGAGGGATAATATGTGGTAGAATGTGCATGTAGATATTCTTGAGCATATATTTGACATTGGATATTAGCCAAGCATGATATGTTCTTATGTATATAATAAATGCGGCACGATGACTAACTATGGTTTCTTTTTATTGTCTTATTAGATAAAAGATGAAAAAAAAGGTTATTTTCAAAAGGTTGATGAATGGATCATGTAACTTCCTATAAGGTATCAAATGGCTAGGTAACATGTGAAATTTTAATAACAGCCATATAAGTATAAAATTAGGCATGTCAATATTGCATGTGTGGTATGGGAGTTGGGTAATAATTCCTTCATTCATTCCTTGATAGCATAAGTTGATATTTTTATGGTGTTTGAATACATTCATGTGATAGATACCCAAGTAGAGGTATGTTAAAATTATGACACTTTGGATAAGTAAAGATTGTTTGAATCATTAAATGCATTTGTATGATAATATGTATGGTGGATTTGGCTAAGAGGTAATAAATAGAGTGAATGAGTATTTACACTTATGTTATGAATTTGAATGCCGTGTAAGACACTCATATGTGAGGAAATGATGTTATTGGACTCAAAAAATGTTTCATGAATCTAATAGTCACATTCATCTTCTTTATATTTAGGACTACCTTCTTTATAACACTAAAAGCACTAAAGAGGGGAGAGGGTTTCCTAAGGGATTTTTGAGAAAAGTAGGGAAAGGTATTCTAGTACCCTTGAGGATGTTTAAATAAATAAAGGGAATATTCATATTTTTGTGTTCATGTTGAAGAGGAAGGTGTCAATATGATAAAGTATGTGTTGAGGAGTGCATTGGATAATGTGTTGAAAAATTGGTTGAGCTCTCCAACTTATTAGTGTAAATCACATTAGTTGGCATTATGGTAATCTTGAATGAAGGAAAGTATGTATTAAATGAATGTGGATAAGTAGATAATTATGTGGATGTGTAGGTTATATTCATGTATCTATAAATATTTTCACATGTGCTTATTACATATTTTGGATGCATGCTTGTGATGATAATGCATCGATATAATTGAATTCCTTGGAAGGGCTTCCTAATTTTTCTGGAGTGAGGCATGGTGTGAATCGGTTATGCATATAATTACGCCGTAAGGCGTTATTATTTGAAAACAACTTTGCTGATGTGCATCGTGTCATGATGTGAAACCATTAGATTATATGTTAGACGATTGAAACATATTCAGCCGTTCGATGAAAGTAGTTGCAAATATTTAGTTATATGTTGGTTGCAGACAGGGTAGCTCCAAAGTAGATGAAGCCTTAGGATTGAGTTCTGGTAGTCCAAAGAAGAGTATGTTAGTCGTGTCTGAGTTCATAGGGTGCTCTCCTTCTCTCAGTGGAGCCATGAGAGTCAATCCCTGGAACATAGAAGCTGTCGCTGATGCCATGAATGTATCCCTCACAATTCCTGAGGCTGAGCAGCAAATACGGCATGAAAAACATTACAAGTATGTGAGCACACATGGTGTAAATTATTGGGCTCACAGCTTTGAGCGGGATTTGGAGAGAGTATGCCGGGATCACTTTAAGAGAAGGTGCTGGCGTATTGGATTTGGATTGAGTTTCAGGGTTGTAGCACTTAGTCCAAGCTTTAGGAAGCTTGCTACAGAACATATTGTCTCCGCATACAAGAGAACCTACAGCAGGGAAATTTTGTTGGATTATGATGGTACTATGATGCCTCAGACTTCTATGAACAAAACACCAAGTCCACAAGTAATATCTGTAATATCTGTTGTAAAAAGCTTATGCAATGACCCTAAAAATGTTGTCTTTATTGTGAGTGGAAGAGGTCGGAAATCTCTCAGTGAATGGTTTTCACCTTGCCATAAGTTAGGGATTGCAGCAGAGCATGACTATTTCATGAGGCAATCACTTGACACTTATTTTCTCATGTTTTTTTACCATTTGTAACATAGTTTTATGCTTGATCTCTAATTTATCATGACTTCTTTCTTCTAAATTGTTTTTGTATGGTTCAGGTGGAACCAAGATTCTGAATGGGAAACAACGCTACCCACTGCAGACTTTGACAGGAAGAAAACAGGCAGAGCCTGTTATGAAATTATATACTGAAACTACTGATGGTTCTACCATAGAAGCTAAATAAACTGCTTTGGTTTGGCATCATCAGGATGCTGATCCGGATTTTGGATCATGCCAATCCAAGGAGCTTTTAGATCATTTGGAGAGTGTGCTTGCAAATGAGCCTGTGGAGGTCAAAAGTGGCCAGCATATTGTTGAAGTTAAATCCCAGGTGCGGAAAGTACTTATATATGTGAGCATCAGAAATTGTTCAGTTGGTTTTTTGTGAAGTAGGTTTAGTATTTACACACATTTTATTTGGAATTTACAGGGTGTTAGTAAGGGTTTGGTAGCACAACAACTTCTGTCAACAATGGTTGAAAGAGGAAAGCCGCCAGATTTTTTTTTGTGCATAGGAGATGACAGATCTGATGAAGAAAGACTATAGTACTTGGCTGATTTATGCTTGCGCTTTTCATTTTGTTCTATTGATATTTTACAATGGTGTTCACAGAAGCAATATGGCAACAAGCGAGGTCGGCGACAATGCCATTGAGCTACTGAGTGGCTGCAACGTTGCTCGTCTGGTATATCACATTCTATTTTTTTTCTACCCATACTCAGTATATGAATTCAATGCTTTTCTGTTTCTAAAACTGAGACCATTGAGGTTGCAGAGAAAATATTGCAGGGTGTGATTCAACTAAGATTTATTAAGATTCAGAGAATCGTAGACCCTTTTGAAATGGCATCAAATCCAACAGTTGTATTTTGTATATGGTTAATGGATCTGGATGGTTGATTTAGAAGCATAGGACTACAAACAATCCTTGAAGCTAAAGAAACTACTTTGGTTTGGCATCATCAGGATGCTGATCCGGATTTTGGATCATGCCAATCCAAGGAGATTTTAGATCATCTGGAGAGTGTGCTTGCAAATGAGCCTGTGGAGGTCAAAAGTGGCCAGCATATTGTTGAAGTTAAACCCCAGGTGCTGAAAGTACATGTGAGCATCAGAAATTGTTCAGTTGGTTTTTTGTGAAGTAGGTTTTAGTATTTACACACATTTGATTTGGAATTTACAGGGTGTTAGTAAGGGTTTGGTAGCACAACAACTTCTATCAACAATGATTGAAAGAGGAAAGCCGCCAGATTTTGTTTTGTGCATAGGAGATGACAGATCTGATGAAGATATGTTTGCGAGTATTGCAATGGCACAACCATCTATGGCCTCTATGTGAAATTTCAACCCTCATTCAAACCATGACGTAAATGACGTATTCCACCCATTGAGTTAAAATCCTCAACTCTGTTCCCTTAAACATGACCACAGTAAAAGACGTAAAACCTCATGTCAATTCATTTTGTTTTAAAAACTTGTGTTTTTCATCCCCTTCCAATATGGAAATACAACAGTTTTGCATTTTCCTCCATTTTGTTTTGTTGAAATGAGAGTCATAGCCCTCTGTCCTACGTGGGGCTGTGAAGCAGTGGGTTTGTATTTCTGTGCAATGGAAGCAAATAGACCAGAGCTCAGTCCACCATTTTCTTTCTCTTATTGGCTAATCTCTTGAGCAGCTCTCTAAACCTTTCACCATCATCATTGCAGCTATGATACAACAGTTCAAACTCATCCACTTTAGATATGAAATCCATGTGATATATTCTCAGATCTTTGAAATACTTGCTCTAGCAATCTTTCAATTCCAACTCCTTTTGCACCAGAGCCTCTGGATGTTGCTTCCCTCTGCATATGCTCTCTCCCCACTCTTTAGCAGGATTCCCAAAGTTGACATTCTCCCCATTGAGCAGAGCCTCTAAAACTGTGTCATGACACTCTCCTTGCCCTATCTGTGGCAGAAATGAACACAGATAACTTCTTTCCTCTTTACTAAGGCAATCCTTCCATGTACTCATTGTTAAAATTCCTGTGAGATCCTCCAAATAAAAAAATTCACCGGGCACAACAATTTTCTGAGGTATTACTATAGGGGTCTTAATTTTGTAACTTTTGCTGAGAGACCTAGTTGTTATTCCAGCTTCCTCTCGACCTATAGATTGTAATGGGATTGCAACATTTGTTATACCAACTTTTTCTTTGAACTGCAATGGTAATGTTCTATTTGTTACACCAGCTTTTTCTCCAGACTCTAATGGCACTGCAACATTTACCATACCAATTTTTTCTTCAGACTGTTGTGAGATTGCATTATTTGTTGCACTATTTATTTCTAATGGGATTGTTACATGTGTTATACCAAGTTTTTCTGCAAACTTCAATGGTATTGCAATTTTTGTTATATCAGCTTCTTCTTTAGATTGTGATGGTGTTCCCATATTTGGTATACCAACTTCTTCAGACTGTAATGTGATCAATCCAATATGATTTGCAGGAGGACCTGCAACTGCAAGCTGGTTAGATTGCTTATCAGACTGACTAATATTTGCCCTACCCAGCAAAATAAATAAGTAAATGAAAGTGAAAATTTGTGTGTATCGAGATTTTTAACTGAAATTGTTTTTTAAGTGTAGCTTGTGTAATTTTTGAAACTTTTTGGATAAACACATGTTACATGATTGAGAAAAAAAAAAAAAGAACTAACTGGTCATACCATCATCAATATTATCCAAACTAAATAAACTATCAATAAGTGTTACCCAAAACGTCGAACATTTCAAAAATTACACACAGTACACTCCAAAAGTAATTTCATCAATATAAATGAAAGTTGAGAACAACCCAAAAGAGGAAACAAGTACAATGTACAGAGACTATTCTATGGCCTCTATGTCAAATTTCAACCCTCATTCAAACCATGACGCAAATGACGTATTCCACCCATTGAGTTAAAATCCTCAACTCTGTTCCCTTAAACATGACCACAGTAAAAGACGTAAAACCTCATGTCAATTCATTTTGTTCTAGAAACTTGTATTTTTCATCCCCTTCCAATATGGAAATACAACAGTTTTGCATTTTCCTCCATTTTGTTTTGTTGAAATGAGAGTCATAGCCCTCTGTCCTACGTGGGGCTGTGAAGCAGTGGGTTTGTATTTATGTGCAATGAAAGCAAATAGACCAGAGCTCATTCCACCATTTTCTTTCTCTTATTGGCTAATCTCTTGAGCAGTTCTCTAAACCTTTCACCATCATCATTGCAGCTATGATACAACAGTTCAAACTCATCCACTTTAGATATGAACTCCATGTGATATATTCTCAGATCTTTGAAATACTTGCTCTGGCAATCTTTCAATTCCAAATCCTTTTGCACCAGAGCCTCTGGATGTTGCTTCCCTCTACATATGCTCTCTCCCCACTCTTTAGCAGGATTCCCAAAGTTGACATTCTCCCCATTGAGCAGAGCCTCTAAAACTGTTTCATGACACTCTCCTTGCCCTATCTGTGGCAGAAATGAAGTAGGTTTTAGTATTTACACACATTTGATTTGGAATTTACAGGGTGTTAGTAAGGGTTTGGTAGCACAACAACTTCTGTCAACAATGGTTGAAAGAGGAAAGCCGCCAGATTTTGTTTTGTGCATAGGAGATGACAGATCTGATGATATGTTTGCGAGTTTTGCAATGGCACAACCATCTATGGCCTCTATAGTTGAAGTGTTTGCTTGTACCGTTTACCAGAAACCAAGTAAAGCAAAGTATTATTTAGATGATACTGTGGAGGTCATGAGAATGCTTCAGGGTCTGGCTACAGCTTCTGATGTAGCAACAAAAAGTCTATCTACTCAAGTTGCTTTCGAGAGCCAGCATTGAATGTGTAGGTCAAACCATATCTTTTCTGCCAAGTCTTTCAGTTCCAGTTGTGCCTTTAAATTGATATCCAAGGCGCATGAAAAAAATTCAATATTGTCAGACAGTTTTGTGGGGAGATGGGTGAATTCATCTGCCTCATTGGAAGGACTAGCATTTTGTATATGGTTAATGGATCTGGATGGTTGATTTAGAAGCATAGGACTACAAACAATCCTTGAAGCTAAAGAAACTGCTTTGGTTTGGCATCATCAGGATGCTGATCCGGATTTTGGATCATGCCAATCCAAGGAGCTTTTAGATCATCTGGAGAGTGCTTGAAAATGAGCCTGTGGAGGTCAAAAGTGGCCAGCATATTGTTGAAGTTAAACCCTGGGTGCGGAAAGTACTTATATATGTGAGCATCAGAAATTGTTCAGTTGGTTTTTTGTGAAGTAGGTTTTAGTATTTATACACATTTGATTTTGAATTTACAGGATGTTAGTAAGGGTTTGGTAGCACAACAACTTCTGTCAACAATGGTTGAAAGAGGAAAGCCGCCAGATTTTGTTTTGTGCATAGGAGATGACAGATCTGATGAAGATATGTTTGCGAGTATTGCAATGGCACAACCATCTATGGCCTCTATAGTTGAAGTTTTTGCTTGTACCGTTTACCAGAAACCGAGTAAAGCAAAGTATTATTTAGATGATACTGTGGAGGTCATGAGAATGCTTCAGGGTCTGGCTACAGCTTCTGATGTAGCAACAAAAAGTATATCTACTCAAGTTGCTTTCGAGAGCCAGCATTGAATTTTTAGGTCAAACCATATCTTTTCTGCCAACTCTTTCAGTTCCAGTTGTGCCTTTAAATTGATATCCAAGGCGCATGAAAAAAATAATTCAATATTGTCAGACAGTTTTGTGGGGAGATGGGTGAATTCATCTGCCTCATTGGAAAAAATAGCATTTTGTATATGGTTAATGGATTGGTTGATTTCATCCCTGGTCGAATGGCTTTTAATAAGGAATTGTATAGGAATAGTGTAGTGGAATTATGTATTGGAGACTAATTGTAAAGTTAATTACCAAAGATTTTTCTTTCCCATCTTTAATGTTACTTTTGGGGTAGATTTAATACTCAGGTCTGTAACCTACACATTCTAAACATAAATATAAGGTCACATCAAATTAATTATACTTGCTTTCTTTCTAGCTTCTTTCTTACGGCGTTTCCTTTGCAACATTAGGTGCAATTGCTAGTTTTAATTACAATTCATATTATAGCGAGACAGAGAGGGAGGTATATTTCCAAAAAATAAATACTAACTAATATTGAATTTAAAAATATGAATCTTGTATAAATTTGTGACTGAGAATACATGAATCTTTTATTGATGCTCTAATTCATTGTATAAGTGTTTGTTTGTGTTAGTAATGCATATATATGAATGATATTTCAAAGCAATTAATATGTTGACAATTGAAATTAATTGAATTATTTTTATAATAGATGTTTAAATCTTGTTGCAAGAGAGAGGTGGAAAAATATTATGGGAGAGGAGAGAGCGATGGCGGCAAAAGGAAGGTTTAGGGTTTCGTGATTGGGTTTCTGCACTAGTTCTTTCGCTGCCCCTCATGGCAGCCCTACTGGCAGGAGACGGACCTGCACACACATCAACAAGGGTAGTGAGAAACATGACCAGATTTGGAGATTATCACACACTGCTGCGGCCAAATTTTGACACCCCATCGAATGCCTTGACCTGCATCAATAACACCTCAAGTCGCTGTGGCCATGGAATGCTCCGACGGCACCTCACCCGAGACCATATTCTCTACGATGTTTCTGCACCAGAGCAAGGGTACTGAGGCTCAGTGGCAGGGGCTTACATCTAACGTCGGCAGACACCAGATGGGACTGGGTACACTGCTACCCATATATTACTGTACCTGCTCCAGGGCATATTGGAGGCAGAGTGCCCGACTCTCATCTTTTATCGCCGGTGTGCGCAACCTTGTATCAAACCTTGAACATTGTTGAGCATTGGAAACAGACTCACGTTGGCCCCTATCTTCGCAGACAGAACAGAAACAAATTAGAGTCGACCTATGCGTCACTGCAAAGGCAAATCGGGTAAGTGAAAATAGTTTTCAGATTTTTATAAAACCACCTGTGGGGAATAGTTTATTGGTTTGGATATAAGACAACGATGAAGTTACAGACCTGAAGCAAAACATCTGGATATCTTCAGGATATCTATGCCATTTATAGTCCCAAATATATTGTGGGAGAGCTTTATAAGATACCAGCACACTCAAAGGATACTCTATTCGCCCTGGCTCCACCATGTATCTCAATCTGCAACTGAGAGGTAGATCAGTTGTGCCGAATATATCTTAGGGACCCAGGGGACCCAACACATCCAAAAATGATTTCCCAAAAGGTCCCTCTTACAGGAACATATTACAGGGGAAAAATAAAACAGCATCTCCAACAGTACCAGCAGAGAATGGCCCCAAACCTTACATTGTGGAACAATTAAATCATGTGCCAGAACTGCAAATAGATATTCTAGAAATTGATGAACATCAATCCAACTTCGAATCACAAGCACTAATCTGCAGATTTAATTGCTTCTGGCCCAAACCAATGGAGCTCTTTCATTGGATCTTCACCAACTGGACTATGGATTGTGAAATCCATCTCTGTTCAAAGGGATTCTACATTGTCAAGTTTCTATCCTCGGAGGCCAGAGACAAAATTCTTAGGGTTGGACCGTGGTTCTGGGGATCCACCAGGCTCTTCATCATACCATGGTTTCCATATTTTGACGCAAATACTATGGAGGTCACTAGAATGTCGGTCTGGGTTTGGCTATACAACCTCCCACTTCATTTCTGGAATGAAGTTGTTCTTGTAGGCATAGGCAACATCATTGGGAGATACATAAAAACTGACATCCAACGCTTGGAGGAGAGGATCTACACCTTTGCATGCATCTGCGTGGAAGTGGACCTCAGTAAATGGATTCCTGCATGCATACAACTAAATCACAAACAACAAAAATGGAGACAACATCTTGAATATGAAAACACTGCATTCAGATGTAGAATATGTAGGAACACTGGGCATTTGCAAAACACATGCCCAGAAGCAAAAAGAGACAACAGAAAAAAGAAATAAATAGGGAAATCTACCAAGGGCTAGAAATTCCCTTCAGAAGAACGAGCATGAGATGAAAGAAGATGAGGATACACCCATCACAAATGAAAACAACCAGACAACAACCAAACTGGAGACACAAGAACAAGAGATGCAAGATCATTCTGAACTTGCCACTACAACCAGTCGACAATGGACCGTGGGTCACTAGACAGTGGAGGAAACAAAATACAACACAACTCAGATACTTCAGATTTTGAAAAGTACAATGGAGCAACCACAGTAGAAAATCAGCTCGCCCTTTTTTCCACCACCCCAACATAAGGCCCTTGGAGAAAGGTCGAAAAGAAGAAAGGGAGCAAAATTTAAATTTATCCCCATGTATTAATGGTTCTATGATGTAACTTACTAGCCTGTCTTTGACAATTACCTGCAAGTGCAACATGTAATTTTGTTTTCATTAATAAAATTACGAATTTTTCCTGGGGAAAAAAAAATTGAATTATTTTTATATCATAGTTATATAATCATTTCATATGTTGTTATGAATGTTGAAATAAAAAATGATGTTCATGAATACTCACCATTTTTTCATTGAATAAATATGTATCAAGAAGGAAAGGATTGTAAGTAGAAATGTCTTGTACATGGCAATAAATACATAATGTATACTAGTTTTTATTGCATGTATGAAAATACTCTCATAATTGTGAAAATTTGCTTCTTTATGAAACATATTTAAATTTCTCATTAAAAATTTTATGATGACATCTCACAGTAATTTTATGTATTTGATGCAAGTGAGATGATGGATCTATATATTAATGGAATCTAATTGCTACTATAAGCTATAAAGCATGGGGGCGAAGCTAATATGATAACACCAAAACTCTATGATATTCCTATATTTCCTTGAATCTATGGTATATTAGACATTACTAATGGGGGGGTCTTAGTTATAAAATTACGTTCTTCTTCCTTGTGAAAGCCTTGGGAAATGATGGATTTTTATAAGAGCTTCCCGGATTATCCACAGTACTAAGGAACGAGTGTCGACGTTTCGAATCCCAACAGGGATCCATCATCAAGACTTTTTTGAATGAAGAAATTGAGAGAAGGGAATCAGACCATTAATAGAAATAAATTTCCTGTAAAGAGCCGACTAAAGTTTTTTATTTTATATTCTTAATAATTTTAATAATTATAATTCTAATTTAATAAATTTAATTTATTATGGTTAATAATAAAATCCAAGATTTAAGGTTCACTTTTAATTTTAATTTTTATTGTGCTTATTTTAATTTACTAATAAGTTTAGTATAATTTTTATTATGTCTATTATTTCTTATATTATATAGTAACGAAATTGGTTATTTTAGTTTATAAAAGATATATTTAATTTAATATAATTTAAGTTGGACTTAAACTAGGTTTATATATATATATATATATATATATATATATATATTTCTATTTCTATTTCTATTTCTATTTTAATTATGCCAATTATAATTTACTAATTAATCTTTATTGTTTTAGGGAAAAAAATTATAATAAAAATTTACTAATAATTATTGATTAGTAATTAACTATTGGTTAATTTAATTTATTATAATTTAATTAAGGGTTTAATAAAATATAAATATATAAGTGAATTTAAAAAGATATATTTAATTTATTAAATATACCTTCTTAATTTATTATATATTTAATTTAATGTAAATATATATAAGTAAAGGAAGTAATAATTTAGATTTATTTTTATTTAAGAATATTAATTACTTAAGCTTATTTTTAATTAACTAATTAATCTTTCATGTCAGGGAAAATTTTTGAGGGAGAAAATTTTTTTTGGGAATATAGTAGAAAATCCTAATAATTATTGATTAATTAATTAATTTTTATTTTAAACAAATAAAAATTAATTAATAGGGATAATTATTAGAATTTTAATTTATTAAAACCAAATTAGAATTCAAAGGAGGAGGAACATACCTGGGATTATATACTTGAAAACTATACCTCGGCGGAGGGCGTCTTGGAGGAACAGATTTCTCGAAGAAGAGATCTCCAAGTGTCACTAATTTCAACTCCCCCATCCCTATTAAGATTATCTGGATGCTTTATAATCTCAAGGGCTTCTCTTATTTTTCTTCTTTGATAGTGTTCTTCTCTCGCAATGATCCTTGCATCTTCAAGACGTACTTGATGTTTGGTTTTTTAGGAGTGTTCTGCAAGGGCCAAGGTGCGCAATCGTTCATACCTGATATCAGCTCCATGTTCTTTAAGTCTTTTCTGAAGTGAGCGCCCAGTCTCACCGATATAACTTTTCCCGCATGAACAGTCAATCTTGTACACTCCTTTAAGTTGTTCAAGGTTTATTCCATCCTTAACTGATCACATCCTTTGCCTAATAGTCCCTGATGCTGAAAATTGAGTGAAAATATCATTCTTTCTTAGAACCTTGTAGGGGGTTTTTTCGCTCAATTTTCAGCATCAGGGACTATTAGGCAAAGGATGCGATCAGTTAAGGATGGCATAAACCCTAAACAACTTAAAGGAGTGTACAAGATTTATTGTGCATGCGAGAAAAGTTATATCAGTGAGACTGGGCATTCACTTCAAAAAAGACTTAAAGAACATGGAGCTGATGTTAGGTATGAACGATCACGCACCTCGGCCCTTGCAGAACACTTCTCAAAAACCAAAAATCAAGTACGTCTTGAAGATGCAAGGATCATTGCGAGAGAAGAACACTATCAAAGAAGAAAAATAAGAGAAGCCCTTGAGATTATAAAGCATCCAGATAATCTTAATAGGGATGGGGGAGTTGAAATTAGTGACACTTGGAGACCTCTTCTTCGACAAATCTATTCCTCCAAGACACCCTCAGCCGAGGTATAGTTTTCAAGTATATAATCCCAAGTATGTTCCTCCTCCTTTGAATTCTAATTTGGTTTTAATAAATTAAAATTATGATAATTATCCCTATTAATTGATTTTTATTTGGTTAAAATAAAAATTAATTAATTAATTAATCAATAATTATTAGGATTTTCTACTATATTCCCATAAAAAAATTTCTCCCTAAAAATTTTTCCGTAGCATAAAATATTAATTAATTAATTAAAAATAAGCTTAAGTAATTAATATTCTTAAATAAAAATAAATCTAAATTATTACTTCCTTTACTTATATATATCTACATTAAATAAAATATATAATAAATTAAAAAGATATATTTAATAAATTAAATATATATTTTTAAATTCAATTATATATTTATATTTTATTAAAATATTAATTAAATTATAATAAATTAAATTAACCAATAGTTAATTACTAATCAATAATTATTAGTAAACTTTTACTATTAAAAAAATTTCCTAAAACAATAAAGATTAATTAGTAAATTATAATTGGCATAATTAATTAAAAACTAAAAATTAAAATAGAAATATATATATATAAACCTAGTTTAAGTCCCAAATTAAATATATTTTTTATAAACTAAAATAACCAATTTCGTTACTATATAATATAATAAATAATAGACATAATAAAATTATACTAAACTTATTAGTAAATTAAAATAAGCACAATAAAAATAATTAAAATAAAAATGATGAATTTAACTTAATAAACTATTATTAATAAAAATAAAAATTAAAAGTCAACCTTAAATCTTGGATTTTATTATTAACCATAATAAATTAAATTTATTAAATTAGAATTGTAATTATTAAAATTATTAAGAATATAAAATAAAAAACTTTGGTCGGCTCTTTATAGGAAATTTATCTCTATCAATGGTCTGATTGCCTTCTCTCAATTTCTTCATTCAAAAAAGTCCTGATGATGGATCCCCGTTGGGATTCGAAACGTCGACACTCGATCCTTAGTACTGTGGATAATCTGGGAAGATCTTTAAAAAATGATCACCACAGACGTTTAAAAACCAAAAATGATGGATTTTTTGAGGTAATTTTTAATAGATAAGAGGATGCCTAAGCTTGGAAGGCTAAGTGTGGAAAGAAAGAGGAGACATGAATTAAACTATTGTGAGTGATTCATGTTATATGCTAGCTAGGATTATGAAAGAAATGCACATTTAGGTGTTTTAGAGAAGATAGTGGACAAAATATTTCCCACAACAACTATGTGGGGTAGAGATTTAATCATATAGATAACTATTAGAGTAATATGCAAATATTTTACACACACACACACACACCAATTATAAATTTGAAATTCTTATGGATGGGATAATAGTTACTTAAAATTAGAATGACATGTACATTTTTTCTTTGATGCTTGTTACAAGAATATGATGCAATGTTGAAACCTTAGAGGTGTTCCAAGGAAATGAAAGAAATGATTAAACATTGTTATCCAAGATAACCAACATTGATGCAAAGTTATAGTGAAGAAGATAAAATTGAAAATGTAGTTGAAGAGTGAAAACATGGAGTATTGATGGAAAGGAAAGCACTAGAGAAATCTTTAGGTCTAAAATGGGCCTTCTGAGGGAAATGGTAAAATAATAAAATAATAAAATGATAGTTATGAATTTTCAAATGGGAATAAAAAAACTACATTTTATCATATTTCAACTTATTTCCTTAGAATATTAGTGAAATTCGGGTTCTTGTTGGTTACTTTTATAGCTCAAAATGACACTCCCCTAATTCTATTAGAGAAGTAGTATATAAATAAGACTGGAGTGTAGCATCAAATTCATCGAAACTTTAAATAAAAATAAGTTTTCATCCTCTCATGCTCACAATAAATTGAGAAAGGGAATTGTAATGCTCAAAGTGGCCTAGAAAGAAGTGTTGAAAGCTTCAACCCATCAAATAAAGTATGTTGAAGTGGCTAATATTGATAGAGAAAGAAGATAACGCTTTGATAATGTTAAATAATCATCAAATTTATGATAAGGATGAAATTATTAGATAAAATCAAGTCAAAAATATGTATAGATTCATCTAATCGCCTTGTCAAATCAATTCTAAAAGTTGTTGAATTCAAAATAATACTAGGGGGTGAATCAATATAATGAAAAATTTTACTTATTTAAACATTTGATCATAATAAAACATCAATATCGAAAATAAACAAGTAACAAAATATATACACAGAAACCCTTACTGAAGAAAACCACAAAGCTTCTTTATATGAAAGATATTGTAGGCCATAACCTACTATTATATCAATTTGTGGGCACCGAACTATAGGAGAAAAACATAGGCACCAACATACATGAGACACTAATACCCTATGTTTATTTATATAGAACCAAGCTACGAGAGACATAAATCACCTCTATTTCTTTGTTACTTACTTTTTCCTTCATTAAGTCTAACAATTGCTTCTTCCTTCATCAAGTTTGCTCTCCAAAAACTTGTTTCTTTTGGTTTCTTCCCAAGAATGAATTTTCACAAAACTCCACTTATCCAATTTTGTAAATATGATTCTAAAATTTCTACCACGGGTACCTAGATATATATTCTTTGTCTCATCCAAGTTTCACAGTCTAAAACATCTAAAAAAGAAAGTTATAGAAAAAATTACATAGTTCCCTATTTGAATCATGTTTCAAGAGCATTCAAGAACACTTACTAATATCATATCTCCAAAATTATAACAAAATAAGGTATAAAATTTCTATCACGTCTACATTGATATATTTATATATCTCATCCAAATTTCACAATTTGAAACATCTTAAAAAAAAGTTAATGCAAAAATACCACGTTGACTTATTTGAAGCCTGTTTGAGGAGAATTCAAGAACACTAAATTCCTTATATCATATCTTTGAAATTATAGTGAAACAAGGTATGAAATTTCTATCACATGTACCTTGAGATCATTTCTCTTTCTCCTCCACATTTCAGGTTCTGAAACTTTACAAAAAAAAAATATATAGTGAAAATACCAAGTTGGCATGTTTGAAGAATATTTCAGGATCATTAAAGAAGCCTAAACTCCTTAGAGCATATATCAAAAATTATAGCAATCCGAAGTTTTTAATTTTAAAAAAAGGTACATGGGTAACTTCTATCCATATCCTCCAATTTTCATGGTCTGAAACATCCCAGAAAAAAATTTATAATGAAAATGTCAAGTTTGCCTATTTGAAGAAGATTTTAGGAACATTCATAAAGCCTAATGTCCTTAGACCATATCTTTGAAATCATAGTGAATCAAGGTTTAAAATTTGAACCATATGTACATGAAGATATTCTATTTGTATATTACAAGTTTCACATTTCAAAACATCCTAGAAGAAAATTTATAGTGAAAATTCCTAGATGACTCATTCACCCCATAAATCACATTTTTGCTTCCACCTTTAGACTCCAGGAATCAAACCAAAATTTATTACTCAACTCCTCTTATGACCTCATATCTCTTCTTAGTTGTATTATCTATAAATGAATGCATATTCCATTTATTTATAGTATTTGTGCGTTCACTTATGGGGCTCACTTGAAAAAATAGTTGGGTCGGATTGCTTGTACTTTGGTTGGGTCATCCTAACGTTTTTTTCATTTTTCCTCATTCCTATGGAATTATAGAGCGTGACATATATCATTAGAAAGGTCTCAGAATAATATTTCCAAAAAAATATCACGTTCTCCCATTTGAGGTAGGTAATTGGAGTGAAAATGCCTTCAAATTTATGGTATCCAAATGGGGCATCCAAAGTCCAAAAAAATACAATTTCCAACAATAATCATTTTCACATATTTATATTAGACATAAATAGTATCCCCCTATCTTTAACATCAATAAAAAAAATTATTTCCAATAGCCTCCCACTTTGACATTGATGGCAACCCTTAGTTAATTTTGTAATAATATTGTAAAACACCCTTATCTGTAATTCTCCTTGTGCCCGCAACTTCTCCCCCTTTGATATCAATGGTAAAGGGATGCTCCCCCTAACCTCGTGCTTCTCCATATTTGTGACTTCTCTTTTGTGTGTATTTTTTCTCAGTGTCTATAACTCTTACTCTATTTTCTACGACTTTTCTTATCAAAAACTCTTCCTCTATTTGCAACTTCTCTTAGCGACTACAACTCCTCCTCTTCCTGTAACTTCTCTCAGTAACTATGACTTCTCCCCCTATTTGATATCTCTCCTTATTTTTTCATATTATCCCCCTTTGACATCAATTTCAAAGGGATATTTTTATTTATGGCTACAATTTCTCTCCCTGAGAACTTAACAACATAACCTTTGCTTCCTCAAATTGCTTACTCCTCATTTGTCAATAACTAGGCTCCCACTGTCAATGTTGTGTATATCTTTCCATGCATGTAACATTTCCTCTTCTTTATTTTTTTTATTGAGACTGCTCCCCCTATGCTTGAACTTCCTTTTATTTCTTCTTTTTTGGATTTCTTCCCCTATTCTTATGCTTCCTTTTGTCTACGACTTAACATTTTTTACTACAAAAGGAAGCATAAGCCCAATCTCTATAAAAGAGACTGTTACACCATTTTTTGGTCATCTAACCTTTTATCATTAGATGGACCCAAGTACACCATGTAAGACCAGTTTTACCCTAAGTAAAACTGCTTTCACTATGTTAAAACAGGAAACCCCAAAATGAAATATTAAACAAACCTATATTTGTTTGATTTTCCTCATGGAATAATTAATTAAACCATAATTTAATTATTATTCCCAGTCATGTTTAACCCAAAATCAAATAAATTAATTATATAAACCTTTATTTATCTTATTATTTCTAGGAATAATCATTTAAACCTTATTTAGATGATATTCCTTGTTAAATATGACCAAATCACCCGCAAATAATTAAATAAATCATTATTTATTTAGTTATCTCCCAACCACTTCCTTAAATAATCAAATAAATCATTATTTATTTGATTATCTTCGAACCACTTCCTTAAAAAGATAAATAAATCATTACGCCGAAATGCTGCTTCCGGTCGAGCCGCTCAGTCGTATAGCATAGTAGAGGATTTGGCGCAATCCCCTGCTGCCATTTCCACACTGGAACTCCTCCAGTCGTGCCCTTCCCAAAAGAAGGCTCTACTATCTTCCGTGGGCGCTGTAGATCCTGCTGACGACCAAATGATTGTTTTCGACGCCACTCAATCAGACCACCCCCCCCTTCCTCCTTCCGTCGCCTTCCAAATCTCAGTCAAAATACGGAACGCCATCGTTTCCCGGTGTATAATTGACGAGGGGGCATCCACCTGCGTGATGTCCGCTTCGGTTTGGAAACAACTCGGATCCCCTGAGCTGGCCCCTTCCACGATCACCCTTCGAGCGTGGGACGGTCATGCCTCCCAGCCCATTGGCTTGTTTCGTAATTGCCCTATCACCCTCGCCGGTAAGACTGTTTGCGTTGACGTCGAAGTCATTGACGCCCCACTAGACTACAACATTCTCTTGGGGCGAAGCTACACCTATGCTATGTCTGCTGTCCCATCCGCGGTCTTTCGCAAAATGTCTTTCCCCCATAATGGAAAGATAGTCACCATTGACCAGTTGACATATCATGAGCCTCCCTCTCAGACCTCACCTGAGACCACCATCTCTTCTGTAGCCAACAAGCAAACCGTCGATTCCTTGACCAGTGTCTCCCCCGGCGTTTACAAGGACTCCTCCCTGCTTGGAACCTTTCCTTGTCTCCCCCCTCCTCCTATCATTGATCCCAGCTTCTCCAATGTTTGCATGATGCAATCGTCTCAGGCTGCCCTTAATCGGCCTGCTTCGGCTAGTTCGCAACCACCCCTTTGCCCTCCGCAACCCGCTCCTAGCCATACCTCTCCGCCAGCTGAACCTCCTCCTTCTGGCCCTCCTCCTACAGCTGGTATCTCTGATCCCCTTTATCCTCCTGGCACAGTTCCCCCTGGCCTTAACCACCTCGGAGCCGTCCCTCCTGGTCATTACCCTTCTAGGGAGATACCTTTCCTGGCTCCCCCTCCCAGAGTATTTTCTGTCCCCGTCATGGCCACCCTCTCTCTCCCTAATCTGTCCATCGGCCTCCCCGTCTGGTACATTGACCCTCCAGCCGCTACCCCTCCTGATCACCCCAAACCTTACCTTGCTTTGAAACCGGTTAAACCGGTCCCCCTCACCTCTCCCGGGCCCCCCGCACCTCCACAGAACCCTACCCCTATGGTGCCAACCCCCGGAAAGAAAGGCAAAGCTCGTAAGGGGGCAACCCATCAGGACCAGGCCGCCCCGACAACTCTTACCCCCCCACGACCACCAAAGCCCGCCATCCAATGCGCTTTGTGTGATATCGTCGGTCACGCCACTCACATGTGTTCTGAATTGCCACACCTCAAGCTTCTGGTCAACGAGACATTCCCCGACTCTGATATCCCAGAAGTCTATGTCACTATCCCCGACTCTATCCCAAAACTCAAACACTTGCGCACAAACCACCCTTGTGCCTTGTGCGATTTTCACGGCCATTACACCCACCTCTGTCCTCGCCTTGACGAGTATCGTTCCTCCTTGGACATGTACCGCCAATTCAAGGCCACTTCGATCGGACCCAAGGACATTCCTACTCCCATTCACATTCCTCCTCCCGCTATCCAGCCAACGGAGCCCTCCACCACCATTTTGTACCTGTCATCATCCTTGCGCAATAGTTCACCGGCCATTCAACCTACCGATCCCCTCAGCTCCTCAGCCGGCCTTGGATCTGTTGATATCGCCCATCTGAGCCCTTCTCCTCATGATGACCCGTCCCACACCACTACTTCCTCGGGTGACCCATCTTCCTCCAGTCTTCCTATCTTCCAATCCGATGAAGACATCATGGAAGCCATGACCAATCCCGACTTTCCCTGGGATGATATGCACCATCGCGCATATTTCCTCCCACAGCAGTCCCATGACCAATACGTTGTGGAAACCAAAGACTTCATTCCTCATGCAGTCGATTGGTTCAAAAACCCTATCCCTGCACCTGATGCTTTCGAAGAAGGAAACATGGCCAATGTCTCGCCTACCATCAAAATTGACATTTCAGTCAAACCAGGAATCGAAGAATACATCACCATGGGTGCCCAATGCACCCCGAAAGAAATTGAAGCTTACACCAAGCTTTTCAAAGAATTCCGCGATATCTTTGCCTGGTCCTATGCTGAAATGCCCGGACTCGATCCTGCCATTGTCGAACATCATATCGACACATGGCCTGATGCCAAACCAGTCCGACAAAAGATGAGACCCATTCATCCTTCCCGACGTGACGCTATCAAAGCCGAAATCGATAAGCTCAAGCAGGCTGGTTTCATTTACCCCATTGAATACACCACTTGGGTGTCTAACCCGGTTCCCGTTCTCAAGAAACAAGGCACCATTCGTGTCTGCACAGACTTTCACGACTTGAACAAAGCTTGTCCCAAAGACAACTTCCCCACACCGTTCATCGACCAAATCATTGACGAGTGTGCGGGGCATGAGGTCCTATCCTTTATGGATGGTTTCTCCGGATACAACCAAATTGCTATCCGTCTTGCTGATCAACTAAAAACCGCGTTCATTAGTCCGTGGGGAACTTTTGCTTACCGGGTCATGCCTTTCGGCCTTAAAAACGCCGGCGCCACCTTTCAACGGGCCATGTCTTATTGCTTCCACGACTTAGCTCATATTATCCTTGCCTATTTAGACGACCTCACGGCGCGTTCTAAGCATCGGGCGCAACACCTACATGATCTGCGCACCATTTTTCTCCGATGTCGCAAGTATAATATCCGCCTTAACCCGTTGAAATGTGTTTTTTGCGTTCCTGCCGGCCGTCTCCTAGGCTTCATCGTGTCTAAGGACGGTATCACTCTTGACCCTTTGAAAGTTCAAGCCATTCTTGAACTCCCCATCCCGCGTACCCTCCGCCAGCTCCAAAGCCTCCAAGGCAAAGCTAATTTTCTTCGTCGGTTCGTCCCTGACTATGCCACCACCGCACACGGGTTCCTTCGACTCCTACGCTCTCACATCCCATTTGTTTGGGATACCTATGCTCACGAGTCTTTCGATGCCCTCAAGCAGGCTCTCACATCTGCTCCCTTAATTCGCCCTCTCGACTTTAATCGGGACTTCATCCTATATATCTCTACTTCCACCTATTCGGTCGCTGGAGTCCTTATCCAAGAGGATGACCATGGCATTGAGCATGTGATCTACTATGTCAGTAAGAACCTTGTGGGACCCCCTGTCTCATACTCCTATGACGAGAAATTAGCGCTGGCTGTCGTGTTCTCAGTCCAAAAACTTCGTCATTATATCCTCCTGCGCTCCACCAAGGTTGTGACAAATTCCAACCCTATGGCTTTCCTATTGAGTTGTCGTATCCTCACTGGGAAATACGCTCGTTGGGTCGTTATTCTTCAGGAATTCGACCTTGAGTTTGTCACCCCAAAAAGTAAGAAAGGCTTAGCGCTCGCTGAGCTTATTTCTGAATTACCTACCGGATCGCAAGACCCTCCCGTTAATGACGATTTCCCTGATGAACACCTGTTTGCCATCACTTCCGATGACCCGTGGTATGGCAATATTCTTACTTATTTGCGAACCCAAAAGTTCGCCCTCCACCTTGACCGTGAGGCTCGCCGACATATCCGACACCAGGCCCCCCGATACCTTCTTATCGGTGACGACCTCTATCGTCGCGGGGCTGATACTGTCCTTCATCGTTGCCTCACACACGCTGAAGCTGAACAGGTCCTTAATGCCTGCCATAGCGGCGCTTGTGGTGGCCACCTCTCCGGTCTTGCTACTGCCCAAAAAATTATGCGCGCCGGGTATTTTTGGCCTTCCCTCTTCAGTGATTGCATTGAGGCAGTCAAACACTGTCCCAATTGCCAACATTTCGCCCCTAAGGCGAGAGCTCCACCAGCTCCCCTCCATCCGGTCGTCTCCACTGGTCCCTTCTGTAAATGGGCCATCGACTTTATGGAGTGTCACCCGCCATCCTCTGGTAGCCACAAGTATATCATCGTGGCGGTCGACTATTTCACCAAATGGGCCGAGGCCATGCCAACGTTCAACAACACGGCAGCTACCGCGACCCTCTTTTTCTTTAACCATGTTATAGCTCGCTTCGGGGTTCCCAAGCATATGGTCTCTGATCATGGCAGACATTTTGAAGATGAAATATGGCGTGAGCTATCCTCACTGTTGGGTTTTGAGCACCAATATTCCTCCTCCTATTACCCCCAAGGTAATGGCCAAGTTGAAGCAGTCAACAAAACCCTCAAGACTATGCTTCAACGAACGGTGAATAAGCACAAAACCAACTGGCATCTCATGCTTTTTCCTGCCTTATGGGCCTATCGAACCTCTGTTAAAACTGCCGCCGGGTTCACTCCTTTCCACCTCGTTTTTGGAGAGGAGGCAGTTTTACCGATCGAGTGTGAAATTCCTTCTCTACAACTAGCCGTTGAACTTCTCCCTGACACCCCACCACTAGAACAACGACTTATCATGCTTGAGCGTGCCTCCGAAGACCGCCGTGTTGCCTTGCAAACCATGGAAGCGGCCAAAAAACGCACCAAAGCTCAGTATGACCGAAAAGTCCAGCCTCGCACTTTTCACGAAGGCGACCTTGTTCTAGTATATGACCAGGCCCATGATGTCCTAGGTCATGGGAAGTTTGAATCATTATGGCTAGGCCCTTACATCATTCGTAAGGATCTTGGCAAAGGGGCATACCTCTTAGAGGATTTCGAAGGCCATCCCCTTCCTAACCCTCGCAATGCACTCTATCTTAAGAAATATTACCCTTAGCATTTCCCCTCTACAATGCATGTTTTATTTTCTTTTAGATAGCCAGCATCTGTTTTTCCTCTTTCCTACTTCACCAGGACCCATTTCGTCCACGCAAAGTTACCTCCCCTCCATTTAAAATCGAATTTCCTCACTTACGACACTTGTACTCGGGGCACCATACTGCTCCCTTACTTGTCCATGTTCGTGTCGATTTTCGTCATGAGTTCCCACCTTGTACTCATGCTTCCATGGTCTCCCATTGGGACCTTTACTGTGTGGCAGCACCATCGAATCGCCCTTATTTAGAGCATCCAAGTTGAGTCATCATTGCATCCATGGAGTCTATACCACGTCCCTTTGCACCCCACTATAGCCCTCCATCCTTCATTGCTTGGTCTCTCTCTTGTGTCGCACCTTATGATCTTCAGTCTCACTGTCCCCTATCCCTCATGATCTTGTGTAAGTCACTGTCGTGTCATACATTCTCTTTATGCTCTAACAAGGGAAGTCGTCCATTCGCTACTCAGTCCTTCCCATTTCCACTATCGTCATTAGTGTCAGTCTGTCCATCACTCTCCTGTTTTCTCTTGTGCCTTAGTTGAGGATCTCTCATTGCCTCACCTATGGCGGACCTTCTTCTGTCAACATCAACACATTTATTCCAGAAGCCAGGTCTAGAGGGCGGTGTACCTTGGTTCCAGCTTCCACTCTTGTTCGGCGCCTCAGATTGGGCAAGGGGATCTCTCATTCCCCTTGACTTGATTGTCTCTCCAGATCCTGTTCAGCATGATCGAGATTCGTATACTTGACGGGCCAGTGATCCAGCAGCAGCTCTTGATGATTCCGCGGGTGTGTGTGAGATGTCTCAACCCTCATGAGGGGGTGGCCCTGCAGGTAGCCCCCCACATGCTCGGATGACCTCTTCTTTGCAGCTTTCGATGCAGCTCCAGATTTTGATGATGTTGGCCTTAGCCAGTTGCAGCGCCTCTTCGATTTGCATGTATCAGTTAGATTTTGTGAGCCCTTCCCCATTTACAGGGGGCATTTGGGTTGTATTTATCTCATGTACCCAGACATTATTGTACTAGTCCTGGCTGTTATCCCAGGCACAGCATGTATGTGAGATTCCTCATTGTATTTTTTATCTGGCTCCTGATTATGCCAGTTGTACTCTATGGTTCGGTCCCTTGTTTACTGGACACACTATTCTTTTGTACTTTGTCTCGGTAGGCATAGGTATGCCTCCCCCGCCGCCTTCAGCACAGGTACCCTCTCATAAAAAGAGACTTGTTGCACCTGCGAGTCTCGTCTCCTCAGGGTCTAGTCCTTCAACACACTATCTACCTCACATTTCTCTCTCTGACATCCCTTTTTGTTGTCTAGTGATTGTATTCTTACAACGTACTTCGGTCATACGATTTGCTCCTGACACTCGCACGTTGGGGGGCAATCTGTTACACCATTTTTTGGTCATCTAACCTTTTATCATTAGATGGACCCAAGTACACCATGTAAGACCAGTTTTACCCTAAGTAAAACTGCTTTCACTATGTTAAAAGAGGAAACCCCAAAAGGAAATATTAAACAAACCTATATTTGTTTGATTTTCCTCATGGAATAATTAATTAAACCATAATTTAATTATTATTCCCAGTCATGTTTAACCCAAAATCAAAGAAATTAATTAGATAAACCTTTATTTATCTTATTGTTTCTAGGAATAATCATTTAAACATCATTTAGATGATATTCCTTGTTAAATATGACCAAATCACCCACAAATAATTAAATAAATCATTATTTATTTAGTTATCTCCCAACCACTTCCTTAAATAATCAAATAAATCATTATTTATTTGATTATCTTCGAACCACTTCCTTAAAATGATAAATAAATCATTTATTTATTTATTTTTGACTAATCAAGGGATTTGACCCAAGTCAAAGACCCTTTCCCTCCAACAAATATAATAAAGTATTCCATAAAAGGTGGATCTAGATTTGGTTAACATTATTTTAATCATGCACCAAGATCTAGAATGACCCAATATTTTGTTATAAATAGGAGGGTTCTTCCCCATCATTGCTCACCTTTTGTTGCCTACTAGATCACTCTGGATCTATACACTTGGTCTCATTTTTTCATCATTTGCTCCCATTGAGCTTCATTTTTGCATTAGGTTTTCTACACCTACAAGAGAGAGAAAGCTTAGATCTGAAGTGCTGAGGACTACAAAGAACCCATCCCATTGAGGAGAGCTGGATACACCTTCTTGTTTTCCTCCCAGGTGCCCTGTAATATAAAATTATTTCAAAAAATCGTGTTCTTATCTTGTCTGTTGGATGCATGGAGCAAACCCTTTACTTTACTGCTTAATGTCTTTCCATTTATAGATCTGTTTGTTGCAGCATTTTAATTACTAATCGCAGATCTGAAGATGTTTGGCAGCCTCTATTGTTGTTAGGGCTATTAGTTATGCGTAGCTAAAGTGGTTTTTTTTCGTACACTTCGACGAAGAATTCATACTAACATTAAGTTTCTGGGTTGGCATATGTTAGCCATCATTATTTTTTACATGTTAGTGATGACTATATCTACAGCTGAGTTTTTTAGAAGCTGATTTCCTTATGTCAATATGTCATCTAGAAAACCATCCTAAAACTTTTTTTCCCTTCTACTTTTCAGTCCACCTTTGTCGAAATCAAAACCCCATTATCACTATCCTACCTAGCTTCAGCCCCCTGGTCTGTCCATCAGCTCCAAAAGGAAAAGTCCAAGTCTTTTGAAAAAGTCTCCCCTATGTTAGGAAGTGGCGCTTTAAGACATTTTACCCTTGGCAATGATCAAAAAGCCAAAAAGCCTCCATCTGTTACAGACCAACCATGACTGACCTCCCACTCTGCAAATGAAATTGACAAACAGCTCTAAGTCGCGCCACTTATATCCCTAGGTCTCAGCACTGCATAAACCCCAATCTCAAGCTGACTATTAGGTGTTTCATAATGTTTTATGGATTCTGCAAAGAACAGGAAATATAACTTCATCTCAGGAGAAAATTCTTGAATCTACAATTAGAGGAACAGCTGCTTCTAAATGTAGCATGAGCTTGAGATATGTCTGCAAAACAAGGAGCCACTCATCAAGACCTTATAGAATCACAGTAAGAGAAAGACACCACTGTCTCAGCAAACTGGTAAGTTATCATGGCCCATAACCTCCTTCATTTACAAGCAGAGGGTTAGGGCGCCTCCTTCATCTACAAGCAGAGGGCGCTGGCCAGTATTGACTTAAAGGAATGCAGAAACCCAGGTTTGCCTTTTACTGAACAGTGAAACAATAACTCTAGGTTTTCTGAATGTGAGTGATGATCATGACAGGGATAAAGTATGAAGTATGCAAATTCAAAGGAAAACAGAGTTTGGTCTTGTGAAGGAAGTCATGAGAAGTTTTCAAATCATGTGAAATGATGAAACTTTAGAGAGGCATATCATGAGTTAAAACAATTCTAATCATAGGCAGTTTGCTTTCCCCACAAAACCAAATTGAAAAGATGCTGACAGATCATGTCATCACACAGCAGAAGAAAAGTTGTGTGTCTTTCAAAGGGTACTGACCTCCATAGTCACAGAGATTATCTTTCAAAAATCTGTCACAAGTTGACTAAAGCCAATGATGACATTTCAGTTACCCTCAGAACAGTGCAGGAAGACAATAACACTTTGGCTAGGGTTTTTCTAAAGCACAGTGATGATTGCAGGCAGAGGTGCCAGTATTGATGTTTTTTAAGTTGGTTGCTTACCATCATAAATCAAATAAATCCTTGTCATGCAGCATTATCAAATATATCTTCAGATACTTTGCTCATTGAAAGGCCTCCTCCATTTATGGGAAGATGGCCAAAGCATTGCAGGTTGTTGAAAACTGATTGATCTAAAGTGCAGTGGAAAGATACAAAGAAAGTAAATAGAATTCATTGCACAGGTAAAAGATAGTGTTTATGATTCAAAAGTATTGGTTTTCCTATTCAAATGAAAATGTATGTCAAACTGTACCTATAGTGCACAGGAGACAATATTGAATATATACATGCATTGATACCAAAAGGGCATTTCCCTTAGGGGAAGAGGCCACACAGTCACCTCACTGTCACATTGCCAAGAAGTCTAAAGGGAACTCCTTTTGAGTAAACATAGAAATATAGTGAGAAAGCATGCAACCAAAAGATGGCACTTACAGTCCAGGGAGAAGCTCATAAATCGCCTGGAAGCAGAAATTATCAAACAAATTAGAAGAAGACAGACCATCTCCTTTTAAAATGACAAAATGGCTTTCAAAGCTCTTCAATAGACCTTGTGTGGTTTTCTCTTTTAAAATATCACCAAGAAAGTAAAACAGTGGATAAAGTTGAGCTTTGGAATTATTGTATTACAAAAAGGTCAATACACTGGTCAAAGCAAAATGATAGCTGTGTATCAAAGAACCATGTTTTTCCTGCTTCACAAGCTTATCCTTTCAGATATATACCCAGGATGGACATGGTGAATAGGCATACCAGTTATGAATAGACTAAGAAGTTGCTTTGATAGATTATCAGTGTTTTGGGAGTTTGAAACAAATGCAGCTTTCTCATTATTCAAGAAGGACAGAGATCTCATAAGCACCATTAAACACAGTGGCGAAAATGGTCGAAAGGTTATTGAAATGATAAGTTCAATATTACTAAAGGAGGTAGTTTCCCCATGAAACAATTCGAAACACCCTGCTATTTCATTTTCAATAAAGAAAAAAATTGGAAAGAAATACCACTGTTTGAAAAAGAGGCCTTGCTGTGTTAAAAGACCAACCGTGAGTTCTTTTTGCATGACAAGAAAAAGATGAAAGTAACCATTGAAGATGTTTGAAATATCATAAGAGTGAAATAGGAGAGTGAAGGTGTCGTTTTTAAAGTTCAAACGAAGCTCCGTGCCTCCATAGCATCAAAACAAGGAAGATTTGGTCGAATTTTCAGAAGACTGCACTGTTTATTGGCCGAGCGACGCGCCCGGAAACCCGCGCGACGCGCCTGGGAGCATGTTTGCACTAGCATTCAGTGTTGGAGCGACGTGCCTGTACAGTTGCGCGACGCGCCTGTACACGGTGCCCGACCGCCCGACAGCCCGACCCGACAGGCCACCCGGGTGGTATTTTTTGCGCGCCGTGCTGTCTTTGAAGAGTGCCGCGCAAATCTTGAAGACCTCCGGTGCTCCTCCAACCCTCCCCAAGGGTTGTTCATCAAATATTGAGGTATTTACACACGTTTTTCTCCCTCGATGTCAAAATATTTGCCAGGTAACATGAAAGTCTAAACTCAAACTGTGGTGTGAAATTAAAGAGTTGGAACAAAACTGTTGAAGTGGACCGTGTTTATATATCAAACATATATGTTAAGAAAGCTGTTTAGCAAAGTCAAGATCAAATGAAAGGGCGGCTTGTCCCAGTTTATTTGATATATCACCATACCTAGGAAACAATTTTGCTATGAAATGCCCATAATTTGAAACTATGTTTGAATGACAAAGTCACTGTTAGAAGTGCCTGTGGGAAAGAAAGTTGTGATTAAATTTAAAAGCCTGGTGTTTACACCATGTGATTAATCAAGAGCAAGGGTGTCATTTCTTTAAAGCATTGTAGGGAAAAGTTACCCTACTCAACCACCGAAAGACATTATTCTCTGAATACTCTGTGACTGTTTCTGTCCTTCAAAACCTCACTGCCAACTGGATTTTCAGAGGTCATAAAGGCTTTCTCCCAAAGATGACTGATATTCCACATTAAAAAGGGTCTTGATTATTGTGAAAAAGGGAATCTCTCACAACCTTTGCTCAAAGATTTTGGAGCTTTTAAAAACCCTGTTATCTCTGCTTTAAATATGAATCTGACTGTATACTCACATCAAAGTTAAATTTATGAGCATGTTTTTGTTTAAAAAGTGACATGCATAGAGAACAGTGAAATTACAGTGGGAGAAAGGGTTATTGGTCAAACAGAAATTTATGGGTTGAAGCTCCGGAGGAAGGTTGTTCACCCTACTCATAAAGAGACAGTATTCACTGTATTGTCGGTTGACTGCCTCGTGTTGTTCAAAGCTTATTGACAAGTTGCTATCCATCCAAGCAGAGGTTTTTCTAACATAACCAGAGGGTTACATTCATAAGGGGCCATTGATTGTTTTGAAAGGAGAAAACTCACATAAACTGCCTAAAAACTTTGGAATCTTTCAAACTCTGTCATCTTTGCTCAGGACTGTTACAGTGACTGCTTAAATAGCACTAAGGGTTGTTTTCACATATGCAAGTTAGTTCAATATTGGCACACTTATACAGGGCAGGGTTTTTAATGATTGCAAAATCTACTATGGGAAAGGAGTAAGAGGTATTGAGTAACATCTTAAAACTCACAAGAACAGGGTGATCAAAGCACTTCTCACAGCAAACTCTTCCTAAGTAGTCTACCTTTCTTTTTCACTATGTGATTTCCTACTAGGAAGTTGTTGACTGAGATGTTTTCAAGGTGAGAGGTCACTTTTTGAAGAGCAGGGTTTTTAATGATTGAGATTTGTCTTGGAGACACAAATACAGGTGTATTGATTGGCCTCTAACAAATTCACAAGAAGAGTGATTTCTTAACAATGTCTACAGGAAATTCACACAGCAGTCTGTCTCCTCTTTACTATATGGTGTCCTATTGAGGAATCTGCCTGGCTATGGTACATTCAAGGTAGAAGGTCATTTTCTAAAGAAATCAGAGGTTGTGTATTCAAAGAAACATTGTTGCAAAACCATCCAAATCACATTGTTTATCTATCAAAGCAGTAAGGTGACACAGTTTGATTCCAGTAGGGCATTTTACACACAGTGAAGGCAGTTTGCCTCTTCCAAAGCATATTCAGGTCAGAATGCCTCCAAGGCAAGACAGCAGGAGCGGCCCGCACAAAAGATATGAGCCTATCTCTACAGAAGAGATTAATGCTCATCCATCTGTACTTTTCAACTTCCATGAAGTAGGCTACCTCGATTTTTGCCAGAAGATAGAAGAAGTCAAGATTTTTTCACCATTAACACACTTGTGCGCCCTGAGATTCAAAGAAAAACACTTCCAAGTGGCGGGTCTTGATTTCAAAATTTCTCCAAGATATGTGTCCAAGGCCACCAAGATTTCGTACCATGGCGAAAAATGGTTCAAACAAGCTCATCTTGACTTAGAGGATTACAAACCTTTCATCAAGCCTGAACATAGAGAGGCTGTCACTGCTATTTTCCCTTTTTCATATCTCCTTGACAGCAATGCTCCGCTTATGAAAGCCATTATGAAATATTTCACTTGTGAAGGGAGGTTTAATCGAATTTATGCCTACCATATCCATTTATTGATGCATTTTACTAGAAGCAGGCAGCTAAACCTCCCTTACTTTTTGTCCAAGAGCATAGAGAAAATGGCATCTACTGTCCAAAAGAAGGCCCCACCTCAGCAAATCCCTTCTCTTTTTCATCATTCTTTGATCAATATTATCTTCCTATACCAGCTAGAGAAGAAAGAGGTTTCATGGGATTTATTCATCAGCCCTCCAGATTTTGCCACTGTTCCTCCTGCCCATGTTTCTCCTACTCAGCCTGTCCATCGCCCAGTGCCTTTATACAGTAGGCCTAATCCTAGAAGGCTCAGAATGACTACTGGACAGCCAAGTCAACAGGAGGAAGGAGAGGGCAGTAAACAACAGCAAGAGGAAGGGGATGAAGGACAACAGTAGATGGATGATGAAGGACAGCAGATCCATGATGAGGAACAGCAGCAAACAGAAAGTGAAGGGCAGCAGGTACAGATTGAGGAACAGCAGTGGTTAGAAGATGAAGAACAGCAGGTTGGGCAGGAAATTGAAACACCTTTTGAGCCACAAATTGGACAAAGAATTGATGAAGAGCAGCAAGCTAATGTTGGAAAACAGGGGCAGCCAAGTGAAAAGCAAGAGGAAAACATCCATCAGCCTCAAGAAGATCAGCCAATTCAGAAAGATGTCAAAGGTAAATCAGTTGTTTCTCCTTCTCCCAAAAGAACAAAACTCAGCACAACAAGGAAAAGAGGGGTTAAAGCTGCCACTCTAACAGTGACCAAGATTGTTCCTAGCAAGAGGAAATTGCCCAAAAGGACACCTTCTAGTATGCCAAGGAGGAAAAGCGCCAGATTGGCTTTCAAAGGTAAAAGCAAAGTTGGGGAAAGTACGAAGCATGGAAGTGAAATGGCTGTCATCCCTATCCAAAGCGATGACAGTGACAATGAGGCCCGCCTTCTTCAAAATATCTTAATCCATAAGGAAGGGAAAATTGAGGCATTAGAGCAAGATCTTCAAAGGGCAAGGAATTTCAACCACTTCTTGGAGATTGAAAACAAACAAATGAATGTGCACACAGCTGTTCATGAGGCACGGGCGATTAAGTATAAGAAAGAGGCAGCTAAGGCGCAAGCAAGAATTGAAGAGATCATTGGTGAGTTTGATGATGAAGAGAAGGAAGACCAGCCTAGGCGGAAGAGGCCTAGGACCATCGGGCTTAAAAGAGCCTTGGAGAAGCAGAGAGCAGAAGAGCAAGCCCAGCTCCAAGCCTTTCCTCTCACTGCACTCCTTCAGCAGAAAATTGAGGAAAACAAAGAGGCTTGGCTTGAAAGAGCTAAAAATAATTTGGAAATGAAGCTTGAGAGGGCGAATAGAGATTTAGAGCTGCAGAGGAAGAGGACACACCACTTCCAAAAGCTGAATCAGTTTGCCCGGCGCAAACTAAAGGCAGCTCAAGAAAAATTGAAGAAGGCAAGGGGAAAGCGCCTAGCACGGAAAGAAGGGAAAAGCATATCAGCCCTTGATATTTTGGCTTCAGCTTCGGAGCATGTTGCCATGGACTCTTGAGGGTCATGCATGCCAATTTTGGGCCTTTTTCGGCAACTTTTTGTTTTTTGGCATTTTTTGGGTTTTTGGTCAAAAACTCATAATTTCGCCATTTCAGTTTGAGGTTTTGTCAAGGGAAGAAAATGATACCGATGGATGCCATAATTCTATGAGCAGGTCACCAGCAATTTTCAGAGCATTCGGAGATCATTCGCCCCCTCAAATTGGCGAAAAATGCCCTCTTTTTGCACATTCTGCCCGCCATATCAGCAGTCTGTTATTTCCTGGTTTTTTACACACAGGTACAGTTTTGGATGACTTCCAGGCCTCATATTGGGATTATTTCAGTTGCGCCGAAAAGTAGACACAGAGAGATTTCCAACGAGCTATCATGAGCCTCGTTTCGACATTGGGGAGGCTGCCATTTGCCTCCAGCAAGTCAGGGGACCTTTTTCAGGCATAAATATGAAGTATTTTTGTAATTTTTGAACCTCAAAAATTTGCTTTTCCCAAATGTGCGTTAAGCTATTTTTATCTTTGGGAAATGATGTAAAGTCAATATAATTTCCGTTTTTAGCAGTTTTTTAGATATTTTATGGGATATTTTGTGTCTTGGGCTTTGCAAAGCCTCAAGGACAAGTTTAGATATTTTGACTTGGCCAATGGGATAGCTAGTTGCTCCATGAGGTTTTCCTCCCTCAAGCCTATTTATTCCATGGGTTTCATTGTGAATGAGAGGTTGAACTTGAGAGAAGAATCAATATATTGGTCATATGAGCTTTGAAGAACATATTTGTGTTATGATTTTTGGACTGCCTCTTGGATGCTTTTGATGAATGATGAAGGATTGGTGATGGATTCCATGACATGGTAGAATGGTATAGTTTTTCTTGCTATGTTTTTGTCTTCTAGTTTTCATCCATAATACATGCTTCTTGCTGTTATAGATCAGTAGAGATTAGTTTTGAGATATGCCCATGGAGGCACCTCAAAATTTCTGAATCTTCATAGCTTGATGTTTTCTTCTTCCTTTGTTATGCTAAAGAATTCTTAACTGCTCTTTAGTAACCTAAGGATAATGTTTGCTAGTTTTATTTACAAGTTCTATGCACGTTGAGTAGGATGTATGGTGTGCCCTGCCTACCTATAAGCTGTCCATAGTTCTGTCCATAAAACTTTCTCTTTGACTGATTTGTTGATCATCTTGTTGAACCAAGGAGGCCTAGTCCTGATCTAGCCCTTTGCTTAAAACTATGAAAGCTTGTTTGTCAAAGTGCCCAATGACTTAGAGACTATGTTTAGGCGTTCCGGCGTAGTTTATGAGTTGTTATTTTGTCTTATGTGTTTTCCCCAAAGTCTGATAGCCATTTCCCAAAGTTAGAGGGTCTTATACCTCTATGTATGGCTGGAATGTTTGATTTCTATGTATTAATTAGCTCATAGTTGCATTTAGCATGATTAATGGCTTGCTATAACATGTTTATGTCTGCTATAAACTAGTTACACTTGAAATCCCTTGTCTTTCACAAACTTGTTGTCCATTTAATCCATTTTGCCCAAAGATCCCTTCTACCGTGAATCAAATCGGCCCTACAACAACCTTGCATCATCTTCTCATAGCTTCCTTGACCTGTTTGACCCCATAGCCCAATTGATCTGACTTCTTGTTATCCATTTTTACATCTTTGATCAGTTTTATCCCTCACAAACTTAAAAACCAAAAATCAAAAATCTCACTTCATAACTAGCCTAATATCAGAACATCATAAGCAAACACACCAATATCTTTTACATCTAATAGAGAGAGCCCTCTCTGAGTCCAGGAAGGCTAGGTCCTTGGGCTCCAAAGCTTGGTTTGATGTTACATCGTCATTTGGCTCGCCAATCGGCCAAATGACGGGACCCTAACATAATGGCGATCACGGTGGGACCCTGAGTATTAAACAAAATTAGTTTCCCTAGACCTTAAGAGACCTAAAGAATACTATCTGATTGACTTATCCCACTGCTCACTAACATAGTGACACTCACAGTAGGACCTTCCGAGTTAGTGACAATCTAAGTACACCTTAGTAACTCCTGAAGTCTCAATCAAGCTTAGTAAACTTAGATATTGTCTGAAGAGTAGAAATATAGCTCCTTCACCATCTTAGCAAAATGATGAGTCAGTTATAGAAAACTCTTCCAAACCTTGTAGGCACATAAAACTCAAAAAACCCCAAAATACTCCTTTAGATTGGTTTTTGACAGTACTGGTGGTGGACCATACAAGTATATCTCAAAACAAACTGATAATCCACCTAGCGACTCCACTAACCTCTAGTAGGCCTTACTATTTGACCAAACTCTAGGTTACTATCCGATAGACCTACCCCATCGATCACTAATATAGCGGGAGATGGTGGGACACTGAGTACATGATATTCTAGCAAACTCTTATATACTCTTTGGTCCTTTAGGTATCAAAAACAAGCAAGCAGTCCATAGACCGATTTTTAGAGTAAACTCTTTTTGTTCTCATCACCCTAGCAAAGTGTTGAAACAAGTCTAGGATACTTTAACAAACCATAGGCTGCACATAAAACTTAGAAAATCAAAAACATTCCTAGATTAGTTACTGGTGGTGGACCATAGCTATCATCACAAAAACAACCCAGTTCCACCTAGCGACTCCACTAATCCATCCCTTTTATTTTTGACCATCCTTCACCTTAGAAAAGCTTTAAGAAAAACCACTCATCCAGAACATTCACCAATACCATTCTCTCTAAGCTATGGATCTAAAATCTGGCTTCACGAAGAATCAACACCAGATCCCATCCAGACCCAAATCCCCCTATCATAGTAGATGACCCAGAGAAGATTCTGTGGCAAGCTTCTGAAACTGACCATCTAGCTACTGGTAGATCCATCCGTAGAACAAGATCTGTACCTAAACATCGCACTATCCTACTATATTCACCTTTGGAACTAGAGTCATCACAAACTCTTCCTAGGAGCAAATCATATAGTGAGATACACTTTGATGATCTTGAAACTCTAAACCCACCACAGAGTCCTATTAGAGAAGCTTCACCCACCACTCCTCCTGATTTCCAGCTTCTTTATCAATTTGGCTCCTATCATCCCAGATCGGCTCAAAACCAGATCACTAGTCCAAGTTCATCCGCCACACTTGGTCAAACCACCACTGTTCAAACCACCTCATCTCAGCCTACTAGTCCTCATCTTGTACATCATCCATTAGCTCCAGTCATGGCAGCCTGGTACGCACCTTTGGTGTTGCCACCACCTTTAGCTCCTCTCCCAAACAAATATCAAGAAAAAATCCCACACTTTACTGGAGAAGACACCACCACACCTCAACAGCATATAAGTAGGATGACTGATGCTTATGAATACCTAGAGGTACAAGATGAGACTGTCAGAATGAGAATATTCGCACAAAGTCTTGGTGGTGAACCCAAAGCATGGTTCAAAAGCTTAGCTCCAAACAGTATCCATGATATCCAGGAACTACATCAAGTCTTCAGAAATAGGTGGGAAATCCAAAGAAACCCCATTCAAATCCTGTCAGAATATAACAGCCTAAAACGGGAAAATGGGGAAAGTGTCCAAGCTTACTGCACTAGGTTCAACAGTGTATATAACTCCCTCCCACCTCATTTCAAACCCCCACTTGGTCTAGCCTTGGAAAAATTCCTCGAAGGT
Source organism: Pinus albicaulis (assembly GCA_034641835.2). Classification (NCBI taxonomy): domain Eukaryota; kingdom Viridiplantae; phylum Streptophyta; class Pinopsida; order Pinales; family Pinaceae; genus Pinus; species Pinus albicaulis. The sequence continues at coordinate 389,275,884 of CM076569.1, read as the reverse complement.
TTCGATCCAGACATGACATATCATCTGAGAGATAAGGATCCCCCTACCTTAGAGGAAATGCAACAAATAGCCATAAAAGCAGATGCCAACTTAGCTGAAAAAAGAGCTAGGACTAGATCAGAAAGAAAGGTCACTTATAAAGATGAGGGCTCCACTTCATCACCTTCCCTAGATCCCCAAATAGATGACTTAGTCAAATCCATGGCCAAAATGTGGGAAAAGATAAATGAAAAGGCGCCTATTAGGGACAATCAGCCAATCCCTCCAAACAGAAACCGAAACCAAAACTTTAGGAGGGAACAGCCCCAAAACAGACCAAGAGAAAATGACCAACAGATTAGGCCACCATTCAATGAAAACTATGTGGAAGAGGATGATAGGGATACAGAACCTCTTGATGAACATCATTTAAACCTCATAGGATCTGATAATGAGAGTGAGGTGTACCTCACAGAAGAAGAACAAGCTTTCTTTTCTCCTGATCAGGATGAGACCAACCATGAAGATCCCGACGACCCTGCCATAGATTTTCAGAATGCCATTATAGAAGCTCACAGGCAATATGACCTTAGAAGCAAAAGAAACCAAGATAATGCCAAGAAAGGTAACTTAGATACTGCTAAAGCTCCAGATACCATCCTCAAGAAAGCATCAAGTAGTGACAATGTTAAGATTGAGAAAACTGACCAAAACAAAGCTAAAGTTACCCAAGCTAGGCCTCTCTCAGATACTCCTGGTACTTCTACTAAGGTCACCGGAGCAACTTTGACCAACAAAATCCCGAAACAAGGTCAACAAACTTAGAACATAGAGAGGGTCATGGCTGAAAAAGCTGAAACAAACATATCTAAACTTCAGCTGCCTTTTAGCTTTGAAGGCGAAATCACCAAGATCAAGATCACCTTGCCTCTTACTGAACTCATTGCCCAAAACTCTTATAAATCCCAAGTACTAAAAGTCTTAAATCTAGAGAATGATGCAAA